>JBAMCE010000038.1:0-92170 GCA_037075305.1 Drosophila kanekoi | reverse complement strand
AGACTATATGTTTTAAGATTAAGAAGTCGGTTGAGCATGTTTGGCTTTGACTTGCGCCCCTAGGCGGCACATGCCAGATTGGCGGGGCTCCTGGAATCTGATAGACGTTTTGATAAAGCAGTTTTGGCAACCAGATGGGACTGTGTGTTTTCAGATTGGATAATGAGGTACGACTAATTGGCTTTGACTTGTTCCCCAAGGCTGCAAATGCTGGATTGGCCGGGTTTTGGTAGAGCAGTTTCGGCGGCCAGATGGGGCTGTATGTTTAGTATTAAATAGTCGGGTGAGTCTGTTTTGCTTTGACCTGCTCCCCTAGGCTGCACATGCCCGATTGGCAGGGCTCCTGGTATCTGAGACAAGTTTTGGTAAAACTGTTTTGACAGCTAGGCAAGACTGTATGTTTTAAGATTAAAGAGTCGGGTAAGCCAGTTTGGCTTTGACTTGCGCCCCTAGGATGCAAATGCTGGATTTACAAGGTTCCTGGTATGTGAGACAAGTTTTGGTAAGGTAATTTTGAGTTACAGGTGAGGCTGAATGTGTTAAGACTTAATAGTCGAGTGAGACTATTGTGCTTTGCCTTGGTCCCCTAGGCTGCAAATGCTAGATTAACAGGGCTCCTGGAATTTAAAAAAGTTTTAGTAAAACAGTTTTGACAGCTAGGTAAGGCTGTATGTTTTAAGATTAAATAGTCGGGTGAGACTATTTGGCTTTGACTTGCGCCCCCAGGATGCAAATGCTAGATTATCTGGGATCCTTGTATCTGAGACAAGTTTCGGTAAAGCAATTTTGACTTCCAGGTGAGGCTGTATGTTTTAGGATTAAATAGTCGGATGAGCCTGTTTGGCTTTGACTTGCTCCCCTAGACTCCACATGCCAGATAGGCGGGGCTTCTGGAATCTAAGACAAGGTTTGGTAAAACAGTTTTGACAGCTAGGCAAGACTGTATGTTTTAAGATTGAGAAGTTGGTTGAGCATGTTTGGCTTTGACTTGCGCCCCTAGGCGGCACACGCCAGATTGGCGGGGCTTCTGGAATCTGATAGATGTTTTGGTAAAGCAGTTTTGGCAACCAGATGGGACTGTGTGTTTTCAGATTGGATAATGAGGACCGACTAATTGGCTTTGACTTGTTCCCCTAGGCTGCAAATGCCAGATTGGCCGGGTTTTGGTAGAGCAGTTTCGGGGGCCAGATGGGACTGTATGTTTAGTATTAAATAGTCGGGTGAGCCTGTTTTGCTTTGACCTGCGCCCCTAGGATGCAAATGCTGGATTTACAGGTTTCCTGGTATGTGAGACAAGTTTTGGTAAGGTAATTTTGAGTTACAGGTGAGGCTGAATGTGTTAAGACTTAATAGTCGAGTGAGACTATTGTGCTTTGCCTTGGTCCCCTAGGCTGCAAATGCTAGATTAACAGGGCTCCTGGAATTTAAAAAAGTTTTAGTAAAACAGTTTTGACAGCTAGGTAAGGCTGTATGTTTTAAGATTAAATAGTCGGGTGAGACTATTTGGCTTTGACTTGCGCCCCCAGGATGCAAATGCTAGATTATCTGGGATCCTTGTATCTGAGACAAGTTTCGGTAAAGCAATTTTGACTTCCAGGTGAGGCTGTATGTTTTAGGATTAAATAGTCGGATGAGCCTGTTTGGCTTTGACTTGCTCCCCTAGGCTGCACATGCCAGATTGGCAGGGCTCCTGGTATCTGAGACAAGTTTTGGTAAAACTGTTTTGACAGCTAGGCAAGACTGTATGTTTTAAGATTAAGGAGTCGGGTAAGCCAGTTTGGCTTTGACTTGCGCCCCTAGGATGCAAATGCTGGATTAACAGGGTTCCTGGTATCTGAGACAAGTTTTGGTAAGGCAATTTTGAGTTCCAGGTGAGGCTGAATGTGTTAAGACTTAATAGTCGGGTGAGACTATTTTGCTTTGACCTGGTCCCCTAGGCTGCAAATGCTAGATTAACAGGGCTCCTGGAATCTAAAACAACTTCTCCCCCAGGCTGCACACGCAAGATTGTCAGGGCTCCTGGAATCTAAGACAAGGTTTGGTAAAACAGTTTTGACAGCTAGGAAGATGAAATAGAAAAATGGTAAGCTGTCTTTGTCTTGCCCCAGATGCAAACTGATTAACAGGGTTCTATTGAGACAAGTTTTTAAGGAATTTTGAGTTCTATTTGAGGCTGAATGTGTTAAGACTTAATAGCAGGTGAGACTATTTTGCTTTGACTTTCCCTAGGCTGCAACGCCATTACAGGGCTCCTGGTATCTGAGACAAGGTTTGGTAAAACAGTTTTGACAGCTAGGTCAGGATACATGTTTGAAGGTTAAATAGTCGGGTGACCTGTTTGGCTTTGACTTGCTCCCCTAGGATGCAAATGCTGAATAACAGGGTTCCTGGCTTCTGAGACAAATTTCGTAAAGCAATTTTGACTTTCAGGTGAGGCTGTGTGTTTTAGGATTAAATAGTCGGATGAGCTTGTTTGCTTTGACTTGCTCCCCTAGGCTACACATGCCAGATTGGCGGGGCTCAGGAATCTAAGACAAGGTTTGGTAAAACAGTTTTGACAGCTAGGTAAGGCTGAATGTTTTAAGATTAAATAGTCGGGTGAGCCTGTTTAACTTTGAATTGAGCCCACAGGATGCAAATACTGGATTTACAGGGTTCCTGGTATGTGAGACAAGTTTTGGTAAGGTAATTTTGAGTTACAGGTGAGGCTGAATGTGTTAAGACTTAATAGTCGGGTGAGACTATTTTGCTTTGACTTGGTCCCCTAGGCTGCAAATGCTAAATTAACAGGGCTCCTGGAATCTAAAAAAAGTTTTAGTAAAACAGTTTTGACAGCTAGGTAAGGCTGTAAGTTTTAAGATTAAATAGACGGGTGAGCCTGTTTAGCTTTGACTTGCGCCCCCAGGATGCAAATGCTAGATTATCTGGGATCCTTGTATCTGAGACAAGTTTCGGTAAAGCAATTTAGACTTCCAGGTGAGGCTGTATGTTTTAGGATTAAATAGTCGGATGAGCCTGTTTGGCTTTGACTTGCTCCCCTAGGCTCCACATGCCAGATAGGCGGGGCTCCTGGAATCTAAGACAAGGTTTTTTAAAACAGTTTTGACAGCTAGGCAAGACTGTATGTTTTAAGATTAAGAAATCGGTTGAGCATGTTTGGCTTTGACTTGCGCCCCTAGCGGCACATGCCAGATTGGCGGGGCTCCTGGAATCTGATAGATGTTTTGGTAAAGCAGTTTGGCAACCAGATGGGACTGTGTGTTTTCAGATTGGATAATGAGGTCCGACTAATTGGCTTTGACTTGTTCCCCTAGGCTGCAAATGCCAGATTGGCCGGGTTTTGGTAGAGCAGTTTCGGCGGCCAGATGGGGCTGTATGTTTAGTATTAAATAGTCGGGTGAGCCTGTTTTGCTTTGACCTGCTCCCCTAGGCTGCACATGCCAGATTGGCAGGGCTCCTGGTATCTGAGACAAGTTTTGGTAAAACTGTTTTGACAGCTAGGCAAGACTGTATGTTTTAAGATTAAAGAGTCGGGTAAGCCAGTTTGGCTTTGACTTGCGCCCCTAGGATGCAAATGCTGGATTAACAGGGTTCCTGGTATCTGAGACAAGTTTTGGTAAGGCAATTTTGAGTTCCAGGTGAGGCTGAACGTGTTAAGACCTAATAGTCGGGTAAGACTATTTTGCTTTGACTTGGTCCCCTAGGCTGCAAATGCTAGATTAACAGGGCTCCTGGAATCTAAAAAAAGTTTTAGTAAAACAGTTTAGACAGCTGGGTAAGGCTGTATGTTTTAAGATTAAATAGTCGGGTGAGCCTGTTTAGCTTTGACTTGCGCCCCCAAAATGCAAATACTGGATTAACAGGTTTCCTGGTATCTGAGACAAGTTTTGGTAAATCAGTTTTGGCGGCCAGATGGGGCTGTATGTTTTAGGATTTAATAGTCGGATGAGCCTGTTTGGCTTTGACTTGCTCCCCTAGGATGCAAATGCTGGATTAACAGGGTTCCTGGTATCTGAGACAAGGTTTGGTAAAACAGTTTTGACAGCTAGGTCAGGATACATGTTTGAAGGTTAAATAGTCGGGTGAGCCTGTTTGGCTTTGACTTGCTCCTCTAGGATGCAAATGCTGGAATAACAGGGTTCCTGGCATCTGAGACAAGTTTCGGTAAAGCAATTTTGACTTTCAGGTGAGGCTGTATGTTTTAGGATTAAATAGTCGGATGAGCTTGTTTGGCTTTGACTTGCTCCCCTAGGCTACACATGCCAGATTGGCGGGGCTCCAGGTATCTAAGACAAGGTTTGGTAAAACAGTTTTGACAGCTAGGTAAGGCTGAATGTTTTAAGATTAAATAGTCGGGTGAGCCTGTTTAACTTTGAATTGAGCCCCCAGGATGCAAATACTGGATTTACAGGGTTCCTGGTATGTGAGACAAGTTTTGGTAAGGTAATTTTGAGTTACAGGTGAGGATGAATGTGTTAAGACTTAATAGTCGGGTGAGACTATTTTGCTTTGACTTGGTCCCCTAGGCTGCAAATGCTAGATTAACAGGGCTCCTGGAATCTAAAAAAAGTTTTGGTAAAACAGTTTTGACAGCTAGGTAAGGCTGTATGTTTTAAGATTAAATAGTCGGGTGAGCCTGTTTAGCTTTGACTTGCGCCCCCAGGATGCAAATGCTAGATTATCTGGGATCCTTGTATCTGAGACAAGTTTCGGTAAAGCATTTTTGACTTCCAGGTGAGGCTGTATGTTTTAGGATTAAATAGTCGGATGAGCCTGTTTGGCTTTGACCTGCTCCCCTAGGCTCCACATACCAGATAAGCGGGGCTCCTGGAATCTAAGACAAGGTTTGGTAAAACAGTTTTGACAGCAAGGCAAGACTATATGTTTTAAGATTAAGAAGTCGGTTGAGCATGTTTGGCTTTGACTTGCGCCCCTAGGCGGCACATGCCAGATTGGCGGGGCTCCTGGAATCTGATAGACGTTTTGATAAAGCAGTTTTGTCAACCAGATGGGACTGTGTGTTTTCAGATTGGATAATAAGGTCCGACTAATTGGCTTTGACTTGGTCCCCTAGGCTGCAAATGCTAGATTGGCCGGGCAAAAAAGTTTTTAGAAATTTTTCCGTAGTTTTGTAACGGTCTTTCCCCAAAATCAAATACTGATTAACAGGTTTCCTGTATCTAGACAAGTTTTGGTACAGCAGTTTCGGCGGCCAGATGGGGCTGTATGTTTAGTATTAAATAGTCGGGTGAGCCTGTTTGGCTTTGACTTGCTCCCCTAGGCTACACATGCGAGATTGGCGGGGCTCCAGGAATCTGAGACAAGGTTTGGTAAAACAGTTTTGACAGCTAGGCAAGACTGAATGTTTTAAGATTAAATAGTCGGGTGAGACTGTTTAACTTTGACTTGAGCCCCCAGGATGCAAATGCTGGATTAACAGGGTTCCTGGTATCTGAGACAAGTTTTGGTAAGGTAATTTTGAGTTCCAGGTGAGGCTGAATGTGTTAAGACTTAATAGTCGGGTGAGACTATTTTGGCTTTGACTTGGTCCCCTAGGCTGCAAATGCTAGATTAACAGGGCTCCTGGAATCTAAAAAAGTTTTAGTAAAACAGTTTTGACAGCTAGGTAAGGCTGTATGTTTTAAGATTAAATAGTCGGGTGAGCCTGTTTAGCTTTGACTTGCGCCCCCAAAATGCAAATACTGGATTAACAGGTTTCCTGGTATCTGAGACAAGTTTTGGTAAATCAGTTTTGGCGGCCAGATGGGGCTGTATGTTTTAGGATTAAATAGTCGGATGAGCCTGTTTGGCTTTGACTTGCTCCCCTAGGGCACGCCACCCCTATGCAAATGCTGGATTAACAGGGTTCCTGGTATCTGAGACAAGGTTTGGTAAAACAGTTTTGACAGCTAGGTCAGGATACATGTTTGAAGGTTAAATAGTCGGGTGAGCCTGTTTGGCTTTGACTTGCTCCCCTAGGATGCAAATGCTGGAATAACAGGGTTCCTGGCATCTGAGACAAGTTTCGGTAAAGCAATTTTGACTTTCAGGTGAGGCTGTATGTTTTAGGATTAAAAAGTCGGATGAGCTTGTTTGGCTTTGACTTGCTCCCCTAGGCTACACATGCCAGATTGGCGGGGCTCCAGGAATCTAAGACAAGGTTTGGTAAAACAGTTTTGACAGCTAGGTAAGGCTGTTTCTTTCCCCCCATCCCTCATTTTTTTTTATTTTAATTGCTTTTTTTTTTTTCCCCCCCACAACCCCCAAAAAAAATTTTTTAAAACAGTTTTGACAGCTAGGTAAGGCTGTATGTTTTAAGATTAAATAGTCAGGTGAGCCTGTTTAGCTTTGACTTGCGCCCCGAGGATGCAAATGCTAGATTATCTGGGATCCTTGTATCTGAGACAAGTTTCGGTAAAGCATTTTTGACTTCCAGGTGAGGCTGTATGTTTTAGGATTAAATAGTCGGATGAGCCTGTTTGGCTTTGACCTGCTCCCCTAGGCTCCACATACCAGATAAGCGGGGCTCCTGGAATCTAAGACAAGGTTTGGTAAAACAGTTGTGACAGCAACGCAAGACTATATGTTTTAAGATTAAGAAGTCGGTTGAGCATGTTTGGCTTTGACTTGCGCCCCTAGGCGGCACATGCCAGATTGGCGGTGCTCCTGGAATCTGATAGACGTTTTGATAAAGCAGTTTTGTCAACCAGATGGGACTGTGTGTTTTCAGATTGGATAATAAGGTCCGACTAATTGGCTTTGACTTGGTCCCCTAGGCTGCAAATGCTAGATTAACAGGGCTCCTGGAATCTAAAAAAAAGTTTTAGTAAAATAGTTTTGACAGCTAGGTAAGGCTGTATGTTTAGTATTAAATAGTCGGGTGAGCCTGTTTAGCTTCGACTTGCGCCCCCAAAATGCAAATACTGGATTAACAGGTTTCCTGGTATCTGAGACAAGTTTTGGTAAATCAGTTTTGGCGGCCAGATGGGGCTGTATGTTTTAGGATTAAATAGTCGGATGAGCCTGTTTGGCTTTGACTTGCTCCCCTAGGCTACACATGCGAGATTGGCGGGGCTCCAGGAATCTAGGACAAGGTTTGGTAAAACAGTTTTGACAGCTAGGTAAGGCTGAATGTTTTAAGATTAAATAGTCGGGTGAGACTGTTTAACTTTGATTTGAGCCCCCAGGATGCAAATACTGGATTTACAGGGTTCCTGGTATGTGAGACAAGTTTTGGTAAGGTAATTTTGAGTTCCAGGTGAGGCTGAATGTGTTAAGACTTAATAGTCGGGTGAGACTATTTTGCTTTGACTTGGTCCCCTAGGCTGCAAATGCTAGATTAACAGGGCTCCTGGAATCTAAAAAAAGTTTTAGTAAAACAGTTTTGACAGCTAGGTAAGGCTGTATGTTTTAAGATTAAATAGTCGGGTGAGCCTGTTTAGCTTTGACTTGCGCCACCAAAATGCAAATACTGGATTAACAGGTTTCCTGGTATCTGAGACAAGTTTTGGTAAATCAGTTTTGGCGGCCAGATGGGGCTGTATGTTTAAGGATTAAATAGTCGGATGAGCCTGTTTGGCTTTGACTTGCTCCCCTAGGCTCCACATGCCAGATAGGCGGGGCTCCTGGAATCTAAGACAAGGTTTGGTAAAACAGTTTTGACAGCTAGGCAAGACTGTATGTTTTAAGATTAAGAAGTCGGTTGAGCATGTTTGGCTTCCTGGAATCTGATAGATGTTTTGGTAAAGCAGTTTGGCAACCAGATGGGACTGTGTGTTTTCAGATTGGATAATGAGGTCCGACTAATTGGCTTTGACTTGTTCCCCTAGGCTGCAAATGCCAGATTGGCCGGGTTTTGGTAGAGCAGTTTCGGCGGCCAGATGGGGCTGTATGTTTAGTATTAAATAGTCGGGTGAGCCTGTTTGGCTTTGACTTGCTCCCCTAGGATGCAAATGCTGGATTAACAGGGTTCCTGGTATCTGAGACAAGGTTTGGTAAAACAGTTTTGACAGCTAGGTCAGGATACATTTTTGAAGGTTAAATAGTCGGGTGAGCCTGTTTGGCTTTGACTTGCTCCCCTAGGATGCAAATGCTGGAATAACAGGGTTCCTGGCATCTGAGACAAGTTTCGGTAAAGCAATTTTGACTTTCAGGTGAGGCTGTATGTTTTAAGATTAAGAAGTCGGTTGAGCTTGTTTGGCTTTGACTTGCTCCCCTAGGCTACACATGCCAGATTGGCGGGGCTCCAGGAATCTAAGACAAGGTTTGGTAAAACAGTTTTGACAGCTAGGTAAGGCTGTATGTTTTAAGATTAAATAGTCAGGTGAGCCTGTTTAGCTTTGACTTGCGCCCCGAGGATGCAAATGCTAGATTATCTGGGATCCTTGTATCTGAGACAAGTTTCGGTAAAGCATTTTTGACTTCCAGGTGAGGCTGTATGTTTTAGGATTAAATAGTCGGATGAGCCTGTTTGGCTTTGACCTGCTCCCCTAGGCTCCACATACCAGATAGGCGGGGCTCCTGGAATCTAAGACAAGGTTTGGTAAAACAGTTGTGACAGCTAGGCAAGACTATATGTTTTAAGATTAAGAAGTCGGTTGAGCATGTTTGGCTTTGACTTGCGCCCCTAGGCGGCACATGCCAGATTGGCGGGGCTCCTGGAATCTGATAGACGTTTCGATAAAGCAGTTTTGGCAACCAGATGGGACTGTGTGTTTTCAGATTGGATAATAAGGTCCGACTAATTGGCTTTGACTTGTTCCCCTAGGCTGCAAATGACAGATTGGCCGCGTTTCGGTAGAGCAGTTTCGGCAGCCAGATGGGGCTGTATGTTAAGTATTAAATAGTCGGGTGAGCCTGTTTTGCTTTGACTTGCTCCCCTAGGCTGCACATGCCAGATTGGCGGGGCTCCTGGAATCTAAGACAAGGTTTGGTAAAACAGTTGTGGCAGCTAGGCAAGACTGTATGTTTTAAGATTAAGAAGTCGGGTGAGCATGTTTGGCTTTGTCTTGCGCCCCAGGATGCAAATGCTAGATTATCTGGGATCCTTGTATCTGAGACAAGTTTCGGTAAAGCATTTGACTTCCAGTGAGGCTGTATGTTTTAGATTAAATAGTCGGATGAGCCTGTTTGGCTTTGACCTGCTCCCCTAGGCGGCACATGCCAGATTGGCGGGGCTCCTGGAATCTAAGACAAGGTTTGGTAAAACAGTTTTGACAGCTAGGCAAGACTGTATGTTTTAAGATTAAGAAGTTGGTTGAGCATGTTTGGCTTTGACTTGCGCCCCTAGGCGGCACATGCCAGATTGGCGGGGCTGCTGGAATCTGATAGATGCTTTGGTAAAACAGTTTTGGCAACCAGATGGGACTGTGTGTTTTCAGATTGGATAATGAGGTCCGACTAATTGGCTTTGACTTGTTCCCCTAGGCTGCAAATGCCAGATTGGCCGGGTTTTGGTAGAGCAGTTTCGGCGGCCAGATGGGGCTGTATGTTTAGTATTAAATAGTCGGGTGAGCCTGTTTTGCTTTGACCTGCTCCCCTAGGCTGCACATGCCAGATAGGCGGGGCTCCTGGAATCTAAGACAAGGTTTGGTAAAACAGTTTTGACAGCTAGGCAAGACTGTATGTTTTAAGATTAAGATAGTCGGGTGAGTCTGTTTAACTTTGAATTGAGCCCCCCACTGGATTGCAAATACTGGATTTAGACAAGGTTCCTGGTATGTGAGACTAAGTTATGGTAAGGCTGAATGTGTTGAGATTAAGAAGTCGGTTGAGATGTTTGGTTTGACTTGCGCCCCTAGGCGCAATGCAGATTGGCGGGGCTGCTGGAATCTAAAGAGTTTTGTAAAACAGTTTTGCACAGATAGACTGTATGTTTTAGATTAATAATAGGTGACTAATTGGCTTTGACTTGCCCCAGGATGCAAATGCAGATTCGAGTTTTGGTAGAGCAGTTTCGGAGGTCAGATGAGGCTGAATGTGTTAAGATTAAATAGTCGGGTGAGACTATTTTGCTTTGACTTGGTCCCCTAGGCTGCAAATGCTAGATTAAGCAGGGCTCCTGGAATCTAAAAAAAGGTTTAGGTAAAACAGTTTTGACAGCTAGGTAAGGCTGTATGTTTTAAGATTAAATAGTCGGGTGAGACTATTTGGCTTTGACTTGCGCCCCCAGGATGCAAATGCTAGATTATCTGAGATCCTTGTATCTGAGACAAGTTTTGGTAAAGCAATTTTGACTTCCAGGTGAGGCTGTATGTTTTAGGATTAAATAGTCGGATGAGCCTGTTTGGCTTTGACTTGCTCCCCTAGGCTCCACATGCCAGATAGGCGGGGCTCCTGGAATCTAAGACAAGGTTTGGTAAAACAGTTGTGACAGCTAGGCAAGACTATATGTTTTAAGATTAAGAAGTCGGTTGAGCATGTTTGGCTTTGACTTGCGCCCCTAGGCGGCACATGCCAGATTGGCGGGGCTGCTGGAATCTGATAGATGTTTTGGTAAAGCAGTTTTGGCAACCAGATGGGACTGTGTGTTTTCAGATTGGATAATGAGGTCCGACTAATTGGCTTTGACTTGTTCCCCTAGGCTGCAAATGCCAGATTGGCCGGGTTTTGGTAGAGTTTCGGCGGCCAGATGGGGCTGTATGTTTAGTATTAAATAGTCGGGTGAGCCTGTTTTGCTTTGACCTGCTCCCCTAGGCTGCACATGCCAGATAGGCGGGGCTCCTGGAATCTAAGACAAGGTTTGGTAAAACAGTTTTGACAGCTAGGCAAGACTATATGTTTTAAGATTAAGAAGTCGGTTGAGCATGTTTGGCTTTGTCTTGCGCCCCTAGGCGGCACATGCCAGATTGGCGGGGCTCCTGGAATCTAAGACAAGGTTTGGTAAAACAGTTTTGACAGCTAGGCAAGACTGTATGTTTTAAGATTAAGAAGTCGGTTGAGCATGTTTGGCTTTGACTTGCGCCCCTAGGCGGCACATGCCAGATTGGCGGGGCTGCTGGAATCTGATAGATGTTTTGGTAAAGCAGTTTTGGCAACCAGATGGGACTGTGTGTTTTCAGATTGGATAATAAGGTCCGACTAATTGGCTTTGACTTGTTCCCCTAGGCTGCAAATGCCAGATTGGCCGGGTTTTGGTAGAGTTTCGGCGGCCAGATGGGGCTGTATGTTAAGTATTAAATAGTCGGGTGAGCCTGTTTTGCTTTGACCTGCTCCCCTAGGCTGCACATGCCAGATAGGCGGGGCTCCTGGAATCTAAGACAAGGTTTGGTAAAACAGTTGTGGCAGCTAGGCAAGACTATATGTTTCAAGATTAAGAAGTCGGTTGAGCATGTTTGGCTTTGTCTTGCGCCCCTAGGCGGCACATGCCAGATTGGCGGGGCTCCTGGAATCTAAGACAAGGTTTGGTAAAACAGTTTTGACAGCTAGGCAAGACTGTATGTTTTAAGATTAAGAAGTCGGTTGAGCATGTTTGGCTTTGACTTGCGCCCCTAGGCGGCACATGCCAGATTGGCGGGGCTGCTGGAATCTGATAGATGTTTTGGTAAAACAGTTTTGGCAACCAGATGGGACTGTGTGTTTTCAGATTGGATAAAGAGGTCCGACTAATTGGCTTTGACTTGTTCCCCTAGGCTGCAAATGCCAGATTGGCCGGGTTTTGGTAGAGCAGTTTCGGCGGCCAGATGGGGCTGTATGTTTAGTATTAAATAGTCGGGCGAGCCTGTTTTGCTTTGACCTGCTCCCCTAGGCTGCACATGCCAGATAGGCGGGGCTCCTGGAATCTAAGACAAGGTTTGGTAAAACAGTTTTGACAGCTAGGCAAGACTGTATGTTTTAAGATTAAATAGTCGGGTGAGTCTGTTTAACTTTGAATTGAGCCCCCTGGATGCAAATACTGGATTTACAGGGTTCCTGGTATGTGAGACAAGTTTTGGTAAGGTAATTTTGAGTTACAGGTGAGGCTGAATGTGTTAAGACTTAATAGTCGGGTGAGACTATTTTGCTTTGACTTGGTCCCCTAGGCTGCAAATGCTAGATTAACAGGGCTCCTGGAATCTAAAAAAAGTTTTAGTAAAACAGTTTTGACAGCTAGGTAAGGCTGTATGTTTTAAGATTAAATAGTCGGGTGAGACTATTTGGCTTTGACTTGCGCCCCCAGGATGCAAATGCTAGATTATCTGGGATCCTTGTATCTGAGACAAGTTTCGGTAAAGCAATTTTGACTTCTAGGTGAGGATGTATGTTTTAGGATTAAATAGTCGGATGAGCCTGTTTGGCTTTGACTTGCTCCCCTAGGCTCCACATGCCAGATAGGCGGGGCTCCTGGAATCTAAGACAAGGTTTGGTAAAACAGTTTTGACAGCTAGGCAAGACTGTATGTTTTAAGATTAAGAAGTCGGTTGAGCCTGTTTAGCTTTGACTTGCGCCCCGAGGATGCAAATGCTAGATTATCTGGGATCCTTGTATCTGAGACAAGTTTCGGTAAAGCATTTTTGACTTCCAGGTGAGGCTGTATGTTTTAGGATTAAATAGTCGGATGAGCCTGTTTGGCTTTGATCTGCTCCCCTAGGCTCCACATACCAGATAGGCGGGGCTCCTTGAATCTAAGACAAGGTTTGGTAAAACAGTTGTGACAGCTAGGCAAGACTATATGTTTTAAGATTAAGAAGTCGGTTGAGCATGTTTGGCTTTGACTTGCGCCCCTAGGCGGCACATGCCAGATTGGCGGGGCTGCTGGAATCTGATAGATGTTTTGGTAAAGCAGTTTTGGCAACCAGTTGGGACTGTGTGTTTTCAGATTGGATAATGAGGTCCGACTAATTGGCTTTGACTTGTTCCCCTAGGCTGCAAATGCCAGATTGGCCGGGTTTTGGTAGAGTTTCGGCGGCCAGATGGGGCTGTATGTTTAGTATTAAATAGTCGGGTGAGCCTGTTTTGCTTTGACCTGCTCCCCTAGGCTGCACATGCCAGATAGGCGGGGCTCCTGGAATCTAAGACAAGGTTTGGTAAAACAGTTTTGACAGCTCGTCAAGACTGTATGTTTTAAGATTAAATAGTCGGGTGAGCCTGTTTAACTTTGAATTGAGCCCCCAGGATGCAAATACTGGATTTACAGGGTTCCTGGTATGTGAGACAAGTTTTGGTAAGGTAATTTTGAGTTACAGGTGAGGATGAATGTGTTAAGACTTAATAGTCGGGTGAGACTATTTTGCTTTGACTTGGTCCCCTAGGCTGCAAATGCTAGATTAACAGGGCTCCTGGAATCTAAAAAAAGTTTTAGTAAAACAGTTTTGACAGCTAGGTAAGGCTGTATGTTTTAAGATTAAATAGTCGGGTGAGCCTGTTTAGCTTTGACTTGCGCCCCGCGGATGCAAATGCTAGATTATCTGGGATCCTTGTATCTGAGACAAGTTTCGGTGAAGCATTTTTGACTTCCAGGTGAGGCTGTATGTTTTAGGATTAAATAGTCGGATGAGCCTGTTTGGCTTTGACCTGCTCCCCTAGGCTCCACATACTAGATAGGCGGGGCTCCTAGAATCTAAGACAAGGTTTGGTAAAACAGTTGTGACAGCTAGGCAAGACTATATGTTTTAAGATTAAGAAGTCGGTTGAGCATGTTTGGCTTTGACTTGCGCCCCTAGGCGGCACATGCCAGATTGGCGGGGCTCCTGGAATCTGATAGACGTTTTGATAAAGCAGTTTTGGCAACCAGATGGGACGGTGTGTTTTCAGATTGGATAATAAGGTCCGACTAATTGGCTTTGACTTGTTCCCCTAGGCTGCAAATGCCAGATTGGCCGGGTTTTGGTAGAGCAGTTTCGGCGGCCAGATGGGGCTGTATGTTAAGTATTAAATAGTCGGGAGAGCCTGTTTTGCTTTGACCTGCTCCCCTAGGCTGCACATGCCACATAGGCGGGGCTCCTGGAATCTAAGACAAGGTTTGGTAAAACAGTTGTGACAGCTAGGCAAGACTATATGTTTTAAGATTAAGAAGTCGGTTGAGCATGTTTGGCTTTGTCTTGCGCCCCTAGGCGGCACATGCCAGATTGGCGGGGCTCCTGGAATCTAAGACAAGGTTTGGTAAAACAGTTTTGACAGCTAGGCAAGACTGTATGTTTTAAGATTAAGAAGTCGGTTGAGCATGTTTGGCTTTGACTTGCTCCCCTAGGCGGCACATGCCAGATTGGCGGGGCTGCTGGAATCTGATAGATGTTTTGGTAAAGCAGTTTTGGCAACCAGATGGGACTGTGTGTTTTCAGATTGGATAATGAGGTCCGACTAATTGGCTTTGACTTGTTCCCCTAGGCTGCAAATGCCAGATTGGCCGGGTTTTGGTAGAGCAGTTTCGGCGGCCAGATGGGGCTGTATGTATAGTATTAAATAGTCGGGCGAGCCTGTTTTGCTTTGACCTGCTCCCCTAGGCTGCACATGCCAGATAGGCGGGGCTCCTGGAATCTAAGACAAGGTTTGGTAAAACAGTTTTGACAGCTAGGCAAGACTGTATGTTTTAAGATTAAATAGTCGGGTGAGCCTGTTTAACTTTGAATTGAGCCCCCAGGATGCAAATACTGGATTTACAGGGTTCCTGGTATGTTAGACAAGATTTGGTAAGGTAATTTTGAGTTACAGGTGAGGCTGAATGTGTTAAGACTTAATAGTCGGGTGAGACTATTTTGCTTTGACTTGGTCCCCTAGGCTGCAAATGCTAGATTAACAGGGCTCCTGGAATCTAAAAAAAGTTTTAGTAAAACAGTTTTGACAGCTAGGTAAGGCTGTATGTTTTAAGATTAAAAATAGTCGGGTGAGACTATTTGGCTTTGACTTGCGCCCCCAGGATGCAAATGCTAGATTATCTGGGATCCTTGTATCTGAGACAAGTTTCGGTAAAGCAATTTTGACTTCCAGGTGAGGCTGTATGTTTTAGGATTAAATAGTCGGATGAGCCTGTTTGGCTTTGACTTGCTCCCCTAGGCTCCACATGCCAGATAGGCGGGGCTCCTGGAATCTAAGACAAGGTTTGGTAAAACAGTTTTGACAGCTAGGCAAGACTGTATGTTTTAAGATTAAGAAGTCGGTTGAGCATGTTTGGCTTTGACTTGCGCCCCTAGGCGGCACATGCCAGATTGGCGGGGCTCCTGGAATCTGATAGATGTTTTGGTAAAGCAGTTTTGTAAACCAGATGGGACTGTGTGTTTTCAGATTGGATAATAAGGTCCGACTAATTGGCTTTGACTTGTTCCCCTAGGCTGCAAATGCCAGATTGGCCGGGTTTTGGTAGAGCAGTTTCGGCGGCCAGATGGGGCTGTATGTTTAGTATTAAATAGTCGGGTGAGCCTGTTCTGCCTTGACCTGCTCCCCTAGGCTACACATGCCAGATTGGCAGGGCTCCTGGTATCTGAGACAAGTTTTGGTAAAACTGTTTTGACAGCTAGGCAAGACTGTATGTTTTAAGATTAAAGAGTCGGGTAAGCCAGTTTGGCTTTGACTTGCGCCCCTAGGAGGCAATGCTGGATTTACAGGGTTCCTGGTATGTGAGACAAGTTTTGGTAAGGTAATTTTGAGTTACAGGTGAGGCTGAATGTGTTAAGACTTAATAGTCGGGTGAGACTATTTTGCTTTGACTTGGTCCCCTAGGCTGCAAATGCTAGATTAACAGGGCTCCTGGAATCTAAAAAAAGTTGTAGTAAAACAGTTTTGACAGCTAGGTAAGGCTGTATATTTTAAGATTAAATAGTCGGGTGAGACTATTTGGCTTTGACTTGCGCCCCCAGGATGCAAATGCTAGATTATCTGGGATCCTTGTATCTGAGACAAGTTTCGGTAAAGCAATTTTGACTTCCAGGTGAGGCTGTATGTTTTAGGATTAAATAGTCGGATGAGCCTGTTTGGCTTTGACTTGCTCCCCTAGGCTCCATGCCTGATAGGCGGGGCTCCTGGAATCTAAGACAAGGTTTGGTAAAACAGTTTTGACAGCTAGGCAAGACTGTATGTTTTAAGATTAAGAAGTCGGTTGAGCATGTTTGGCTTTGACTTGCGCCCCTAGGCGGCACATGCCAGATTGGCGGGGCTCCTGGAATCTGATAGATGTTTTGGTAAAGCAGTTTTGTCAATCAGATGGGACTGTGTGTTTTCAGATTGGATAATAAGGTCCGACTAATTGGCTTTGACTTGTTCCCCTAGGCTGCAAATGCCAGATTGGCCGGGTTTTGGTAGAGCAGTTTCGGCGGCCAGATGGGGCTGTATGTTTAGTATTAAAAAGTCGGGTGAGCCTGTTTTGCTTTGACCTGCTCCCCTAGGCTCCACATGCCAGATAGGCGGGGCTCCTGGAATCTAAGACAAGGTTTGGTAAAACAGTTTTGACAGCTAGGCAAGACTGTATGTTTTAAGATTAAGAAGTCGGTTGAGCATGTTTGGCTTTGACTTGCGCCCCTAGGCGGCACATGCCAGATTGGCGGGGCTCCTGGAATCTGATAGATGTTTTGGTAAAGCAGTTTTGGCAACCAGATGGGACTGTGTGTTTTCAGATTGGATAATGAGGTCCGACTAATTGGCTTTGACTTCTTCCCCTAGGCTGCAAATGCCAGATTGGCCGGGTTTTGGTAGAGCAGTTTCGGCGGCCAGATGGGGCTGTATGTTTAGTATTAAATAGTTGGGTGAGCCTGTTCTGACTTGACCTGCTCCCCTAGGCTGCACATGCCAGATTGGCAGGGCTCCTGGTATCTGAGACAAGTTTTGGTAAAACTGTTTTGACAGCTAGGCAAGACTGTACGTTTTAAGATTAAAGAGTCGGGTAAGCCAGTTTGGCTTTGACTTGCGCCCCTAGGAGGCAATGCTTGATTTACAGGGTTCCTGGTATGTGAGACAAGTTTTGGTAAGGTAAGTTTGAGTTACAGGTGAGGCTGAATGTGTTAAGACTTAATAGTCGGGTGAGACTATTTTGCTTTGACTTGGTCCCCTAGGCTGCAAATGCTAGATTAACAGAGCTCCTGGAATCTATAACAAGTTTTAGTAAAACAGTTTTGACAGCTAGGTAAGGCTGTATGTTTTAAGATTAAATAGTCGGGTGAGCCTGTTTAGCTTTGACTTGCGCTCCCAGGATGCAAATGCTAGATTATCTGGGATCCTTGTATCTGAGACAAGTTTTAGTAAAGCAATTTTGACTTCCAGGTGAGGCTGTATGTTTTAGGATTAAATAGTCGGATGAGCCTGTTTGGCTTTGACTTGCTCCCCTAGGCTCCACATGCCAGATAGGCAGGGCTCCTGGAATCTAAGACAAGGTTTGGTAAAACAGTTTTGACAGCTAGGCAAGACTGTATGTTTTAAGATTAAGAAGTCGGTTGAGCATGTTTGGCTTTGACTTGCGCCCCTAGGCGGCACATGCCAGATTGGCGGGGCTCCTGGAATCTGATGGATGTTTTGGTAAAGCAGTTTTGTCAACCAGATGGGACTGTGTGTTTTCAGATTGGATAATAAGGTCCGACTAATTGGCTTTGACTTGTTCCCCTAGGCTGCAAATGCCAGATTGGCCGGGTTTTGGTAGAGCAGTTTCGGCGGCCAGATGGGGCTGTATGTTTAGTATTAAAAAGTCGGGTGAGCCTGTTTTGCTTTGACCTGCTCCCCTAGGCTCCACATGCCAGATAGGCGGGGCTCCTGGAATCTAAGACAAGGTTTGGTAAATCAGTTTTGACAGCTTGGCAAGACTGTATGTTTTAAGATTAAGAAGTCGGTTGAGCATGTTTGGCTTTGACTTGCGCCCCTAGGCGGCACATGCCAGATTGGCGGGGCTCCTGGAATCTGATAGATGTTTTGGTAAAGCAGTTTTGGCAACCAGATGGGACTGTGTGTTTTCAGATTGGATAATGAGGTCCGACTAATTGGCTTTGACTTATTCCCCTAGGCTGCAAATGCCAGATTGGCCGGGTTTTGGTAGAGCAGTTTCGGCGGCCAGATGGGGCTGTATGTTTAGTATTAAATAGTCGGGTGAGCCTGTTTTGCTTTGACCTGCTCCCCTAGGCTGCACATGCCAGATTGGCAGGGCTCCTGGTATCTGAGACAAGTTTTGGTAAAACTGTTTTGACAGCTAGGCAAGACTGTATGTTTTAAGATTAAAGAGTCGGGTAAGCCAGTTTGGCTTTGACTTGCGCCCCTAGGATGCAAATGCTGGATTAACACGGTTCCTGGTATCTGAGACAAGTTTTGGTAAGGCAATTTTGACTTCCAGGTGAGGCTGAATGTGTTAAGACTTAATAGTCGGGTGAGACTATTTTGCTTTGACCTGGTCCCCTAGGCTGCAAATGCTAGATTAACAGGGCTCCTGGAATCTAAAACAAGTTTTAGTAAAACAGTTTTGACAGCTAGGTAAGGCTGTATGTTTTAAGATTAAATAGTCGGGTGAGCCTGTTTTGCTTTGACCTGCTCCCCTAGGCTGCACATGCCAGATAGTTGGGGCTCCTGGAATCTAAGACAAGGTTTGGTAAAACAGTTTTGACAGCTAGGCAAGACTGTATGTTTTAAGATTAAATAGTCGGGTGAGCCTGTTTAACTTTGAATTGAGCCCCCAGGATGCAAATACTGGATTTACAGGGTTCCTGGTATGTGAGACAATTTTTGGTAAGGTAATTTTGCGTTACAGGTGAGGCTGAATGTGTTAAGACTTAATAGTCGGGTGAGACTATTTTGCTTTGACTTGGTCCCCTAGGCTGCAAATGCTAGATTAACAGGGCTCCTGGAATCTAAAAAAAGTTTTAGTAAAACAGTTTTGTCAGCTAGGTAAGGCTGTATTTTTTAAGATTAAATAGTCGGGTGAGACTATTTGGCTTTGACTTGCGCCCCCAGGATGCAAATGCTAGATTATCTGGGATCCTTGTATCTGAGACAAGTTTCGGTAAAGCAATTTTGACTTCCAGGTGAGGCTGTATGTTTTAGGATTAAATAGTCGGATGTGCCTGTTTGGCTTTGACTTGCTCCCCTAGGCTCCCCATGCCAGACAGGCGGGGCTCCTGGAATCTAAGACAAGGTTTGGTAAAACAGTTTTGACAGCTAGGCAAGACTGTATGTTTTAAGATTAAGAAGTCGGTTGAGCATGTTTGGCTTTGACTTGCGCCCCTAGGCGGCACATGCCAGATTGGCGGGGCTCCTGGAATCTGATAGATGTTTTGGTAAAGCAGTTTTGTCAACCAGATGGGACTGTGTGTTTTCAGATTGGATAATAAGGTCCGACTAATTGGCTTTGACTTGTTCCCCTAGGCTGCAAATGCCAGATTGGCCGGGTTTTGGTAGAGCAGTTTCGGCGGCCAGATGGGGCTGTATGTTTAGTATTAAATAATCGGGTGAGCCTGTTCTGCCTTGACCTGCTCCCCTAGGCTGCACATGCTAGATTGGCAGGGCTCCTGGTATCTAAGACAAGTTTTGGTAAAACTGTTTTGACAGCTAGGCAAGACTGTATGTTTTAAGATTAAAGAGTCGGGTAAGCCAGTTTGGCTTTGACTTGCGCCCCTAGGAGGCAATGCTGGATTTACAGGGTTCCTGGTATGTGAGACAAGTTTTGGTAAGGTAATTTTGAGTTACAGGTGAGGCTGAATGTGTTAAGACTTAATAGTCGGGTGAGACTATTTTGCTTTGACTTGGTCCCCTAGGCTGCAAATGCTAGATTAACAGGGCTCCTGGAATCTAAAAAAAGTTTTAGTAAAACAGTTTTGACAGCGAGGTAAGGCTGTATGTTTTAAGATTAAATAGTCGGTTGAGACTATTTGGCTTTGACTTGCGCCCCTAGGATGCAAATGCTAGATTATCTGGGATCCTTGTATCTGGGACAAGTTTCGGTAAAGCAATTTTGACTTCCAGGTGAGGCTGTATGTTTTAGGATTAAATAGTCGGATGAGCCTGTTTGGCTTTGACTTGCTCCCCTAGGCTCCACATGCCAGATAGGCGGGGCTCCTGGAATCTAAGACAAGGTTTGGTAAAACAGTTTTGACAGCTAGGCAAGACTGTATGTTTTAAGATTAAAAAGTCGGTTGAGCATGTTTGGCTTTGACTTGCGCCCCTAGGCGGCACATGCCAGATTGGCGGGGCTCCTGGAATCTGATAGATGTTCTGGTAAAGCAGTTTTGGCAACCAGATGGGACTGTGTGTTTTCAGATTGGATAATGAGGTCCGACTAATTGGCTTTGACTTATTCCCCTAGGCTGCAAGTGCCAGATTGGCCGGGTTTTGGTAGAGCAGTTTCGGCGGCCAGATGATGCTGTTTGTTTAGTATTAAATAGTCGGGTGAGCCTGTTCTGCTTTGACCTGCTCCCCTATGCTGCACATGCCAGATTGGCAGGGCTCCTGGTATCTGAGACAAGTTTTGGTAAAACTGTTTTGACAGCTAGGCAAGACTGTATGTTTTAAGATTAAAGAGTCGGGTAAGCCAGTTTGGCTTTGACTTGCGCCCCTAGGATGCAAATGCTGGATTTACAGGGTTCCTGGTATGTGAGACAAGTTTTGGTAAGGTAATTTTGAGTTACAGGTGAGGCTGAATGTGTTAAGACTTAATAGTCGGGTGAGACTATTTTGCTTTGACTTGGTCCCCTAGGCTGCAAATGCTAGATTAACAGGGCTCCTGGAATCTAAAAAAAGTTTTAGTAAACCAGTTTTGACAGCTAGGTAAGGCTGTATGTTTTAAGATTAAATAGTCGGGTGAGACTATTTGGCTTTGACTTGCGCCCCCAGGATGCAAATGCTAGATTATTTGGGATCCTTGTATCTGAGACAAGTTTTAGTAAAGCAATTTTGACTTCCAGGTGAGGCTGTATGTTTTAGGATTAAATAGTCGGATGAGCCTGTTTGGCTTTGACTTGCTCCCCTAGGCTCCACATGCCAGATAGGCGGGGCTCCTGGAATCTATGACAAGGGTTAGTAAAACAGTTTTGACAGCTAGGCAAGACTGTATGTTTTAAGATTAAGAAGTCGGTTGAGCATATTTGGCTTTGACTTGCCCCCCTAGGCGGCACATGCCAGATTGGCGGGGCTCCTGGAATCTGATAGATGTTTTGGTAAAGCAGTTTTGGCAACCAGATGGGACTGTGTGTTTTCAGATTGGATAATAAGGTCCGACTAATTGGCTTTGACTTGTTCCCCTAGGCTGCAAATGCCAGATTGGCCGGGTTTTGGTAGAGCAGTTTCGGCGGCCAGATGGGGCTGTATGTTTAGTATTAAATAGTCGGGTGAGCCTGTTTTGCTTTGACCTGCTCCCCTAGGCTGCACATGCCAGATTGGCAGGGCTCCTGGTATCTGAGACAAGTTTTGGTGAAACTGTTTTGACAGCTAGGCAAGACTGTATGTTTTAAGATTAAAGAGTCGGGTAAGCCAGTTTGGCTTTGACTTGCGCCCCTAGGATGCAAATGCTGGATTTACAGGGTTCCTGGTATGTGAGACAAGTTTTGGTAAGGTAATTTTGAGTTACAGGTGAGGCTGAATGTGTTAAGACTTAATAGTCGGGTGAGACTATTTTGCTTTGACTTGGTCCCCTAGGCTGCAAATGCTAGATTAACAGGGCTCCTGGAATCTAAAAAAAGTTTTAGTAAAACAGTTTTGACAGCTAGGTAAGGCTGTATGTTTTAAGATTAAATAGTCGGGTGAGACTATTTTGCTTTGACTTGCGCCCCCAGGATGCAAATGCTAGATTATCTGGGATCCTTGTATCTGATACAAGTTTCGGTAAAGCAATTTTGACTTCCAGGTGAGGCTGTATGTTTTAGGATTAAATAGTCGGATGAGCCTGTTTGGCTTTGACTTGCTCCCCTAGGCTCCACATGCCAGATAGGCGGGGCTCCTGGAATCTAAGACAAGGTTTGGTAAAACAGTTTTGACAGCTAGGCAAGACTGTATGTTTTAAGATTAAGAAGTCGGTTGAGCATGTTTGGCTTTGACATGCGCCCCTAGACGGCACATGCCAGATTGGCGGGGCTCCTGGAATCTGATAGATGTTTTGGTAAAGCAGTTTTGGCAACCTGATGGGACTGTGTGTTTTCAGATTGGATAATGAGGTCCGACTAATTGGCTTTGACTTGTTCCCCTAGGCAGCAAATGCCAGATTGGCCGGGTTTTGGTAGAGCAGTTTCGGCGGCCAGATGGGGCTGTATGTTTAGTATTAAATAGTCGGGTGAGCCTGTTTTGCTTTGACCTGCTCCCCTAGGCTGCACATGCCAGATTGGGAGGGCTCCTGGTATCTGAGACAAGTTTTGGTAAAACTGTTTTGACAGCTAGGCAAGACTGTATGTTTTAAGATTAAATAGTCGGGTAAGCCAGTTTGGCTTTGACTTGCGCCCCTAGGATGCAAATGCTGGATTTACAGGGTTCCTGGTATGTGAGACAAGTTTTGGTAAGGTAATTTTGAGTTACAGGTGAGGCTGAATGTGTTAAGACTTAATAGTCGGGTGAGACTATTTTGCTTTGACTTGGTCCCCTAGGCTGCAAATTCTAGATTAACAGGGCTCCTGGAATCTAAAAAAAGTTTTAGTAAAACAGTTTTGACAGCTAGGTAAGGCTGTATGTTTTAAGATTAAATAGTCGGGTGAGACTATTTTGCTTTGACTTGCGCCCCCAGGATGCAAATGCTAGATTATCTGGGATCCTTGTATCTGAGACAAGTTTCGGTAAAGCAATTTTGTTTTCCAGGTGAGGCTGTATGTTTTAGGATTAAATAGTCGGATGAGCCTGTTTGGCTTTGACTTGCTCCCCTAGGCTCCACATGCCAGATAGGCGGGGCTCCTGGAATCTAAGACAAGGTTTGGTAAAACAGTTTTGACAGCTAGGCAAGACTGTATGTTTTAAGATTAAGAAGTCGGTTGAGCATGTTTGGCTTTGACTTGCGCTCCTAGGCGGCACATGCCAGATTGGCGGGGCTCCTGGAATCTGATAGATGTTTTGGTAAAGCAGTTTTGGCAACCAGATGGGACTGTGTGTTTTCAGATTGGATAATGAGGTCCGACTAATTGGCTTTGACTTGTTCCCCTAGGCTGCAAATGCCAGATTGGCCGGGTTTTGGTAGAGCAGTTTCGGCGGCCAGATGGGGCTGTATGTTTAGTATTAAATAGTCGGGTGAGCCTGTTTTGCTTTGACCTGCTCCCCTAGGCTGCACTTGCCAGATTGGCAGGGCTCCTGGTATCTGAGACAAGTTTTGGTAAAACTGTTTTGACAGCTAGGCAAGACTGTATGTTTTAAGATTAAAGAGTCGGGTAAGCCAGTTTGGCTTTGACTTGCGCCCCTAGGATGCAAATGCTGGATTTACAGGGTTCCTGGTATCTAAGACAAGTTTTGGTAAGGCAATTTTGAGTTCCAGGTGAGGCAGAATGTGTTAAGACTTAATAGTTGGGTGAGACTATTTTGCTTTGACTTGGTCCCCTAGGCTGCAAATGCTAGATTAACAGGGCTCCTGGAATCTAAAAAAAGTTTTAGTAAAACAGTTTTGACAGCTAGGTAAGGCTGTATGTTTTAAGATTAAATAGTCGGGTGAGACTATTTGGCTTTGACTTGCGCCCCCAGGATGCAAATGCTAGATTATCTGGGATCCTTGAATCTGAGACAAGTTTCGGTAAAGCAATTTTGACTTCCAGGTGAGGCTGTATGTTTTAGGATTAAATAGTCGGATGAGCCTGTTTGGCTTTGACTTGCTCCCCTAGGCTCCACATGCCAGATAGGCGGGGCTCCTGGAATCTAAGACAAGGTTTGGTAAATCAGTTTTGACAGCTAGGCAAGACTGTATGTTTTAAGATTAAGAAGTCGGTTGAGCATGTTTGGCTTTGACTTGCGCCCCTAGACGGCACATGCCAGATTGGCGGGGCTCCTGGAATCTGATAGTTGTTTTGGTAAAGCAGTTTTGGCAACCAGATGGGACTGTGTGTTTTCAGATTGGATAATGAGGTCAGACTAATTGGCTTTGACTTGTTCCCCTAGGCAGCAAATGGCAGATTGGCCGGGTTTTGGTAGAGCAGTTTCGGCGGCCAGATGGGGCCGTATGTTTAGGATTAAATAGTCGGGTGAGCCTGTTTTGCTTTGACCTGCTCCCCCAGGCTGCACATGCCAGATTGGCAGGGCTCCTGGTATCTGAGACAAGTTTTGGTAAAACTATTTTGACAGCTAGGCAAGACTGTATGTTTTAAGATTAAAAAGTCGGTTGAGCATGTTTGGCTTTGACTTGCGCCCCTAGGCGGCACATGCCAGATTGGCGGGGCTCCTGGAATCTGATAGATGTTCTGGTAAAGCAGTTTTGGCAACCAGATGGGACTGTGTGTTTTCAGATTGGATAATGAGGTCCGACTAATTGGCTTTGACTTATTCCCCTAGGCTGCAAGTGCCAGATTGGCCGGGTTTCGGTAGAGCAGTTTCGGCGGCCAGATGATGCTGTTTGTTTAGTATTAAATAGTCGGGTGAGCCTGTTCTGCTTTGACCTGCTCCCCTAGGCTGCACATGCCAGATTGGCAGGGCTCCTGGTATCTGAGACAAGTTTTGGTAAAACTGTTTTGACAGCTAGGCAAGACTGTATGTTTTAAGATTAAAGAGTCGGGTAAGCCAGTTTGGCTTTGACTTGCGCCCCTAGGATGCAAATGCTGGATTTACAGGGTTCCTGGTATGTGAGACAAGTTTTGGTAAGGTAATTTTGAGTTACAGGTGAGGCTGAATGTGTTAAGACTTAATAGTCGGGTGAGACTATTTTGCTTTGACTTGGTCCCCTAGGCTGCAAATGCTAGATTAACAGGGCTCCTGGAATCTAAAAAAAGTTTTAGTAAAACATTTTTGACAGCTAGGTAAGGCTGTATGTTTTAAGATTAAATAGTCGGGTGAGACTATTTGGCTTTGACTTGCGCCCCCAGGATGCAAATGCTAGATTATTTGGGATCCTTGTATCTGAGACAAGTTTTAGTAAAGCAATTTTGACTTCCAGGTGAGGCTGTATGTTTTAGGATTAAATAGTCGGATGAGCCTGTTTGGCTTTGACTTGCTCCCCTAGGCTCCACATGCCAGATAGGCGGGGCTCCTGGAATCTAAGACAAGGGTTAGTAAAACAGTTTTGACAGCTAGGCAAGACTGTATGTTTTAAGATTAAGAAGTCGGTTGAGCATGTTTGGCTTTGACTTGCGCCCCTAGGCGGCACATGCCAGATTGGCGGGGCTCCTGGAATCTGATAGATGTTTTGGTAAAGCAGTTTTGGCAACCAGATGGGACTGTGTGTTTTCAGATTGGATAATAAGGTCCGACTAATTGGCTTTGACTTGTTCCCCTAGGCTGCAAATGCCAGATTGGCCGGGTTTTGGTAGAGCAGTTTCGGCGGCCAGATGGGGCTGTATGTTTAGTATTAAATAGTCGGGTGAGCCTGTTTTGCTTTGACCTGCTCCCCTAGGCTGCACATGCCAGATTGGCAGGGCTCCTGGTATCTGAGACAAGTTTTGGTAAAACTGTTTTGACAGCTAGGCAAGACTGTATGTTTTAAGATTAAATAGTCGGGTAAGCCAGTTTGGCTTTGACTTGCGCCCCTAGGATGCAAATGCTGGATTTACAGGGTTCCTGGTATGTGAGACAAGTTTTGGTAAGGTAATTTTGAGTTACAGGTGAGGCTGAATGTGTTAAGACTTAATAGTCGGGTGCGACTATTTTGCTTTGACTTGGTCCCCTAGGCTGCAAATGCTAGATTAACAGGGCTCCTGGAATCTAAAAAAAGTTTTAGTAAAACAGTTTTGACAGCTAGGTAAGGCTGTATGTTTTAAGATTAAATAGTCGGGTGAGACTATTTTGCTTTGACTTGCGCCCCCAGGATGCAAATGCTAGATTATCTGGGATCCTTGTATCTGAGACAAGTTTCGGTAAAGCAATTTTGTTTTCCAGGTGAGGCTGTATGTTTTAGGATTAAATAGTCGGATGAGCCTGTTTGGCTTTGACTTGCTCCCCTAGGCTCCACATGCCAGATAGGCGGGGCTCCTGGAATCTAAGACAAGGTTTGGTAAAACAGTTTTGACAGCTAGGCAAGACTGTATGTTTTAAGATTAAGAAGTCGGTTGAGCATGTTTGGCTTTGACGTGCGCTCCTAGGCGGCACATGCCAGATAGGCGGGGCTCCTGGAATCTGATAGATGTTTTGGTAAAGCAGTTTTGGCAACCAGATGGGACTGTGTGTTTTCAGATTGGATAATGAGGTCCGACTAATTGGCTTTGACTTGTTCCCCTAGGCTGCAAATGCCAGATTGGCCGGGTTTTGGTAGAGCAGTTTCGGCGGCCAGATGGGGCTGTATGTTTAGTATTAAATAGTCGGGTGAGCCTGTTTTGCTTTGACCTGCTCCCCTAGGCTGCACTTGCCAGATTGGCAGGGCTCCTGGTATCTGAGACAAGTTTTGGTAAAACTGTTTTGACAGCTAGGCAAGACTGTATGTTTTAAGATTAAAGAGTCGGGTAAGCCAGTTTGGCTTTGACTTGCGCCCCTAGGATGCAAATGCTGGATTAACAGGGTTCCTGGTATCTAAGACAAGTTTTGGTAAGGTAATTTTGAGTTCCAGGTGAGGCTGAATGTGTTAAGACTTAATAGTTGGGTGAGACTATTTTGCTTTGACTTGGTCCCCTAGGCTGCAAATGCTAGATTAACAGGGCTCCTGGAATCTAAAAAAAGTTGTAGTAAAACAGTTTTGACAGCTAGGTAAGGCTGTATGTTTTAAGATTAAATAGTCGGGTGAGACTATTTGGCTTTGACTTGCGCCCCCAGGATGCAAATGCTAGATTATCTGGGATCCTTGAATCTGAGACAAGTTTCGGTAAAGCAATTTTGACTTCCAGGTGAGGCTGTATGTTTTAGGATTAAATAGTCGGATGAGCCTGTTTGGCTTTGACTTGCTCCCCTAGGCTCCACATGCCAGATAGGCGGGGCTCCTGGAATCTAAGACAAGGTTTGGTAAATCAGTTTTGACAGCTAGGCAAGACTGTATGTTTTAAGATTAAGAAGTCGGTTGAGCATGTTTGGCTTTGACTTGCGCCCCTAGACGGCACATGCCAGATTGGCGGGGCTCCTGGAATCTGATAGATGTTTTGGTAAAGCAGTTTTGGCAACCAGATGGGACTGTGTGTTTTCAGATTGGATAATGAGGTCAGACTAATTGGCTTTGACTTGTTCCCCTAGGCAGCAAATGCCAGATTGGCCGGGTTTTGGTAGAGCAGTTTCGGCGGCCAGATGGGACCGTATGTTTAGGATTAAATAGTCGGATGAGCCTGTTTTGCTTTGACCTGCTCCCCTAGGCTGCACATGCCAGATTGGCAGGGCTCCTGGTATCTGAGACAAGTTTTGGTAAAACTATTTTGACAGCTAGGCAAGACTGTATGTTTTAAGATTAAATAGTCGGGTAAGCCTGTTTGCCTTTGTCTTGCGCCCCTAGGATGCAAGTGCTGGATTAACAGGGTTCCTGGTGTCTGAGACAAGTTTTGGTAAGGCAATTTTGAGTTCCAGGTGAGGCTGAATGTGTTAAGACTTAATAGTCGGGTGAGACTATTTTGCTTTGACTTGGTACCCTGGGCTGCAAATGCTAGATTAACAGGGCTCCTAGAATCTAAAAAAAGTTGTAGTAAAACAGTTTTGACAGCTAGGTAAGGCTGTATGTTTTAAGATTAGATAGTCGGGTGAGCCTGTTAAGCTTTGACTTGCGCCCCCAAGGTGCAAATACTGGATTAACAGGTTTCCTGGTATCTGAGACAAGTTTTGGTAAATCAGTTTTGGCGGCCAGATGGGGCTGTTTGTTTTAAGATTTAATAGTCGGGCGAGGCTATTTGGCTTTGACTTGCTCCCTTACGCTGCAAATGCTCTATTAACAGGGCTCCTGGTATCCATGACAAGTTTTGATAAAGCAGATTTGGCAGCCAGATGGGGCTGTTTGTTTTAAGATTAAATTGTAGAGTGAGCCTGTTTTGCTTTGACCTGCTCCCCTAGGCTGCACATGCCAGATTGGCAGGGCTCCTGGTAACTGAGACAAGGTTTAGTAAAACAGTTTTGACAGCTAGGCAAGACTGTATATTTTCAGATTAAATAGTCGGGTAAGCCTGTTTGCCTTTGTCTTGCGCCCCTAGAATGCAAGTGCTGGATTAACAGGGTTCCTGGTATCTGAGACAAGTTTCGGTAAAGCAATTTTGACTTCCAGGTGAGGCTGAATGTGTTTAGACTTAATAGTCGGGTGAGACTAGTTTGCTTTGACTTGGTCCCCTAGGCTGCATATGCTAGATTAACAGGGCTCCTGGAATCTAAAAAAAGTTTTAGTACAACAGTTTTGACAGCTAGGTAAGGCTGTATGTTTTAAGATTAAATAGTCGGGTGAGCCTGTTTGGCTTTGACTTGCGCCCTCAGGATGCAAATACTGGATTAATAAGGTTCCTGGTATCTGAGACAAGTTTTGGTAAGGCAATTTTGAGTTACAGGTGAGGCTGAATGTGTTAAGACTTAATAGTCGGGTGAGACCATTTTGCTTTGACTTGCTCCCCTAGGCGGCACATGCCACATTGGCGGGGCTCCTGGAATCTGATATATGTTTTGGTAAAGCAGTTTTGGAAACCAGATGGGACTGTGTGTTTTCAGATTGGATAATGAGGTCTGACTAATTGGCTTTGACTTGATCCCCTAGTCTGCAAATGCCAGATTGGCAGGGTTTTGGTGGAGCAGTTTGGGCGGCCAGATGGGGCTGTATGTTTTAGTATTAAATAGTCGGGTGAGCCTGTTTTGCTTTGACCTGCTCCCCTAGGCTGCACATGCCAGATTGGCAGGGCTCCTGGAATCTGAGACAAGTTTTGGTAAAGCAGTTTCGGCGGCGAGATGGGGTTGTATGTTTTAAGATTTAATAGTCGGGTGAGACTAGGCTGCAAATTCTAGATTATCAGGGATCCTTGTATCTGAGACAAGTTTCGGTAAAGCAGTTTTGACTTCCAGGTGAGGCTGTATGTTTTAGGATTAAATAGTCGGATGAGCCAGTTTGGCTTTGAATTTCTCCCCTAGGCTCCACATGCCAGATTGGCGGGGCTCCAGGAATCTAATACAAGGTTTGGTAAAACAGTTTTGAGAGCTGGGCAAAACTGTATTTTTTAAGATTAAAGAGTCGGGTGAGCCTGCTTGGCTTTGACTTGCGCCCCTACGATGCAAATGCTGTATTAATAAGGTTCCTGGTATCTGAGACAAGTTTTAGTAAGGCAATTTTGAGTTCCAGGTGAGGCTGAATGTGTTAAGACTTAATAGTAGGGTGAGTCTATTTGGCTTTGACTTGCTCCCCCAGGCTGCAAATGCTAGATTAACAGGGCTCCTGGAATCTAAAAAAAGTTTTAGTAAAACAGTTTTGACAGCTAGGTAAGGCTGTATGTTTTAAGATTAAATAGTCGGGTGAGCCTGTTTGGCTTTGACTTGCGCCCCCAAAATGCAAATACTGGATTAACAGGTTTCCTGGTATCTGAGACAAGTTTTGGTAAGGCAATTTTGAGTTCCAGGTGAAGCTGAATGTGTTAAGACTTTATAGGCAGGTGAGACTATTTTGCTTTGACCTGCTCCCCTAGGCTGCAAATGCTAGATTAACAGGGCTCCTGGTATCTAAGACAAGTTTTGGTAAAGCAGTTTTGGCAGCAAGATGGGGCTGTATGTTTTAACATTAAATTGTCGGGTGATCCTGTGTGGCTTTGATCTGCGCCCCTAGCATGCAAATGCTGGATTAACAGGGTTCCTGGTATCTGACACAAGTTTTGGTAAAGCAGTTTTGGCGGCCAGATAGGGTTGTATGTTTTAAGATTAAATAGTCGGGTGAGACTATTTGGCTTTGACTTGATACCCTAGGCTGCAAATGCTAGATTAACAGAGATCCTTGTATCTGAGACAAGTTTCGGTACAGCAATTTTGACTTCCAGGTGAGGCTGTATGTTTTAGGATTAAATAGTCGGATGAGCCTATTTGGCTTTGACTTGCTCCTCTAGGCTCCACATGCGAGATTGGCCGGGCTCCTGGAATCTTAGACAAGGTTTGCAAATGCTGGATTAACAGGGTTCCTAGTATCTGAGACAAGTTTTGGTAAAGCAGTTTTGGCGGCCAGATGGGGTTATATGTTTTAAGATTTAATAGTCGGGTGAGGCTATTTGGCTTTGACTTGCGCCCCTACGCTGCAAATGCCAGATTAACAGGGCTCCTGGTATCTAAGACAAGTTTTGGTAAAGCAGTTTTGGCAGCCAGATGGGGCTATTTGTTTTAAGATTAAATTGTCGTTTGAAGGTAAAATAGTCGGGTGAGCCTATTTGGCTTTGACTTGCTCCTCTAGGCTCCACATGCGAGATTGGCGGGGCTCCTGGAATCTTAGACAAGGTTTGCAAATGCTGGAAAAACAAGGTTCCTGGCATCTGAGACAAGTTTCGGTAAAGCAGTTTTGACTTCCAGGTGAGGCTGTATGTTTTAGGATTAAATAGTCGGATAAGCCAGTTTGGCTTTGAATTTCTCCCCTAGGCTCCACATGCCAGATTGGCGGGGCTCCAGGAATCTAAGACAAGGTTTGGTAAAACAGTTTTGAGAGCTGGGCAAAACTGTATTTTTTAAGATTAAAGAGTCGGGTGAGCCTGCTTGGCTTTGACTTGCGCCCCTACGATGCAAATGCTGTATTAATAAGGTTCCTGGTATCTGAGACAAGTTTTAGTAAGGCAATTTTGAGTTCCAGGTGAGGCTGAATGTGTTAAGACTTAATAGTAGGGTGAGTCTATTTGGCTTTGACTTGCTCCCCCAGGCTGCAAATGCTAGATTAACAGGGCTCCTGGAATCTAAAAAAAGTTTTAGTAAAACAGTTTTGACAGCTAGGTAAGGCTGTATGTTTTAAGATTAAATAGTCGGGTGAGCCTGTTTGGCTTTGACTTGCGCCCCCAAAATGCAAATACTGGATTAACAGGTTTCCTGGTATCTGAGACAAGTTTTGGTAAGGCAATTTTGAGTTCCAGGTGAAGCTGAATGTGTTAAGACTTTATAGGCAGGTGAGACTATTTTGCTTTGACCTGCTCCCCTAGGCTGCAAATGCTAGATTAACAGGGCTCCTGGTATCTAAGACAAGTTTTGGTAAAGCAGTTTTGGCAGCAAGATGGGGCTGTATGTTTTAACATTAAATTGTCGGGTGATCCTGTGTGGCTTTGATCTGCGCCCCTAGCATGCAAATGCTGGATTAACAGGGTTCCTGGTATCTGACACAAGTTTTGGTAAAGCAGTTTTGGCGGCCAGATAGGGTTGTATGTTTTAAGATTAAATAGTCGGGTGAGACTATTTGGCTTTGACTTGATACCCTAGGCTGCAAATGCTAGATTAACAGAGATCCTTGTATCTGAGACAAGTTTCGGTACAGCAATTTTGACTTCCAGGTGAGGCTGTATGTTTTAGGATTAAATAGTCGGATGAGCCTATTTGGCTTTGACTTGCTCCTCTAGGCTCCACATGCGAGATTGGCGGGGCTCCTGGAATCTTAGACAAGGTTTGCAAATGCTGGATTAACAGGGTTCCTAGTATCTGAGACAAGTTTTGGTAAAGCAGTTTTGGCGGCCAGATGGGGTTATATGTTTTAAGATTTAATAGTCGGGTGAGGCTATTTGGCTTTGACTTGCGCCCCTACGCTGCAAATGCCAGATTAACAGGGCTCCTGGTATCTAAGACAAGTTTTGGTAAAGCAGTTTTGGCAGCCAGATGGGGCTATTTGTTTTAAGATTAAATTGTCGTTTGAAGGTAAAATAGTCGGGTGAGCCTATTTGGCTTTGACTTGCTCCTCTAGGCTCCACATGCGAGATTGGCGGGGCTCCTGGAATCTTAGACAAGGTTTGCAAATGCTGGAAAAACAAGGTTCCTGGCATCTGAGACAAGTTTCGGTAAAGCAATTTTGACTTGCAGGTTAGGCTGTATATCTTAAGACTTATTAGTCGGTAAAGCAATTTTGACTTCCAGGTGAGGCTGAATGTTTTAGGATTAAATAGTCGGATGGGCTCCAGGAATCTGATATATGTTTTGGTGAAGCAGTTTTGGCAACCAGATGGGACTGTGTGTTTTCAGATTGGATAATGAGGTCAGACTAATTGGCTTTGACTTGATCCCCTAGGCTGCAAATGCCAGATTGGCAGGGTTTTGGTAGAGCAGATTTGGCGGCCAGATGGGGCTGTATGTTTCAGTATTAAATAGTCGGGTGAGCCTGTTTTGCTTTTGCCTGCTCCCCTATGATGCACATGCCAGATTGGCAGGGCTCCTGTTATCTGAGACAAGTTTTGGTAAAGCAGTTTTGGCGGCCAGATGGGGTTGTATGTTTTAAGATTTAAGAGTCGGGTGAGACTAGGCTGCAAATGCTAGATTATCAGGGATCCTTGTATCTGAGACAAGTTTCGGTAAAGCAGTTTTGACTTCCAGGTGAGGCTGTATGTTTTAGGATTAAATAGTCGGATGAGCCTGTTTGGCTTTGAATTTCTCTCCTAGGCTCCACATGCCAGATTGGCGGGGCTCCTGGAATCTAAGACAAGGTTTAGTAAAACAGTTTTGAGAGCTAGGCAAGACTGTATGTTTTAAGATTAAAGAGTCAGGTGAGCCTGTTTGGCTTTGACTTGCGCCCCTAGGATGCAAATACTGGATTAATAAGGTTCCTGGTATCTGAGACAAGTTTTGGTAAGGCAATTTTGTGTTCCAGGTGAGGCTGAATGTGTTAAGACTTAATAGTCGGGTGGGTCTATTTTGCTTTGACTTGCTCCCCTAGGCTGTAAATGCTAGATTAACAGGGCTCCTGGAATCTAAAAAAAGTTTTAGTAAAACAGTTTTGACAGCTAGGTAAAGCTGTATGTTTTAAGATTAAATAGTCGGATGAGCCTGTTTGGCTTTGACTTGCGCCCCTATGATGCAAATGCTGGATTGGTTCCTGGTATCTGAGACAAGTTTTGGTAAGGCAATTTTGAGTTCCAGGTGAGGCTGAATGTGTTAAGACTTAATAGTCGGGTGAGTCTATTTGGCTTTGACTTGCTCCCCTAGGCGGCACATGCCAGATTGGCGGGGCTCCTGGAATGTAAGACAAGTTTTGGTAAAACAGTTTTGACAGCTAGGTAAGGCTGTATGCTTTAAGATTAAAAAGTCGGGTGAGCGTGTTTGGCTTTGTATTGCGCCCCTAGGATGCAAATGCTGGATTAACAGGGTTCCTGGTATCTGAGACAAGTTTTGGTAAGGCAATTTTGAGTTCCAGGTACGGCTGAATGTTTTAAGACTTAGTAGTCGGGTGAGGCTATTTGGCTTTGACTTGCTCCTCTACGCTGCAAATGCTAGATTAATAGGCCTCCTGGTATCCATGACAAGTTTTGATAGAGCAGCTTTTGCAGCCAGATGGGGCTGTTTGTTTTAAGATTAAATTGTAGGATGAGCCTGTTTGGCTTTGAACTTCTCCCCGAGGCTGCACACGCCAGATTGGCAGGGCTCCTGGTAACTGAGGCAAGGTTTGGTTAAACAGTTTTGAGAGCTAGGCAAGACTGTATTTTTTAAGATTAGAGAGTCGGGTGAGCCCAGGGTTCCTGGTATCTGAGACAAGTTTTGTTAAAGCAGTTTTGGCGGCCAGATGGGGCTGTATGTTGTAAGATTTAATAGTCAGGTGAGGCTATTTGGCCTTGACTTGCTCCCGTAAGCTGCAAATGCTAGATTAACAGGGCTCCTGGTATCCATGACAAGTTTTGATAAAGCAGCTTTGGCAGCCAGATGGGGCTGTTTGTTTTAAGATTAAATTGATTAACAGGGATCCTTGTATCTGACACAAGTTTCGGTAAAGCAATTTTGACTTCCAGTTGAGGCTGTATGTTTTAGGATTTAATAGTCGGATGAGCCTATTTGGCTTTGACTTGCGCCCCTAGGATGCAAATGCTAGATTATCAGGGATCCTTGTATCTGAGACAAGTTTCGGTAAAGCAGTTTTGACTTCCAGGTGAGCCTGTATGTTTTAGGATTAAATAGTCGGATGAGCCTGTTTGGCTTTGAATTTCTCCCCTAGGCTCCACATGCCAGATTGGCGGGGCTCCTGGAATCTAAGACAAGGTTTGGTAAAACAGTTTTGAGAGCTAAGCAAGACTGTATGTTTTAAGATTAAAGAGTCAGGTGAGCCAGTTTGGCTTTGACTTGCGCCCCTAGGATGCAAATACTGGATTAACAGGGTTCCTGGTGTCTATGACAAGTTTTGGTAAAGCAATTTTGACTTCCAGGTGAGGCTGTATGTTTTAGGATTTAATAGTCGGATAAGCCTATTTGGCTTTGACTTGCGCCCCTAGGATGCAAATGCTAGATTATCAGGGATCCTTGTATCTGAGACAAGTTTCGGTAAAGCAATTTTGACTTCCAGTTGAGGCTGTATGTTTTAGGATTTAATAGTCGGATGAGCCTGTTTGGCTTTGACTTGCTCCCCTAGGCGGCACATGCCAGATTGGCGGGGCTCCTGGAATGATGGGGTTGTATGTTTTAAGATTTAATAGTCGGGTGAGACTATTTGGCTTTGACCTGCTCCCCTAGGTTGCAAATGCTAGATTACCAGAGATTGGTGGGGCTCCTGGATAATGAGGTCAGACTAATTGGCTTTGACTTGATCCCCTAGGCTGCAAATGCCAGATTGGCAGGGTTTTGGTAGAGCAGATTTGGCGGCCAGATGGGGCTGTATGTTTCAGTATTAAATAGTCGGGTGAGCCTGTTTTGCTTTTGCCTGCTCCCCTATGATGCACATGCCAGATTGGCAGGGCTCCTGTTATCTGAGACAAGTTTTGGTAAAGCAGTTTTGGCGGCCAGATGGGGTTGTATGTTTTAAGATTTAAGAGTCGGGTGAGACTAGGCTGCAAATGCTAGATTATCAGGGATCCTTGTATCTGAGACAAGTTTCGGTAAAGCAGTTTTGACTTCCAGGTGAGGCTGTATGTTTTAGGATTAAATAGTCGGATGAGCCTGTTTGGCTTTGAATTTCTCCCCTAGGCTCCACATGCCAGATTGGCGGGGCTCCTGGAATCTAAGACAAGGTTTAGTAAAACAGTTTTGAGAGCTAGGCAAGACTGTATGTTTTAAGATTAAAGAGTCAGGTGAGCCTGTTTGGCTTTGACTTGCGCCCCTAGGATGCAAATACTGGATTAATAAGGTTCCTGGTATCTGAGACAAGTTTTGGTAAGGCAATTTTGTGTTCCAGGTGAGGCTGAATGTGTTAGGACTTAATAGTCGGGTGGGTCTATTTTGCTTTGACTTGCTCCCCTAGGCTGTAAATGCTAGATTAACAGGGCTCCTGGAATCTAAAAAAAGTTTTAGTAAATCAGTTTTGACAGCTAGGTAAGGCTGTATGTTTTAAGATTAAATAGTCGGATGAGCCTGTTTGGCTTTGACTTGCGCCCCTATGATGCAAATGCTGGATTGGTTCCTGGTATCTGAGACAAGTTTTGGTAAGGCAATTTTGAGTTCCAGGTGAGGCTGAATGTGTTAAGACTTAATAGTCGGGTGAGTCTATTTGGCTTTGACTTGCTCCCCTAGGCGGCACATGCCAGATTGGCGGGGCTCCTGGAATGTAAGACAAGTTTTGGTAAAACAGTTTTGACAGCTAGGTAAGGCTGTATGCTTTAAGATTAAAAAGTCGGGTGAGCGTGTTTGGCTTTGTATTGCGCCCCTAGGATGCAAATGCTGGATTAACAGGGTTCCTGGTATCTGAGACAAGTTTTGGTAAGGCAATTTTGAGTTCCAGGTACGGCTGAATGTTTTAAGACTTAGTAGTCGGGTGAGGCTATTTGGCTTTGACTTGCTCCTCTACGCTGCAAATGCTAGATTAATAGGCCTCCTGGTATCCATGACAAGTTTTGATAGAGCAGCTTTTGCAGCCAGATGGGGCTGTTTGTTTTAAGATTAAATTGTAGGATGAGCCTGTTTGGCTTTGAACTTCTCCCCGAGGCTGCACACGCCAGATTGGCAGGGCTCCTGGTAACTGAGGCAAGGTTTGGTTAAACAGTTTTGAGAGCTAGGCAAGACTGTATTTTTTAAGATTAGAGAGTCGGGTGAGCCCAGGGTTCCTGGTATCTGAGACAAGTTTTGTTAAAGCAGTTTTGGCGGCCAGATGGGGCTGTATGTTTTAAGATTTAATAGTCAGGTGAGGCTATTTGGCCTTGACTTGCTCCCGTAAGCTGCAAATGCTAGATTAACAGGGCTCCTGGTATCCATGACAAGTTTTGATAAAGCAGCTTTGGCAGCCAGATGGGGCTGTTTGTTTTAAGATTAAATTGATTAACAGGGATCCTTGTATCTGAGACAAGTTTCGGTAAAGCAATTTTGACTTCCAGTTGAGGCTGTATGTTTTAGGATTTAATAGTCGGATGAGCCTATTTGGCTTTGACTTGCGCCCCTAGGATGCAAATGCTAGATTATCAGGGATCCTTGTATCTGAGACAAGTTTCGGTAAAGCAGTTTTGACTTCCAGGTGAGCCTGTATGTTTTAGGATTAAATAGTCGGATGAGCCTGTTTGGCTTTGAATTTCTCCCCTAGGCTCCACATGCCAGATTGGCGGGGCTCCTGGAATCTAAGACAAGGTTTGGTAAAACAGTTTTGAGAGCTAAGCAAGACTGTATGTTTTAAGATTAAAGAGTCAGGTGAGCCAGTTTGGCTTTGACTTGCGCCCCTAGGATGCAAATACTGGATTAACAGGGTTCCTGGTGTCTGAGACAAGCTTTGGTAAAGCAATTTTGACTTCCAGGTGAGGCTGTATGTTTTAGGATTAAATAGTCGGATGTGCCTGTTTGGCTTTGACTTGCGCTCCTAGGATGCATATGCAGGATTAACAGGGTTCTGGTGTCTGAGACAAGCTTTGGTAAGGCAATTTTGACTTCCAGGTGAGGCTGAATTTTTTAAGACTTAATAGTCGGGTGAGACTAATTTGCTTTGACTTGCTCCCCTAGGCTGTAAATGCTAGATTAACAGGGCTCCTGGAATCTAAAAAAAGTTTTAGTAAAACAGTTTTGACAGCTACGTAAGGCTGTATGTTTGAGGATTAAATAGTCGGGTGAGCCTGTTTGGCTTTGTCTTGCGCCCCTAGGATGCATATGCTGTATTAACAGGGTTCCTGGTATGTGAGACAAGTTTTGGTAAGGCAATTTTGAGTTCCAGGTCAGGCTGAATGTTTTAAAACTTAATAGTCGGGTGAGGCTATTTGGCTTTGAATTGCTCCCCTACGCTGCAAATGCTAGATTAACAGGCATCGTGCTATCCATGACAAGTTTTGATTAAGCAGCTGTTGCAGCCAGATGGGGCTGTTTGTTATAAGATTAAATTGTAGGATGAGCCTGTTTGGCTTTCAACTGCGCACCTAGGATGCAAATGCTGGATTAACAGTGTTCCTGGTATCTGACACAAGTTTTGGTAAAACAGTTTGGCGGCCAGTTGGGATTGTATGTTTTAAGATTTAATAGTCGGGTGAGACTTTTTGGCTTTGACTTGCTACCCTAGGCTGCAAATGCTAGATTAACAGAGATCCTTGTATCTGAGACAAGTTTCGGTAAAGCAATTTTGACTTCCAGGTGGCTTTGACCGCTAGATGGGGCAGTATGTTTTCAGGTTAAATTGTCGGGTGAGCCTGTTTGGCTTTGAACTGCGCCTCTAGGATGCAAATGCTGGATTAACAGGGTTCCTGGTATCTGACCCAAGTATTGGTAAAGCAGTTTGGCGGCCAGATGGGGTTGTATGTTTTAAGATTTAATAGTCGGGTGAGACTATTTGGCTTTGACCTGCTCCCCTAGGCTGCAAATGCTAGATTACCAGAGATTGGTGGGGCTCCTGGTAAGTGAGACAAGGTTTGGTAAAACAGTTTTGACAGCTAGGCAAGACTGTATGTTTTAAGATTAAATAGTCGGGTGAGCCCAGGGTTCCTGGGATCTGAGACAAATTTTGTTAAAGCAGTTTTGGCGGCCAGATGGGGCTGTATGTTTTACGATTTAATAGTCGGGTGACGCTATTTGGCTTTGACTTGCTCCCCTACGCTGCAAATGCTAGATTAACAGGGCTCCTGGTATCCATGACAAGTTTTGATAAAGCAGCCTTGGCAGCCAGATGGGGCTGTTTGTTTTAAGATTAAATTGTAGGATGAGCCTGCTTGGCTTTGAACTTCTCCCCCGGGCTGCACACGCCAGATTGGCAGGGCTCCTGGTAACTGACACAAGGTTTGGTAAAACAGTTTTGACCAGCTAGGCTAGACCGTATGTTTTAAGATTAAAGAGTCGGGTGAGCCTGTTTGGCTTTGTCTTGCGACCCTTGGATGCAAATGCTGGATTAACAGGGTTCCTGGTATCTGAGACAAGTTTTGATAATGCAATTTTGAGTTCCAGGTCAGGCTGAATGTTTTAAGACTTAATAGTCGGGTGAGGCTATTTGGCTTTGCCTTGCTCCTCTAGGCGGCACATGCCAAATTGGTGGGGCTCCTGGAATCTAAAAAAAGTTTTGGTAAAACAGTTTTGACAGCTAGGTCAGGTTACATGTATTAAGATTAAATAGTCGGGTGAGCCTGTTAGCCTTTGACTTGCGCCCACAGGATGCAAATACTGGATTAACAGGGTTCCTGGTATCTGACACAAGTTTTGGTAAAGCAGTTTGGCGGCCAGTTGGGGCTGTATGTTTAAAGATTTAATAGTCGGGTGTAACTATTTGGCTTTGACATGCAAGCCTAGGCTGCAAATGCTGGATTAACAGGTTCCAGGTATCTGCGACAAATTTTGGTAAGGCAATTTTGAGTTCCAGGTGAGGCTGAATGTGTTAAGACTTAATAGGCAGGTGAGACTATTTTGCTTTGACTTGCTCCCCTAGGCTGCAAATGCTAGATTAACAGGGCTCCTGGTATCTAAGACAAGTTTTGGTAAAGCAGTTTTGACAGCCAGATGGGGCTGTATGTTTTAAGATTTAATAGTCGGGTGAGCCTGTTTGGCTTTGACTTGCTCCCCTAGGATGCAAATGCTGGATTAACAGGGTTCCTGGTATCTGAGACAAGTTTTGGTAAAGCAGTTTTGGCAGCCAGATGGGGCTGTATGTTTTAAGATTAAATAGTCGGGTGAGACTGTTTGGCTTTGACTTGCTCCCCTAGGCTGCAAATGCTAGATTAACAGGGCTCCTGGTATCTGAGAAAATGTTTGGTAAAACAGTTTTGACAGCTAGGTCAGGCTACATGTTTGAAGATTAAATAGTCGGGTGAGCCTGTTTGGCTTTGACTTGCGCCCCTAGGATGCAAATACTGGATTAACAGGGTTCCTGGTATCTGAGACAAGTTTTGGTAAGGCAATTTTGACGTTCAGGTGAGGCTGTATGTGTTAAGACTTAATAGTCGGGTGAGACTATTTGGCTTTGACTTGCTCCCCTAGGCTGCAAATGCTAGATTAACAGGGCTCCTGGAATCTAAGAAAAGTTTTAGTAAAACAGTTTTGACAGCCAGACGGGGCTGTTTGTTTTAAGATTAAAGAGTCGGGTGAGCCTGTTTGGCTTTGACTTGCTCCCCTAGGCTGCACATGCCGGATTGACAGGGCTCCTGGTATCTGAGACAAGGTTTGGTAAAGCAGTTTTGACAGCTAGGTGGGGCTGTATGTTTTAAGATTTAAAAGTCGGGTGAGACTGTTTGGCTTTGAGTTGCTCCCCTAGGATGCAAATGCTGGATTAACAGGGTTCCTGGTATCTGAGACAAGTTTCGGTAAGGCAATTTTGACTTCCAGGTGAGGCTGTATGTGTTAAGACTTAATAGTCGGGTGAGACTGTTTGGCTTTGACTTGCTCCCCTAGGCTGCACATGCCAGATTGGCGGGGCTCCTGGAATCTAAGACAAGTTTTGGTAAAACAGTTTTGACAGCTAGGCAGGACTGCATGTTTTAAGATTAAATAGTCGGGTGAGCCTGTTTGACTTTGACTTGCGCCCCTAGGATGCAAATGCTGGATTAACAGGGTTCCTGGTGTCTGAGACAAGTTTTGGTAAGGCAATTTTGAGTTACAGGTGAGGCTGAATGTGTTAAGACTTAATAGTCGGGTGAGACTGTTTTGCTTTGACTTGCTCCCCTAGGCTGCACATGTTAGATTAACAGGGCTCCTGGAATCTAAGACAAGTTTAGGTAAAACAGTTTTGACAGCTAGGCAAGACTGTATGTTTTAAGATTAAAGAGTCGGGTGAGCCTGTTTGGCTTTGACTTGCGCCCCTAGGATGCAAATGCTGGATTAACAGGGTTCCTGGTATCTGAGACAAGTTTTGGTAAGGCAATTTTGAGTTACAGGTGAGGCTGAATGTGTTAAGACTTAATAGTCAGGTGAGACTATTTTGGCTTTGACTTGCTCCCCTAGGCGGCACATGCCAGATTAACAGGGCTCCTGGTATCTAAGACAAGTTTTGGTAAAGCAGTTTTGACAGCCAGGTGGGGCTGTATGTTTTAAGATTAAAGAGTCGGGTGAGCCTCTTTGGCTTTGACTTGCACCCCTAGGATGCAAAAGCTGGATTAACAGGGTTCCTGGTATCTGAGACAAGTTTTGGTAAAGCAATTTTGAGTTCCAGGTGAGGCTGTATGTGTTAGGACTTAAATAGGCAGGTGAGACTGTTTGGCTTTGACTTGCTCCCCTAGGCTGCAAATGCTAGATTAACAGGGCTCCTGGATCTGAGACAAGTTTTGGTAAAGCAGTTTTGACGGCCAGGTGAGGTTGTATGTTTTAAGATTTAATAGTCGGGTGAGACTATTTGGCTTTGACTTGCGCCCCTAGGATGCAAAAGCTGGATTAACAGGGTTCCAGGTATCTGAGACAAGTTTTGGTAAGGCAGTTTTGAAGTTCCAGGTGAGGCTGATGTGTTAAGACTTAAATAGTCGGGTGAGACTATTTGGCTTTGACTTGCTCCCCTAGGCTGCAAATGCTAGATTAACAGGGCTCCTGGTATCTGAGACAAGTTTTGGTAAAGCAGTTTTGGCGGCCAGATGGGGTTGTATGCTTAAAGATTTAATAGTCAGGTGAGACTATTTTGCTTTGACTTGCTCCCCTACGCTGCAAATGCTAGATTAACAGGGCTCCTGCTATCTAAGACAAGTTTTGGAAAAGCAGTTTTGGCAGCCAGATGGGGCTGTATGTTTTAAGATTAAATTGTCGGGTGAGCCTGTTTGGCTTTGACTTGCGCCCCTAGGATACAAAGCTGATAACAGGTCCTGGATCTGACAAGTTTTGGTAAAGCAATTTTGAGTTCCAGGTGAGGCTGAATGTGTTAAGACTTAATAGGCAGGTGAGACTATTTTGCTTTGACTTGCTCCCCTAGGCTGCAAATGCTAGATTAACAGGGCTCCTGGTATCTGAGACAAGTTTTGGTAAAGCAGTTTTGGCGGCCAGATGGGGTTGTATGTTTTAAGATTTAATAGTCGGGTGAGGCTATTTGGCTTTGACTTGCTCCCCTAGGCTACAAATGCCAGTTTAACAGCGCTCCTGGTATCTAAGACAAGTTTTGGTAAAGCAGTTTCGGCAGCCAGATGGGGCTGTTTGTTTTAAGATTAAATTGTCTGATGAGCCCTGGTTGGCTTTGAACTTCTCCCCTAGGCTGCACACGCCAGATTGGCAGGTCTCCTGGTATCTGAGACAAGGCTTGGTAAAACAGTTTTGACAGCTAGGTCAGGCTACATGTTTGAAGGTTAAATGGTCGGGTGATCCTGTTTGGTTTTGACTTGCTCCCTTAGGATTTAAATGCTGGAATAACAGGGTTCCTGGCATCTGAGACAAGTTTCGGTAAGACAATTTTGACTTTCAGGTGAGGCTGTATGTTTAAAGACTTAATAGTCGGGTGAGACTATTTGGCTTTGACTTGCTCCGCTAGGCCGCACATGCCAGATTGGCAAGGTTCCTGGAATCTAAGAAAAGTTTTATTTAAACAGTTTTGACAGCCAGACGGGGCTGTTTGTTTTTAGATTAAATTGTAGGGAGAGCCTGTATGACTTTGACTTGCGCCCCCAGGATGCAAATACCGCATAAACAGGGCTCCTGGTATCTGAGACAAGTTTTGGTAAAGCAGTTTTGTCGGACAAATGGGGTTGTATGATTTAAGATTTAAAAGTCGGGTGAGACTAGACTGCAAATGCTAGATTATCGGGGATCCTTGTATCTGAGACTAGTTTCGTTAAAGCAATTTTGACTTCCAGGTGAGGCTGTATGTTTTAGGATTAAATAGTCGGATGAGCTTGTTTGGCTTTGACTTTCTCCCCTAGGCTACACATGCCAGATTGGCGGGGCTCCAGGAATCTAAGACATGGTTTAGTAAAACAGTTTTGACAGCTAGGCAAGACTGTATGTTTTAAGTTTTAATAGTCGGGTGAGCCTGTTTGACTTTGACTTGCGCCCCTAGGATGCAAATGCTGGATTAACAGGGTTCCTGGTATCTGAGACAAGTTTTGGTAAGGCAATTTTGAGTTCCAGGTGAGGCTGAATGTGTTAAGACTTAATAGTCGGATGAGTCTATTTTGCTTTGACTTGCTCCCCTAGGCTGCAAATGCTAGATTAACAGGCTTCCTGGTATCTAAGACATGTTTTGGTAAAGCAGTTTTGGCAGCCATATGGGGCTGTGTGCTTAAGATTAAATTGATTAACAGGGATCCTTGTATCTGAGAAAAGTTTCGGTAAAGCAATTTTGACTTCCAGGTGAGGCTGTATGTTTTAGGATTAAATAGTCGGATGAGCCTGTTTGGCTTTGACTTGCGCCCCTAGGATGCAAATGCTGGATTAACAGGGTTCCTGGTATCTGAGACAAGTTTTGTTAAGGCAATTTTGAGTTCCAGGTGAGGCTTAATTTTTTAAGACTTAATAGTCGGGTGAGACTATTTGGCTTTGACTTGCTCCCCTAGGCGGCACATGCCCGATTGGCGGGGCTCCTGGAATCTAAGACAAGGTTTGGTAAAACCGTTTTGACAGCTAGGCAAGACCGTATGTTTTAAGATTAAAGAGTCGAGTGAGCCTGTTTGGCTTTGACTTGCGCCCCTAGGATGCAAATGCTGGATTAACAGGGTTCCTGGTATCTGAGACAAGTTTTGGTAAGGCAATTTTGACTTCCAGGTGAGGCTGAATGTGTTAAGACTTAATAGTCGGGTGAGACTATTTTGCTTTGACTTGCTCCCCTATGCTGCAAATGCTAGATTAACAGGGCTCCTGGAATCTAAAAAAAGTTGTAGTAATACAGTTTTGACAGCTAGGTAAGGCTGTTTGTTTTAAGATTAAATAGTCGGGTGAGCCTGTTTGGCTTTGACTTGCGCCCCAGGATGCAAATACTGGATTTACAGGGTTCCTGGTATCTGAGACAGGTTTTGTTAAAGCAGTTTTGGCGGCCGGATGGGGCTGTATGTTTTAAAAATTATTAGTCGGGTTAGACTATTTGGCTTTGACTTGCTCCCCTACGCTGCAAGTGTTAGATTAACAGGGCTCCTGGTATCCATGACAAGTTTTGATAAAGCAGCTGTGGCAGCCAGATGGGGCTGTTTGTTTTAAGATTAAATTGTAGGATGAGCCTGTTTGGCTTTGAACTTCTCCCCTGGGCTGCACACGCCAAATTAGCAGGGCTCCTGGTAACTGAGACAAGGTTTGGTAAAACAGTTTTGACAGCTAGGCAAGACTGTATGTTTTCAGATTAAGTAGTCGGGTGAGTCTGTTTGGCTTTCTCTTGCGCCCCTAGGATGCAAATGCTGGATTAACAGGGTTCCTGGTATCTGACACAAGTTTTGGTAAAGCAGTTTTGGCGGCCAGATGGGGTTGTATGTTTTAAGATTTAATAGTCGGGTGAGACTATTTGGCCTTGACTTGCTACCCTAGGCTGCAAGTGCTAGATTAACAAAGATCCTTGTATCTGAGACAAGTTTCGGTAAAGCAATTTTGACTTCCAGGTGAGGCTGTATGTTTTAGGATTAAATAGTCGGATGAGCCTGTTTGGCTTTGACTTGCTCCTCTAGGCTCCACATGCCAGATTGGCGGGGCTCCAGGCATCTAAGACAAGGTTTGGTAAAACAGTTTTGACAGCTAGGCAAGACTGTATGTTTTAAGATTAAATAGTCGGTTGAGCCTGTTTGGCTTTGAACTTGCTCCCCTAGGCTGCACACGCCAGATTGGCAGGGCTCCTGGTATCTGAGACAAGGTTTGGTAAAACAGTTTTGACAGCTAGGTCAGGCTGTATGTTTTAAGATTAAATAGTCGGGTGAGTCTGTTTGGCTTTGACTTGCTCCCCTAGGATGCAAATGCTAGATTAACAGGGTTCCTGGTATCTGAGACAAGTTTTGGTAAAGCAGTTTTGTCAGCCAGATGAGGTTGTATGTTTTAAGATTTAAATAGTCGATGAGCCCTGTTGACTTGACTCCCTCAGGCTGCAAATGCTAGATTAACAGGGATCCTTGTATCTGAGACAAGTTTCGGTAAAGCAATTTTGACTTCCAGGTGAGGCTGTATGTTTTAAGATTAAATAGTCGGATGAGCCTGTTTGGCTTTGACTTGCACCCCTAGGATGCAAATGCTGGATTAACAGGGTTCCTGGTATCTGGGACAAGTTTCGGTAAAGCAATTTTGACTTCCAGGTGAGGCTGTATGTTTTAAGACTTAATAGTCGGGTGAGACTATTTGGCTTTGACTTGCTCCCCTAGACGCACATGCCAGATTGGCAGGGCTCCTGGAATCTAAGACAAGTTTTAGTAAAACAGTTTTGACAGCCAGATAGGGTTGTATGTTTTAAGATTTAATAGTCGTGGCTGAGCTTACCCTAGGCTGCAAATGCTCGATTAACAGGGCTCCTGGTATCTAAGAAAGTTTTAGTAAAACAGTTTTGACAGCTAGGTAAGGCTGTATGTTTTAAGATTAAATAGTCGGGTGAGTCTGTTTGGCTTTGACTTGCGCCCCCAGGATGCAAATACTGGATTAACAGGGTTCCTGGTATATGAGACAAGTTTTGGTAAAGCAGTTTTGGCGGCCAGATGGGGCTGTATGTTTTAGGATTTAATAGTCGGGTGAGGCTATTTGGCTTTGACTTGCTCCCCTACGCTGCAATTGCTAGATTAACAGGGCTCCTGGTATCCATAACAAGTTTTGATAAAGCAGCTTTGGCAGCCAGATGGGGCTGTTTGTTTTAAGATTAAATTGTAGGATGAGCCCTGTTTGGCTTTGAACTTCTCCCCTTGGCTGCACACGCCAGATTGGCAGGTCTCCTGGTATCTGAGACAAGGTTTGGTAAAACAGTTTTGACAGCTAGGTCAGGCTACATGTTTGAAGGTTAAATAGTCGGGTGAGCCTGTTTGGCTTTGACTTGCTCCCCTAGGATGCAAATGCTGGATTGACAGGGTTCCTGGTATCTGAGACAAGTTTCGGTGAGGCAATTTTGACTTCCAGGTGAGGCTGTATGTTTTAGGACTTAATAGTCGGGTGAGACTATTTGGCTTTGACTTGCTCCGCTAGCCGCACATGCCAGATTGGCAAGGTTCCTGGAATCTTATAAAAGTTTTATTTAAACAGTTTTGACAGCCAGACGGGGCTGTTTGTTTTAAGATTAAATTGTAGGGTGAGCCTGTATGACTTTGACTTGCGCCCCCAGGATGCAAATACTGATTTAACAGGGCTCCTGGTATCTGAGACAAGTTTTGGTAAAGCAGTTTTGTCGGCCAAATGGGGTTGTATGTTTTAAGATTTAAAAGTCGGGTGAGACTAGTCTGCAAATGATAGATTATCAGGGATCCTTGTATCTATGACAAGTTTGGGTAAAGCAATTTTGACTTCCAGGTGAGGCTGAATGTTTTAGGATTCAATAGTCGGATGAGCTTGTTTGGCTTTGACTTGCTCCCCTGGGCTACACATGCGAGATTGGCGGGGCTCCAGGAATCTAAGACAAGGTTTGGTAAAACAGTTTTGACAGCTAGGCAAGACTGTATCTTTTAAGATTAAAGAGTCGGGTGAGGCTGTTTGAATTTGACTTGCGCCCCTAGGATGCAAATGCTGGATTAACAGGGTTCCTGGTATCTGAGACAAATTTTGTTAAGGCAATTTTGAGTTCCAGGTGAGGCTGAATGTGTTAAGACTTAATAGTCGGGTGAGACTATTTTGCTTTGACTTGCTCCCCTAGGCGGCACATGCCAGATTGGCGGGGCTCCTGGAATCTGATATATGTTTTGGTAAAGAAGCTTTGCCAACCAGATGGGACTGTGTGTTTTCAGTTTGGATAATGAGGTCAGACTAATTGGCTTTGGCTTGATCCCCTAGGCTGCAAATGCCAGATTGGAAGGGTTTTGGTAAAGCAGATTTGGCGGCCAGACGGGGCTGTATGTTTTAGTATTAAATAGTCGGGTGACACTAGGCTGCAAATGCTAGATTATCAGAGATCCTTGTGTCTGAGACAAGTTTCGGTAAAGCAATTTTGACTTCCAGGTGAGGCTGTATGTTTTGGGATTAAATAGTCGGGTGAACCTGTTTGGCTTTGAATTTCTCCCCTAGGCTCCACATGCCAGATTGGCGGGGCTCCTGGAATCTGATATATGTTTTGGTAAAGAAGTTTTGGCAACCAGATGGGACTGTGTGTTTTCAGATTGGATAATGAGGTCAGACTAATTGGCTTTGGCTTGATCCCCTAGGCTGCAAATGCCAGATTGGAAGGGTTTTGGTAGAGCAGATTTGGCGGCCAGACGGGGCTGTATGTTTTAGTATTAAATAGTCGGATGAGCCTGTTTGGCTTTGAATTTCTCCCCTAGGCTCCACATGCCAGATTGGCGGGGCACCTGGAATCTGACAAAAGTTTTGGTAAAGCAGTTTTGGCGGCCAGATGAGGTTGTATGTTTTAAGATTTAATAGTCGGGTGAGACTAGGCTGCAAATGCTAGATTATCAGGGATCCTTGTATTATCTGAGACAAGTTTTGTTAAAGCAGTTTTGGCGGCCAGATGGGGTTGTATGTTTTAAGATTTAATAGTCATGTGAGACTAGGCTGCAAATGCTAGATTATCAGGGATCCTTGTATCTGAGACAAGTTTCGGTAAAGCAATTTTGACTTCCAGGTGAGGCTGTATGTTTTAGGATTAAATAGTCGGATGAGCCTGTTTGGCTTTGAATTTCTCCCCTAGGCTCCACATGCCAGATTGGCGGGGCTCCTGGAATCTGATATATGTTTTGGTAAAGAAGTTTTGGCAACCAGATGGGACTGTGTGTTTTCAGATTGGATAATGAGGTCAGACTAATTGGCTTTGGCTTGATCCCCTAGGCTGCAAATGCCAGATTGGCAGGGTTTTGGTAGAGCAGATTTGGCGGCCAGGTGGGGCTATATGTTTTAAAACTTAATAGTCGGGTGAGTCTATTTTGCTTTGACTTCCTCCCCAAGGCTGCAAATGCTAGATTAACAGGCCTCCTGGTATCTAAGACATGTTTTGGTAAAGCAGTTTTGGCAGCCATATGGGGCTGTGTGCTTAAGATTACATTGGTTAACAGGGATCCTTGTATCTGAGAAAATATTCGGTAAAGCAATTTTGACTTCCAGGTGAGGCTGTATGTTTTAGGATTAAATAGTCGGATGAGCCTGTTTAGCTATGACTTGCGCCCCTAGGATGCAAATGCTGGATTAACAGGGTTCCTGGTATCTGAGACAAGTTTTGGTAAGGCAATTTTGAGTTCCAGGTCAGTCTGAATGTTTTACGACTTAATAGTCGGGTGAGGCTATTTGGCTTTGACTTGCTCCCCTAGGCTACACATGCCAGATTAGCGGGGCTCCTGGAATCTAAGACAAGGTTTCGTAAGACAGTTTTGAGAGCTAGGCAAGACTGTATGTTTTAAGATTAAAGAGTCGGGTGAGCCTGTTTCGCTTTGACTTGCGCCCCTAGGATGCAAATGCTGGATTAATAAGGTTCCTGGTATCTGAGACAAGTTTTGGTAAAGCAGTTTTGGCGGCCAGATGGGGTTGTATGTTTTAAGATTTAATAGTCGGGTGAGACTAGGCTGCAAATGCTAGATTATCAGGGATCCTTGTATCTGAGAAAATATTCAGTAAAGCAATTTTGACTTCCAGGTGAGGCTGTATGTTTTAGGATGAAATAGTCGGATGAGCCTGTTTGGCTTTGACTTGCGCCCCTAGGATGCAAATGCTGGATTAACAGGGTTCCTGGTATCTGAGACAAGTTTTGGTAAGGCAATCTTGAGTTCCAGGTGAGGCCGAATGTGTTAAGACTTAATAGTCGGGTGAGTCTATTTTGCTTTGACTTGCTCCCCTAGGCTGCAAATGCTAGATTATCAGGGCTCCTGGAATCTAAAAAAAGTTTAAGTAAAACAGTTTTGACAGCTAGGTAAGGCTGTAAGTTTTAAGATTAAAGAGTCGGATGAGCCTGTTTGAATTTGACTTGCGCCCCTAGGATGCAAATGCTGGATTAACATGGTTCCTGGTATCTGAGACAAGTTTTGGTAAGGCAATTTTGAGTTCCAGGTGAGGCTGAATGTGTTAAGACTTAATAGTCGGGTGAGACTATTTTGCTTTGACTTGCTCCCCTAGGCGGCACATACCATATTGGCGGGGCTCCTGGAACCTAAGACAAGGTTTCGTAAAACAGTTTTGAGAGCCAGGCAAGACTGTCTGTTTTAAGATTAAAGAGTCGGGTGAGCCTGTTTGGCTTTGACTTGCGTCCCTAGGATGTAAATGCTGGATTAATAAGGTTCCTGCTATCTGAGACAAGTTTTGGTAAGGCAATTTTGAGTTCCAGGTGAGGCTGAATGTGTTAAGACTTAATAGTCGGGTGAGTCTATTTTGCTTTGACTTGCTCCCCTAGGCTGCAAATGCTAGATTAACAGGCTTCCTGGTATCTAAGACATGTTTTAATAAAGCAGTTTTGGCTGCCATATGGGGCTGTCTGTTTAAGATTAAATTGATTAACAGGGATCCTTGTATCTGAGAAAAGTTTCGGTAAAGCAATTTTGACTTCCAGGTGGGGCTGCATGTTTTAGGATTAAATAGTCGGATGAGCCTGTTTAGCTTTGACTTGCGCCCCTAGGATGCAAATGCTGGATTAACAGGGTTCCTGGTATCTGAGACAAGGTTTGTTAAGGCAATTTTGAGTTCCAGGTGAGGCTGAATTTTTTAAGACTTAATAGTCGGGTGAGACTATTTGGCTTTGATTTGTTCCCCTAGGCGGCACATGCCAGATTGGCGGGGCTCCTGGAATCTTCGGCAAGGTTTGGTAAAACAGTTTTGACAGCTAGGCAAGACCGTATGTTTTAAGATTAAAGAGTCGGGTGAGCGTGTTTGGCTTTGACTTGCGCCCCTAGGATGCAAATGCTGGATTAACAGGGTTCCTGGTATCTGAGACAAGTTTTGGTAATTCAATTTTGAGTTCCAGGTGAGGCTGAATGTGTTAAGACTTAATAGTCGGGTGAGACTATTTTGCTTTGACTTGCTCCCCTATGCTGCAAATGCTAGATTAACAGGGCTCCTGGAATCTAAAAAAAGTTTTAGTAAAACAGTTTTGACAGCTAGGTAAGGCTGTATGTTTTAAGATTAAAGAGTCGGGTGAGCCTGTTCCCCTAGGATGCAAGTGCTGGATTAACAGGGTTCCTGGTATCTGAGACAAGATTTGGTAAGACAATTTTGAGTTCCAGGTGAGGCTGAATGTGCTAAGACTTAATAGTCGGGTGAGACTATTTTGCTTTGACTTGCTCCCCTATGCTGCAAATGCTAGATTAACAGGGCTCCTGGAATCTAAAAAAAAGTTTTAGTAAAACAGTTTTGACAGCTAGTTAAGGCTGTATGTTTTAAGATTAAAGAGTCGGGAGAGCCTGTTTGGCTTTGTCTTGCGCCCCTAGGATGCAAATGCTGGATTAACAGGGTTCCAGGTATCTGGGACAAGTTTTGGTAAGGCAATTTTGAGTTCCAGGTCAGGCTGAATGTTTTACGACTTAATAGTCGGGTGAGGCTATTTGGCTTTGACTTGCTCCCCTAGGCTCCACATGCCAGATTGGTGGGGCTACAGGAATCTAAGACAAGGTTTGGTAAAACAGTTTTGACAGCTAGGCAAGACTGTATGTTTTAAGATTAAAGAGTCGGGTGAGCCTGTTTGAATTTGACTTGCGCCCCTAGGATGCAAATGCTGGATTAACAGGGTTCCAGGTATCTGAGACAAGTTTTGGTAAGGCAATTTTGAGTTCCAGGTGAGGCTGAATGTGTTAAGACTTAATAGTCGGGTGAGACTATTTTGCTTTGACTTGCTCCCCTAGGCGGCACACGCCAGATTGGCGGGGCTCCTGGAATCTGATATATGTTTTGGTAAAGAAGTTTTGCCAACCAGATGGGACTGTGTGTTTTCAGATTGGATAATGAGGTCAGACTAATTGGCTTTGGCTTGATCCCCTAGGCTGCAAATGCCAGATTGGCAGGGTTTTGGTAAAGCAGTTTTGGCGGCCAGATGGGGTTGTATGTTTTAAGATTTAATAGTCGGGTGACACTAGGCTGCAAATGCTAGATTAACAGAGATACTTGTATCTGAGACAAGTTTCGGTAAAGCAATTTTGACTTCGAGGTGAGGCTGTATGTTTTAGGATTATATAGTCGGATGAGCCTGTTTGGCTTTGACTTGCTCCTCTAGGCTCCACATGCCAGATTGGCGGGGCTCCAGGCATCTAAGACAAGGTTTGGTAAAACAGTTTTGAGAGCTACGCCAGACTGTCTGTTTTAAGATTAAATAGTCGGTTGAGCCTGTTTGGTTTTGACTTGCTCCCCTAGGCTGCAAATGCCAGATTAACAGGGATCCTGGTATCTAAGACAAGTTTTGGTAAAGTAGTTTTGGCAGCCAGATGTGGCTGTTTGTTTTAAGATTAAATTGATTAACAGGGATCCTTGTATCTGAGAAAAGTTTCGGTAAAGCAATTTTGACTTCCAGGTGAGGCTGTATGTTTTAGGATTAAATAGTCGGATGAGCCTGTTTGGCTTTGACTTGCGCCCCTAGGATGCAAATGCTGGATTAACAGGGTTCCTGGTATCTGAGACAAGTTTTGTTAAGGCAATTTTGAGTTCCAGGTGAGGCTTAATTTTTTAAGACTTAATAGTCGGGTGAGACTATTTGGCTTTGACTTGCCCCCTATGCTGCAAATGCAAGATTAACAGGGCTCCTGGAATCTAAAAAAAGTTTTAGTAAAACAGTTTTGACAGCTAGGTAAGGCTGTATGTTTTAAGATTAAATAGTCGGGTGAGCCTGTTTGGCTTTGTCTTGCGCCCCTAGGATGCAAATGCTGGATTAACAGGGTTCCTGGTAACTGAGACAAGTTTTGGTAGAGCAATTTTGAATTCCAATTGAGGCTGAATGTTTTACGACTTAATAGTCGGGTGAGGCTATTTGGCTTTGACTTGCTCCCCTAGGCTCCACATGCCAGACTGGCAGGGCTCCTGGAATCTAAGGCAAGGTTTGGTAAAACAGTTTTGACAGCTAGGTAAGGCTGTATGTCTTAAGATTAAATAGTCGGGTGAGCCTGTTTGACTTTGACTTGCGCCCCCAGGATGCAAATACTGGATGAACAGGGTTCCTGGTATCTGCAACAAGTTTTGGTAAGGCAATTTTGAGTTACAGGTGAGGCTGAATGTGTTAAGACTTAACAGTCAGGTGAGACTATTTTGCTTTGACTTGCTCCCCTAGGATGCAAATGCTAGATTAACAGGGCTCCTGGTATCTATGACAAGTTTTGGTAAAGCAGTTTTGACAGCTAGGCAAGACTGTATGTTTTCAGATTAAGTAGTCGGGTGAGTCTGTTTGGCTTTGTCTTGCGCCCCAAGGATGCAAATGCTGGATTAACAGGGATCCTGGTATCTGAGACAAGTTTTGGTTACGCAATTTTGAGTTCCAGGTCAGGCTGAATGTGTTAATACTTAATAGTCGGGTGAGGCTATTTGGCTTTGCCTTGCTCCCCTAGACGGCACATGCCAGATTGGTGGGGCTCCTGGAATCTAAAAAAAGTTTTGGTAAAACAGTTTTGACAGCTAGGTAAGGCTGTATGTCGTAAGATTAAATAGTCGGGTGAGCCTATTTGACTTTGACTTGCGCCCCCAGGATGCAAATACTGGATGAACAGGGTTCCTGGTATCTGAAACAAGTCTTGGTAAGGCAATTTTAAGTTACAGGTGAGGAATGTGTTAACACTTAATAGTCAGGTGAGACTATTTTGCTTTGATTTGCTCCCCTAGGCTGCAAATGCTAGATTAACAGGGCTCCTGGTATCTATGACAAGTTTTGGTAAAGCAGTTTTGGCAGCCAGATGGGGCTGTATGTTTTATGATTAAATTGTCAGGTGATCCTGTTTGGCTTTGAACTGCGCCCCTCGGATGCAAATGCTGGATTAACAGGGTTCCTGGTATCTGACACAAGTTTTGGTAAAGCAGTTTTGGCGGCCAGATGGGGCTGTATGTTTTAAGATTTAATAGTCGGGTGAGACTATTTGGCTTTGACTTGCTACCCTAGGCTGCAAGTGCTAGATTAACAGAGATCCTTGTATCTGAGACAAGTTTCGGTAAAGCAATTTTGACTTCCAGGTGAGGCTGTATGTTTTAGGATTAAATAGTCGGATGAGCCTGTTTGGCTTTGACTTGCGCCCCTAGGATGCAAATGCTGGATAAACAGGGTTCCTGGTATCTGAGACAAGTTTTGTTAAGGCAATTTTGAGTTCCAGGTGAGGCTTAATTTTTTAAGACTTAATAGTCGGGTGAGACTATTTGGCTTTGACTTGCTCCCCTAGGCGGCACATGCCAGATTGGCGGGGCTCCTGGAATCTAAGACAAGGTTTGGTAAAACAGTTTTGGCAGCTAGGCAAGACCGTATGTTTTAAGATTAAAGAGTCGGGTGAGCCTGTTTGGCTTTGACTTGCGCCCCTGGGATGCAATTGCTGGATTAACAGGGATCCTGGTATCTGAGACAAGTTTTGGTTACGCAATTTTGAGTTCCAGGTCAGGCTGAATGTGTTAATACTTAATAGTCGGGTGAGGCTATTTGGCTTTGCCTTGCTCCCCTAGACGGCACATGCCAGATTGGTGGGGCTCCTGGAATCTAAAAAAAGTTTTGGTAAAACAGTTTTGACAGCTAGGTAAGGCTGTATGTCGTAAGATTAAATAGTCGGGTGAGCCTGTTTGACTTTGACTTGCGCCCCCAGGATGCAAATACTGGATGAACAGGGTTCCTGGTATCTGAAACAAGTCTTGGTAAGGCAATTTTAAGTTACAGGTGAGGAATGTGTTAACACTTAATAGTCAGGTGAGACAATTTTGCTTTGATTTGCTCCCCTAGGCTGCAAATGCTAGATTAACAGGGATCCTGGTATCTAAGACAAGTTTAGGTAAAGCAGTTTTGGCAGCCAGATGGTGCTGTTTGTTTTAAGATTAAATTGATTAACAGGGATCCTTGTATCTGAGAAAAGTTTCGGTAAAGCAATTTTGACTTCCAGGTGAGGCTGTATGTTTTAGGATTAAATAGTCGGATGAGCCTGTTTGGCTTTGACTTGCGCCCCTAGGATGCAAATGCTGGATTAACAGGGTTCCTGGTATCTGAGACAAGTTTTGTTAAGGCAATTTTGAGTTCCAGGTGAGGCTTAATTTTTTAAGACTTAATAGTCGGGTGAGACTATTTGGCTTTGACTTGCTCCCCTAGGCGGCACATGCCAGATTGGCGGGGCTCCTGGAATCTAAGACAAGGTTTGGTAAAACAGTTTTGGCAGCTAGGCAAGACCGTATGTTTTAAGATTAAAGAGTCGGGTGAGCCTGTTTGGCTTTGACTTGCGCCCCTGGGATGCAATTGCTGGATTAACAGGGTTCCTGGTATCTGAGACAAGTTTTGGTAAGGCAATTTGGAGTTCCAGGTGGGGCTGAATGTGTTAAGACTTAATAGTCGGGTGAGACTATTTTGCTTTGACTTGCCCCCCTATGCTGCAAATGCTAGATTAACAGGGCTCCTGGAATCTAAAAAAAGTTTTAGTAAAACAGTTTTGACAGCTAGGTAAGGCTGTATGTTTTAAGATTAAATAGTCGGGTGAGCCTGTTTGGCTTTGTCTTGCGCCCCTAGGATGCAAATGCTGGATTAACAGGGTTCCTGGTATCTGAGACAAGTTTTGGTAAGGCAATTTGGAGTTCCAGGTGGGGCTGAATGTGTTAAGACTTAATAGTCGGGTGAGACTATTTTGCTTTGACTTGCCCCCCTATGCTGCAAATGCTAGATTAACAGGGCTCCTGGAATCTAAAAAAAGTTTTAGTAAAACAGTTTTGACAGCTAGGTAAGGCTGTATGTTTTAAGATTAAATAGTCGGGTGAGGCTATTTGGCTTTGACTTGCTCCCCTAGGCTCCACATGCCAGATTGGCAGGGCTCCTGGAATCTAAGGCAAGGTTTGGTAAAACAGTTTTGAGAGCTAGGCAAGACTGTATGTTTTAAGATTAAAGAGTCGGGTGAGCCTGTTTGGCTTTGACTTGCGCCCCTAGGATGCAAATGCTGGATTAACAGGGTTCCTGGTATCTGAGACAAGTTTTGGTAAGGCAATTTTGAGTTCCAGGTGAGGCTGAATGTGTTAAGACTTAATAGTCGGGTGAGTCTATTTTGCTTTGACTTGCTCCGCCAAGCTGCAAATGTTAGATTAACAGGGCTCCTGGAATCTAAAAAAAGTTTTGGTAAAACAGTTTTGACAGCTAGGTATGGCTGTATGTTTTAAGATTAAATAGTCGGGTGAGCGTGTTTGGCTTTGACTTGCGCCCCCAGGATGCAAATACTGGATTAACAGGGTTCCTGGTATCTGAGACAGGTTTTGTTCAAGCAGTTTTGGCGGCCAGATGGGGCTGTATGTTTTAAGACTTAATAGTCGGATGAGACTATTTGGCTTTTACTTGCTCCCCTACGCTGCAAATGCTAGATTAACAGGGCTCCTGGTATCCATGGCAAGTTTTGATAAAGCAGATTTGGCATCCAGATGGGGCTGTTTGTTTTAAGATTAAATTGTAGGATGAGCCTGTTTGGCTTTGAACTTCTCCCCTAGGCAGCACACGCCAAATTGGCAGGGCTCCTGGTAACTAAGACAAGGTTTGGTAAAACAGTTTTGACAGCTAGGCAAGACTGTATGTTTTCAGATTAAGTAGTCGGGTGACTCTGTTTGGCTTTGTCTTGCGCCCCTAGGATGCAAATGCTGGATTAACAGGGATCCTAGTATCTGAGACAAGGTTTGGTTACGCAATTTTGAGTTCCAGGTCAGGCTGAATGTGTTAAGACTTAATAGTCGTGTGAGTCTATTTTGCTTTGCCTTGCTCCCCTAGACGGCACATGCCAGATTGGTGGGGCTCCTGGAATCTAAAAAAAGTTTTGGTAAAACAGTTTTGACAGCTAGGTAAGGCTGTATGTCTTAAGATTAAATAGTCGGGTGAGCCTGTTTGACTTTGACTTGCGCCCCCAAGATGCAAAAACTGGATTAACAGGGTTCCTGGTATCTGAAACAAGTTTTGGTAAGGCAATTTTGAGTTACAGGTGAGGCTGAATGTGTTAAGACTTAATAGTCGGGTGAGACTATTTGGCTTTGACTTGCTACCCTAGGCTGCAAATGCTAGATTAACAGGGCTCCTGGTATCTAAGACAAGCTTTGGTAAGGCAATTTTGAATTCCAGGTCAGGCTGAATGTTTTACGACTTAATAGTCGGGTGAGGCTATTTGGCTTTGACTTGCTCCCCTAGGCTCCACATGCCAGATTTGCGGGGCTCCTGGAATCTAAGTCAAGGTTTGGTAAAACAGTTTTGAGAGCTAGGCAAGACTGTATGTTTTAAGATTAAAGAGTCGGGTGAACCTGTTTGGCTTTGACTTGCGCCCCTAGGATGCAAATTCTGGATTGGTTCCTGGTATCTGAGACAAGTTTTGGTAAGGCAATTTTGAGTTCCAGGTGAGGCTGAATGTGTTAAGACTTAATAGTCGTGTGAGTCTATTTTGCTTTGACTTGCTCCGCCAAGCTGCAAATTCTAGATTAACAGGGCTCCTGGAATCTAAAAAAAGTTTAAGTAAAACAGTTTTGACAGCTAGGTATGGCTGTATGTTTTAAGATTAAATAGTCGGGTGAGCCTGTTTGGCTTTGACTTGCGCCCCCAGGATGGAAATACTGGATTAACAGGGTTCCTGGTATCTGAGACAAGTTTTGTTCAAGCAGTTTTGGCGGCCAGATGGGGTTGTATGTTTTAAGACTTAATAGTCGGGTGAGACTATTTGGCTTTTACTTGCTCCCCTACGCTGCAAATGCTAGATTAACAGGGCTCCTGGTATCCATGGCAAGTTTTGATAAAGCAGATTTGGCAGCCAGATGGGGCTGTTTGTTTTAAGATTAAATTGTAGGATGAGCCTGTTTGGCTTTGAACTTCTCCCCTATGCTGCACACGCCAAATTGGCAGGGCTCCTGGTAACTGAGACAAGGCTTGGTAAAACAGTTTTGACAGCTAGGCAAGACTGTATGTTTTCAGATTAAGTAGTCGGATGAGTCTGTTTGGCTTTGACTTGCTCCCCTAGGATGCAAATGCTAGATTAATAGGGCTCCTGGTATCTAAGACAAGTTTTGGTAAAGCAGTTTTGGCAGCCAGATGGGGCTGTATGCTTTATGATTAAATTGTCGGGTGAGCCTGTTTGGCTTTGAACTGCGCCCCTAAGATGCAAATGCTGGATTAACAGGGTTCCTGGTATCTGACACAAGTTTTGGTAAAGCAGTTTTGGCGGCCAGATGGGGTTGTATGTTTTAAGATTTAATAGTCGGGTGAGACTATTTGGCTTTGACTTGCTACCCTAGGCTGCAGGTGCTAGATTAACAGAGATCCTTGTATCTGAGACAAGTTTCGGTAAAGCAATTTTGACTTCCAGGTGAGGCTGTATGTTTTAGGATTATATAGTCGGATGAGCCTGTTTGGCTGTGTCGGCAACAACAGGGCTCCTGGAATCTAAAAAAAGTTTAAGTAAAACAGTTGTGACAGCTAGGTATGGCTGTGTGTTTTAAGATTAAATAGTCGGGTGAGCCTGTTTGGCTTTGACTTGCGCCCCCAGGATGCAAATACTGGATTAACAGGGTTCCTGGTATCTGAGACAAGTTTTGTTCAAGCAGTTTTGGCGGCCAGATGGGGCTGTATATTTTAAGACTTAATAGTCGGGTGAGACTATTTGGCTTTTACTTGCTCCCCTACGCTGCAAATGCTAGATTAACAGGGCTCCTGGTATCCATGGCAAGTTTTGATAAAGCAGATGGGGCTGTTTGTTTTAAGATTAAATTGTAGGATGAGCCTGTTTGGCTTTCAACTTCTCCCCTAGGCTGCACACGCCAAATTGGCATGCTCCTGGTAACTGAGACAAGATTTGGTAAAACAGTTTTGACAGCTAGGCAAGACTGTATTTTTTCAGATTAAGTAGTCGGGTAAGTCTGTTTGGCTTTGTCTTGCGCCCCTAGGATGCAAATGCTGGATTAACAGGGATCCTGGTATCTGAGACAAGTTTTGGTTACGCAATTTTGAGTTACAGGTCAGGCTGAATGTGTTAATACTTAATAGTCGGGTGAGGCTATTTGGCTTTGCCTTGCTCCCCTAGACGGCACATGCCAGATTGGTGGGGCTCCTGGAATCTAAAAAAAGTTTTGGTAAAACAGTTTTGACAGCTAGGTAAGGCTGTATGTCTTAAGATTAAATAGTCGGGTGAGCCTGTTTGACTTTGACTTGCGCCCCCAGGATGCAAATACTGGATTAACAGGGTTCCTGGTATCTGAAACAAGTTTTGGTAAGGCAATTTTGAGTTACAGGTGAGGCTGAATGTGTTAAGACTTAATAGTCAGGTGAGACTATTTTGCTTTGACTTGCTCCCCTAGGCTGCAAATGCTAGATTAATAGGGCTCCTGGTATCTAAGACAAGTTTTGGAAAAGCAGTTTTGGCAGCCAGATGGGGCTGTATGCTTTATGATTAAATTGTCGGGTGAGCCTGTTTGGCTTTGAACTGCGCCCCTAGGATGCAAATGCTGGATTAACAGGGTTCCTGGTATCTGACACAAGTTTTGGTAAGGCAATTTTGAGTTCCAGGTGAGGCTGAATGTGGTAAGATTTAATAGTCGGGTGAGACTATTTTGCTTTGACTTGCTACCCTAGGCTGCAAGTGCTAGATTAACAGAGATCCTTGTATCTGAGACAAGTTTCGGTAAAGCAATTTTGACTTCCAGGTGAGGCTGTATGTTTTAGGATTAAATAGTCGGATGAGCCTGTTTGGCTTTGACTTGCGCCGCTAGGATGCAAATGCTGGATAAACAGGGTTCCTGGTATCTGAGACAAGTTTTGTTAAGGCAATTTTGAGTTCCAGGTGAGGCTTCATTTTTTAAGACTTAATAGTCGGGTGAGACTATTTGGCTTTGACTTGCTCCCCTAGGCGGCACATGCCAGATTGGCGGGGCTCCAGGCATCTAAGACAAGGTATGGTAAAACAGTTTTGACAGCTAGGCAAGACTGTATGTTTTAAGATTAAATAGTCGGTTGAGCCTGTTTGGCTTTGACTTGCGCCCCTGGGATGCAATTGCTGGATTAACAGGGATCCTGGTATCTGAGACAAGTTTTGGTTACGCAATTTTGAGTTCCAGGTCAGGCTGAATGTGTTAATACTTAATAGTCGGGTGAGGCTATTTGGCTTTGCCTTGCTCCCCTAGACGGCACATGCCAGATTGGTGGGGCTCCTGGAATCTAAAAAAAGTTTTGGTAAAACAGTTTTGACAGCTAGGTAAGGCTGTATGTCGTAAGATTAAATAGTCGGGTGAGCCTGTTTGACTTTGACTTGCGCCCCCAGGATGCAAATACTGGATGAACAGGGTTCCTGGTATCTGAAACAAGTCTTGGTAAGGCAATTTTAAGTTACAGGTGAGGAATGTGTTAACACTTAATAGTCAGGTGAGACTATTTTGCTTTGATTTGCTCCCCTAGGCTGCAAATGCTAGATTAACAGGGATCCTGGTATCTAAGACAAGTTTAGGTAAAGCAGATTTGGCAGCCAGATGGTGCTGTTTGTTTTAAGATTAAATTGATTAACAGGGATCCTTGTATCTGAGAAAAGTTTCGGTAAAGCAATTTTGACTTCCAGGTGAGGCTGTATGTTTTAGGATTAAATAGTCGGATGAGCCTGTTTGGCTTTGACTTGCGCCCCTAGGATGCAAATGCTGGATTAACAGGGTTCCTGGTATCTGAGACAAGTTTTGTTAAGGCAATTTTGAGTTCCAGGTGAGGCTTAATTTTTTAAGACTTAATAGTCGGGTGAGACTATTTGGCTTTGACTTGCTCCCCTAGGCGGCACATGCCAGATTGGCGGGGCTCCTGGAATCTAAGACAAGGTTTGGTAAAACAGTTTTGGCAGCTAGGCAAGACCGTATGTTTTAAGATTAAAGAGTCGGGTGAGCCTGTTTGGCTTTGACTTGCGCCCCTGGGATGCAATTGCTGGATTAACAGGGTTCCTGGTATCTGAGACAAGTTTTGGTAAGGCAATTTGGAGTTCCAGGTGGGGCTGAATGTGTTAAGACTTAATAGTCGGGTGAGACTATTTTGCTTTGACTTGCCCCCCTATGCTGCAAATGCTAGATTAACAGGGCTCCTGGAATCTAAAAAAGTTTTAGTAAAACAGTTTTGAAAGCTAGGTAAGGCTGTATGTTTTAAGATTAAATAGTCGGGTGAGGCTATTTGGCTTTGACTTGCTCCCCTAGGCTCCACATGCCAGATTGGCAGGGCTCCTGGAATCTAAGGCAAGGTTTGGTAAAACAGTTTTGAGAGCTAGGCAAGACTGTATGTTTTAAGATTAAAGAGTCGGGTGAGCCTGTTTGGCTTTGACTTGCGCCCCTAGGATGCAAATGCTGGATTAACAGGGTTCCTGGTATCTGAGACAAGTTTTGGTAAGGCAATTTTGAGTTCCAGGTGAGGCTGAATGTGTTAAGACTTAATAGTCGGGTGAGTCTATTTTGCTTTGACTTGCTCCGCCAAGCTGCAAATGTTAGATTAACAGGGCTCCTGGAATCTAAAAAAAGTTTTGGTAAAACAGTTTTGACAGCTAGGTATGGCTGTATGTTTTAAGATTAAATAGTCGGGTGAGCGTGTTTGGCTTTGACTTGCGCCCCCAGGATGCAAATACTGGATTAACAGGGTTCCTGGTATCTGAGACAGGTTTTGTTCAAGCAGTTTTGGCGGCCAGATGGGGCTGTATGTTTTAAGACTTAATAGTCGGATGAGACTATTTGGCTTTTACTTGCTCCCCTACGCTGCAAATGCTAGATTAACAGGGCTCCTGGTATCCATGGCAAGTTTTGATAAAGCGGATTTGGCATCCAGATGGGGCTGTTTGTTTTAAGATTAAATTGTAGGATGAGCCTGTTTGGCTTTGAACTTCTCCCCTAGGCAGCACACGCCAAATTGGCAGGGCTCCTGGTAACTAAGACAAGGTTTGGTAAAACAGTTTTGACAGCTAGGCAAGACTGTATGTTTTCAGATTAAGTAGTCGGGTGACTCTGTTTGGCTTTGTCTTGCGCCCCTACGATGCAAATGCTGGATTAACAGGGATCCTAGTATCTGAGACAAGGTTTGGTTACGCAATTTTGAGTTCCAGGTCAGGCTGAATGTGTTAAGACTTAATAGTCGTGTGAGTCTATTTTGCTTTGCCTTGCTCCCCTAGACGGCACATGCCAGATTGGTGGGGCTCCTGGAATCTAAAAAAAGTTTTGGTAAAACAGTTTTGACAGCTAGGTAAGGCTGTATGTCTTAAGATTAAATAGTCGGGTGAGCCTGTTTGACTTTGACTTGCGCCCCCAAGATGCAAAAACTGGATTAACAGGGTTCCTGGTATCTGAAACAAGTTTTGGTAAGGCAATTTTGAGTTACAGGTGAGGCTGAATGTGTTAAGACTTAATAGTCGGGTGAGACTATTTGGCTTTGACTTGCTACCCTAGGCTGCAAATGCTAGATTAACAGGGCTCCTGGTATCTAAGACAAGCTTTGGTAAGGCAATTTTGAATTCCAGGTCAGGCTGAATGTTTTACGACTTAATAGTCGGGTGAGGCTATTTGGCTTTGACTTGCTCCCCTAGGCTCCACATGCCAGATTTGCGGGGCTCCTGGAATCTAAGTCAAGGTTTGGTAAAACAGTTTTGAGAGCTAGGCAAGACTGTATGTTTTAAGATTAAAGAGTCGGGTGAACCTGTTTGGCTTTGACTTGCGCCCCTAGGATGCAAATTCTGGATTGGTTCCTGGTATCTGAGACAAGTTTTGGTAAGGCAATTTTGAGTTCCAGGTGAGGCTGAATGTGTTAAGACTTAATAGTCGTGTGAGTCTATTTTGCTTTGACTTGCTCCGCCAAGCTGCAAATTCTAGATTAACAGGGCTCCTGGAATCTAAAAAAGTTTAAGTAAAACAGTTTTGACAGCTAGGTATGGCTGTATGTTTTAAGATTAAATAGTCGGGTGAGCCTGTTTGGCTTTGACTTGCGCCCCCAGGATGGAAATACTGGATTAACAGGGTTCCTGGTATCTGAGACAAGTTTTGTTCAAGCAGTTTTGGCGGCCAGATGGGGCTGTATGTTTTAAGACTTAATAGTCGGGTGAGACTATTTGGCTTTTACTTGCTCCCCTACGCTGCAAATGCTAGATTAACAGGGCTCCTGGTATCCATGGCAAGTTTTGATAAAGCAGATTTGGCAGCCAGATGGGGCTGTTTGTTTTAAGATTAAATTGTAGGATGAGCCTGTTTGGCTTTGAACTTCTCCCCTATGCTGCACACGCCAAATTGGCAGGGCTCCTGGTAACTGAGACAAGGCTTGGTAAAACAGTTTTGACAGCTAGGCAAGACTGTATGTTTTCAGATTAAGTAGTCGGATGAGTCTGTTTGGCTTTGACTTGCTCCCCTAGGATGCAAATGCTAGATTAATAGGGCTCCTGGTATCTAAGACAAGTTTTGGTAAAGCAGTTTTGGCAGCCAGATGGGGCTGTATGCTTTATGATTAAATTGTCGGGTGAGCCTGTTTGGCTTTGAACTGCGCCCCTAAGATGCAAATGCTGGATTAACAGGGTTCCTGGTATCTGACACAAGTTTTGGTAAAGCAGTTTTGGCGGCCAGATGGGGTTGTATGTTTTAAGATTTAATAGTCGGGTGAGACTATTTGGCTTTGACTTGCTACCCTAGGCTGCAGGTGCTAGATTAACAGAGATCCTTGTATCTGAGACAAGTTTCGGTAAAGCAATTTTGACTTCCAGGTGAGGCTGTATGTTTTAGGATTATATAGTCGGATGAGCCTGTTTGGCTTTGACTTGCTCCTCTAGGCTCCACATGCCAGATTGGCGGGGCTCCAGGCATCTAAGACAAGGTATGGTAAAACAGTTTTGACAGCTAGGCAAGACTGTATGTTTTAAGATTAAATAGTCGGTTGAGCCTGTTTGGCTTTGACTTGCTCCCATAGGCAGCAAATGCCAGATTAACAGGGATCCTGGTATCTAAGACAAGTTTTTGTAAAGCAGTTTTGGCAGCCAGATGGGGCTGTTTGTTTTAAGATTAAATTGATTAACAGGGATCCTTGTATCTGAGAAAAGTTTTGGTAAAGCAATTTTGACTTCCAGGTGAGGCTGTTTGTTTTAGGATTAAATAGTCGGATGAGCCTATTTGGCTTTGACTTGCGCCCCTAGGATGCAAATGCTGGATTAACAGGGTTCCTGGTATCTGAGACAAGTTTTGGTAAGGCAATTTTGAGTTCCAGGTGAGGCTGAATGTGTTAAGATTTAATAGTCGGGTGAGACTATTTTGCTTTGACTTGCTCCCGTAGGCGGCACATGCCAGATTGGCGGGGCTCCTCGAATCTAAGACAAGGTTTGGTAAAACAGTTTTGACAGCTAGGCAAAACCGTATGTTTTAAGATTAAAGAGTCGGGTGAGCCTGTTTGGCTTTGACTTGCGCCCCTAGGATGCAAATGCTGGATTAACAGGGTTCCTGGTATCTGAGACAAGTTTTGGTAAGGCAATTTTGAGTTCCAGGTGAGGCTGAATGTGGTAAGATTTAATAGTCGGGTGAGACTATTTTGCTTTGACTTGCTCCCCTATGCTGCAAATGCTAGATTAACAGGGCTCCAGGAATCGAAAAAAAGTTTTAGTAAAACTGTCTTGACAGCAAGGTAAGGCTGTATGTTTTAGGATTAAATAGTCGGGTGAGCCTGTTTGGCTTTGTCTTGCGCCCCTAGGATGCAAATGTTTGATTAACGGGGTTCCTGGTATCTGAGACAAGTTTTGGTAAGGCAATTTTGAATTCCAGGTCAGGCTGAATGTTTTACGACTTAATAGTCGACTATTTGTGAGTCTATTTTGCTTTGACTTGCTCCACCAAGCTGCAAATTCTAGGTTAACAGGGCTCCTGGAATCTAAAAAAAGTTTAAGTAAAACAGTTGTGACAGCTAGGTATGGCTGTGTGTTTTAAGATTAAATAGTCGGGTGAGCCTGTTTGGCTTTGACTTGCGCCCCCAGGATGCAAATACTGGATTAACAGGGTTCCTGGTATCTGAGACAAGTTTTGTTCAAGCAGTTTTGGCGGCCAGATGGGGCTGTATATTTTAAGACTTAATAGTCGGGTGAGACTATTTGGCTTTTACTTGCTCCCCTACGCTGCAAATGCTAGATTAACAGGGCTCCTGGTATCCATGGCAAGTTTTGATAAAGCAGATTTGGCAGCCAGATGGGGCTGTTTGTTTTAAGATTAAATTGTAGGATGAGCCTGTTTGGCTTTCAACTTCTCCCCTAGGCTGCACACGCCAAATTGGCATGCTCCTGGTAACTGAGACAAGATTTGGTAAAACAGTTTTGACAGCTAGGCAAGACTGTATTTTTTCAGATTAAGTAGTCGGGTAAGTCTGTTTGGCTTTGTCTTGCGCCCCTAGGATGCAAATGCTGGATTAACAGGGATCCTGGTATCTGAGACAAGTTTTGGTTACGCAATTTTGAGTTACAGGTCAGGCTGAATGTGTTAATACTTAATAGTCGGGTGAGGCTATTTGGCTTTGCCTTGCTCCCCTAGACGGCACATGCCAGATTGGTGGGGCTCCTGGAATCTAAAAAAAGTTTTGGTAAAACAGTTTTGACAGCTAGGTAAGGCTGTATGTCTTAAGATTAAATAGTCGGGTGAGCCTGTTTGACTTTGACTTGCGCCCCCAGGATGCAAATACTGGATTAACAGGGTTCCTGGTATCTGAAACAAGTTTTGGTAAGGCAATTTTGAGTTACAGGTGAGGCTGAATGTGTTAAGACTTAATAGTCAGGTGAGACTATTTTGCTTTGACTTGCTCCCCTAGGCTGCAAATGCTAGATTAATAGGGCTCCTGGTATCTAAGACAAGTTTTGGTAAAGCAGTTTTGGCAGCCAGATGGGGCTGTATGCTTTATGATTAAATTGTCGGGTGAGCCTGTTTGGCTTTGAACTGCGCCCCTAGGATGCAAATGCTGGATTAACAGGGTTCCTGGTATCTGACACAAGTTTTGGTAAGGCAATTTTGAGTTCCAGGTGAGGCTGAATGTGGTAAGATTTAATAGTCGGGTGAGACTATTTTGCTTTGACTTGCTCCCCTATGCTGCAAATGCTAGATTAACAGGGCTCCAGGAATCGAAAAAAAGTTTTAGTAAAACTGTCTTGACAGCAAGGTAAGGCTGTATGTTTTAGGATTAAATAGTCGGGTGAGCCTGTTTGGCTTTGTCTTGCGCCCCTAGGATGCAAATGTTTGATTAACGGGGTTCCTGGTATCTGAGACAAGTTTTGGTAAGGCAATTTTGAATTCCAGGTCAGGCTGAATGTTTTACGACTTAATAGTCGGGTGAGGCTATTTGGCTTTGACTTGCTCCCCTAGGCTCCAAATGCCAGATTGGCGGGGCTCGTGGAATCTAAGACAAGGTTTGGTAAAACAGTTTTGAGAGCTAGGCAAGACTGTATGTCTTAAGATTAAAGAGTCGGGTGAGCCTGTTTGGCTTTGACTTGCGCCCCTAGGATGCAAGTGCTGTGCTGGATTGGTTCCTGGTATCTGAGACAAGTTTTGGTAAGGCAATTTTGAGTTCCAGGTGAGGCTGAATGTGTTAAGACTTAATAGTCGTGTGAGTCTATTTTGCTTTGACTTGCTCCCCCAAGCTGCAAATTCTAGGTTAACAGGGCTCCTGGAATCTAAAAAAAGTTTAAGTAAAACAGTTGTGACAGCTAGGTATGGCTGTGTGTTTTAAGATTAAATAGTCGGGTGAGCCTGTTTGGCTTTGACTTGCGCCCCCAGGATGCAAATACTGGATTAACAGGGTTCCTGGTATCTGAGACAAGTTTTGTTCAAGCAGTTTTGGCGGCCAGATGGGGCTGTATATTTTAAGACTTAATAGTCGGGTGAGACTATTTGGCTTTTACTTGCTCCCCTACGCTGCAAATGCTAGATTAACAGGGCTCCTGGTATCCATGGCAAGTTTTGATAAAGCAGATTTGGCAGCCAGATGGGGCTGTTTGTTTTAAGATTAAATTGTAGGATGAGCCTGTTTGGCTTTCAACTTCTCCCCTAGGCTGCACACGCCAAATTGGCATGCTCCTGGTAACTGAGACAAGATTTGGTAAAACAGTTTTGACAGCTAGGCAAGACTGTATTTTTTCAGATTAAGTAGTCGGGTAAGTCTGTTTGGCTTTGTCTTGCGCCCCTAGGATGCAAATGCTGGATTAACAGGGATCCTGGTATCTGAGACAAGTTTTGGTTACGCAATTTTGAGTTACAGGTCAGGCTGAATGTGTTAATACTTAATAGTCGGGTGAGGCTATTTGGCTTTGCCTTGCTCCCCTAGACGGCACATGCCAGATTGGTGGGGCTCCTGGAATCTAAAAAAGTTTTGGTAAAACAGTTTTGACAGCTAGGTAAGGCTGTATGTCTTAAGATTAAATAGTCGGGTGAGCCTGTTTGACTTTGACTTGCGCCCCCAGGATGCAAATACTGGATTAACAGGGTTCCTGGTATCTGAAACAAGTTTTGGTAAGGCAATTTTGAGTTACAGGTGAGGCTGAATGTGTTAAGACTTAATAGTCAGGTGAGACTATTTTGCTTTGACTTGCTCCCCTAGGCTGCAAATGCTAGATTAATAGGGCTCCTGGTATCTAAGACAAGTTTTGGTAAAGCAGTTTTGGCAGCCAGATGGGGCTGTATGCTTTATGATTAAATAGTCGGGTGAGCCTGTTTGGCTTTGAACTGCGCCCCTAGGATGCAAATGCTGGATTAACAGGGTTCCTGGTATCTGACACAAGTTTTGGTAAAGCAGTTTTGGCAGCCAGATGGGGCTGTTTGTTTTAAGATTAAATTATAGGGTAAGCCTGTGTGACTGTGACTTGCGCCCTCTGGATGCAAATACTGGATTAACAGGGCTCCTGGTATCTGAGACAAGTTTTGATAAAGCATTTTTGATTTAATAGTCGGGTGAGACTATTTGGCTTTGACTTGCTACTCTAGGCTGCAAATGCTAGATTTACAGAGATCCTTGTATCTGAGACAAGTTTCGGTAAAGCAATTTTGACTTCCAGGTGAGGCTGTATGTTTTAGGATTAAATAGTCGGATGAGCCTGTTTGGCTTTGACTTGCTCCTCTAGGCTCCACATGCCAGATTGGCGGGGCTCCTGGTATCTAAGACAAGTTTTGGTAAAGCAGTTTTGGCAGCCAGATGGGGCTGTATGCTTTATGATTAAATTGTCGGGTGAGCCTGTTTGGCTTTGAACTGCGCCCCTAGGATGCAAATGCTGGATTAACAGGGCTCCTGGTATCTGACACAAGTTTTGGTAAAGCAGTTTTGGCAGCCAGATGGGGTTGTATGTTTTAAGATTTAATAGTCGGGTGAGACTATTTGGCTTTGACTTGCTACCCTAGGCTGCAAGTGCTTGATTAACAGAGATCCTTGTATCTGAGACAAGTTTCGGTAAAGCAATTTTGACTTCCAGGTGAGGCTGTATGTTTTAGGATTATATAGTCGGATGAGCCTGTTTGGCTTTGACTTGCTCCTCTAGGCTCCACATGCCAGATTGGCGGGGCTCCAGGCATCTAAGACAAGGTTTGGTAAAACAGTCTTGACAGCTAGGCAAGACTGTATGTTTTAAGATTAAATAGTCGGTTGAGCCTGTTTGCCTTTGACTTGCTCCCCTAGGCTGCAAATGCTGGATTAACAGGGCTCCTGCTATCTAAGACAAGTTTTGGTAAAGCAGTTTTGGCAGCCAGATGGGGCTGTTTGTTTTAAGATTAAATTATAGGGTAAGCCTGTGTGACTGTGACTTGCGCCCTCAGGATGCAAATACTGGATTAACAGGGCTCCTGGTATCTGAGACAAGTTTTGGTAAAGCATTTTTGATTTAATAGTCGGGTGAGACTATTTGGCTTTGACTTGCTACCCTAGGCTGCAAATGCTAAATTTACAGAGATCCTTGTATCTGAGACAAGTTTCGGTAAAGCAATTTTGACTTCCAGGTGAGGCTGTATGTTTTAGGATTAAATAGTCGGATGAGCCTGTTTGGCTTTGACTTGCTCCTCTAGGCTCCACATGCCAGATGGGCGGGGCTCCTGGTATCTGAGTCAAGGTTTGGTAAAACAGTTTTGACAGCTAGGTCAGGCTACATGTTTGAAGGTTAAATAGTCGGGTGAGCCTGTTTGGCTTTGACTTGCTCCCCTAGGAAGCAAAAGCTGGAATAACAGGGTTCCTGGCATCTGAGACAAGTTTCGGTAAAGCAATTTTGGCGGCCAGGTGAGGCTGTATGTTTTAAGTCTTAATAGTCGGGTGAGACTATTTGGCTTTGACTTGCTCCCCTAGGCGGCGCATGCCAGATTGGCAAGGCTTATGGAATCTAAGAAAAGTTTTAGTAAAACAGTTTTGACAGCCAGATAAGGCTGTTTGTTTTAAGATTAAATTGTAGGGTGAGCCTGTATGACTTTGACTTGCGCCCTCAGAATGCAAATACTGGATTAACAGGGCTCCTGGTATATGAGACAAGTTTTGGTAAAGCAGTTTTGTCGGCCAGATGGGGTTGTATGTTTTAAGATTTAATAGTCGGGTGAGACTAGGCTGCAAATGCTCGATTAACAGGCCTCCTGGAATCTAAAAAAAAAATTTTAGTAAAACAGTTTTGACAGCTAGGTAAGGCTGTATGTTTTAAGTTTAAATAGTCGGGTGAACCGGTTTGGCTTTGACTTGCGCCCCCAGGATGCAAATACTGGATTAACAGGGTTCCTGGTATATGATACAAGTTTTGGTTAAGCAGTTTTGGCGGCCAGATGGGGCTGTATGTTTTAAGTTTTAATAATCGGGTGAGGCTATTTGGCTTAGACTTGCTCCCCTAGGCGGGACATGCCAGATTGGAGGGGATCCTGGAATCTAAAAAAAGTTTTGGTAAAACAGTTTTGACAGCTAGATTAGGCTGAATGTTTTAAGATTAAATAGTCGGGTGAGCCTGTTTGACTTTGACTTGCGCCCCCAGGATGCAAATACTGGATTAACAGGGTTCCTGGTATATGAGACAAGTTTTGGTTAAGCAGTTTTGGCGGCCAGATGGGGCTGAATGTTTTAAGACTTAATAGTCGGGTGAGACTATTTGACTTTGACTTGCTCCCCTAGGCGGCACATGCCAGATTGGCGGGGCTCCTGGAATCTGATAGATGTTTTGGTAAAGCAGTTTTGGCAACCAGATGGGACTGTATGTTTGCAGACTGGATAATGAGCTCAGACTAATTGGCTTTGACCTGATCCCTTAGGCTGCAAATGCCAGATTGGCAGGGCTCCTGCTATCTGAGACAAGGTTTGGTAAAACACTTTTGACAGCTAGGTCAGGTTACATGTTTGAAGGTTAAATAGTCGGATGAGCCTGTTTGGGTTTGACTTGCTCCCCTAGGATGCAAATGGCAGGGTTTTGGTAGAGCAGTTTTGGCGGCCAGATGGGGCTGCATTTATTTTAGTATTAAAAAGTCGGGTGAGCCTGTTTTGCTTTGACCTGCTCCCCTAGGCTGCACATGCCAGATTGGCAGGGCTCCTGGTATCTGAGACAAGTTGTGGTAAAGCAGTTTTGGCGGCCAGATGGGGTTGTATGTTTTAGGATTAAATAGTCGGGTGAGACTAGGCTGCAAATGCTAGATTATCAGGGATCCTTGTATCTGAGACAAGTTTTGGTAAGGCAATTTTGAGTTCCAGTTCAGGCTGAATGTTTTACGACTTAATAGTCGGGTGAGGCTATTTGGCTTTGACTTGCTCCCCTAGGCTCCACATGCCAGATTGGCGGGGCTCCAGGCATCTAAGACAAGGTTTGGTAAAACAGTTTTGAGAGCTAGGCAAGACTGTATGTTTTCAGATTAAATAGTCGGGTGAGCCTGTTTGGCTTTGTCTTGCGACCCCAGGATGCAAATGCTGGATTAACAGGTTTCCTGGTATCTGAGACTAGTTTTGGTAAGGCAATTTTGAGTTCCAGGTCAGGCTGAATGTTTTAAGACTAAAGAGTCGGGTGAGGCTATTTGGCTTTGACTTGCTCCCCTAGGCGGGACATGCCAGATTGGAGGGGATCCTGGAATCTAAAAAAAGTTTTGGTAAAACAGTTTTGACAGCTAGATTAGGCTGAATGTTTCAAGATTAAATAGTCGGGTGAGCCTGTTTGACTTTGACTTGCGCCCCCAGGATGCAAATTCTGGATTAACAGGGTTCCTGGTATCTGAGACAAGTTTTGGTAGGGCAATTTTGAGTTACAGGTGAGGCTGAATGTGTTAAGACTTAATAGTCGTGTGAGTCTATTTTGCTTTGACTTGCTCCCCCAAGATGCAAATTCTAGATTAACAGGGCTCCTGGAATCTAAAAAAAGTTTAAGTAAAACAGTTTTGACAGCTAGGTATGGCTGTATGTTTTAAGGTTAAATAATCGGGTGAGCCTGTTTGGCTTTGACTTGCGCCCCCAGGATGCAAATACTGGATTAACAGGGTTCCTGGTATCTGAGGAAAGTTCTGTTCAAGCAGTTTTGGCGGCCAGATGGGGGTGTATGTTTTACGATTTAATAGTCGGGTGAGACTATTTGGCTTTTACTTGCTCCCCTACGCTGCAAATGCTAGATTAACAGGGCTCCTGGTATCCATGACAAGTTTTGATAAAGCAGCTTTGGCAGCAGGATGGGGCTGTTTGTTTTAAGATTAAATTGTAGGATGAGCCTGTTTGGCTTTGAACTTCTCCCCTAGGCTGCATACGCCAAATTGGCAGGGCTCCTGGTAACTGAGACAAGGTTTGGTAAAACAGTTTTGACAGCTAGGCAAGACTGTATGTTTTCAGATTAAATAGTCGGGTGAGCCTGTTTGGCTTTGTCTTGCGCCCCCAGGGTGCAAATGCTGGATTAACAGGGTTCCTGGTATCTGAGACTAGTTTTGGTAAGGCAATTTTGAGTTCCAGGTCAGGCTGAATGTTTTAAGACTAAAGAGTCGGGTGAGGCCTGGCTTTGACTTGCTCCCCTAGGCGGGACATGCCAGATTGGAGGGGATCCTGGAATCTAAGTCAAGGTTTGGTAAAAGAGTTTTGACAGCTAGATTAGGCTGAATGTTTTAAGACTAAATAGTCGCGTGAGCCTGTTTGACTTTGACTTGCGCCCCCAGTATGCAATTCTGGATTAACAGGGTTCCTGGTATCTGAGACAAGTTTTGGTAAGGCAATTTTGAGTTACAGGTGAGGCTGAATGTGTTAAGACTTAATAGTCGTGTGAGTCTATTTTGCTTTGACTTGCTCCCCCAAGATGCAAATGCTAGATTAACAGGGCTCCTGGAATCTAAAAAAAGTTTAAGTAAAACAGTTTTGACAGCTAGGTATGGCTGTATGTTTTAAGGTTAAATAATCGGGTGAGCCTGTTTGGCTTTGACTTGCGCCCCCAGGATGCAAATACTGGATTAACAGGGTTCCTGGTATCTGAGGAAAGTTCTGTTCAAGCAGTTTTGGCGGCCAGATGGGGGTGTATGTTTTACGATTTAATAGTCGGGTGAGACTATTTGGCTTTTACTTGTTCCCCTACGCTGCAAATGCTTGATTAACAGGGCTCCTGGTATCCATGACAAGTTTTGATAAAGCAGCTTTGGCAGCAGGATGGGATTGTTTGTTTTAAGATTAAATTGTAGGATGAGCCTGTTTGGCTTTGAACTTCTCCCCAAGGCTGCATACGCCAAATTGGCAGGGCTCCTGGTAACTGAGACAAGGTTTGGCAAAACAGTTTTGACAGCTAGGCAAGACTGTATATTTTCAGATTAAGTAGTCGGGTGAGTCTGTTTGGCTTTGTCTTGCGCCCCTAGGATGCAAATGCTGGATTAACAGGGATCCTGGTATCTGAGACAAGTTTTGGTTACACAATTTTGAGTTCCAGGTCAGGCTGAATGTTTTAAGACTTAATAGTCGGGTGAGGCTATTTGGCTTTGCCTTGCTCCCCTAGACGGCACATGCCAGATTGGTGGGGCTCCTGGAATCTAAAAAAAGTTTTGGTAAAACAGTTTTGACAGCTAGGTAAGGCTGTATGTCTTAAGATTAAATAGTCGGGTGAGCCTGTTTGACTTTGACTTGCGCCCCCAGGATGCAAAAACTGGATTAACAGGGTTCCTGGTATCTGAAATAAGTTTTGGTAAGGCAATTTTGAGTTACAGGTTAGGCTGAATGTGTTAAGACTTAATAGTCAGGTGAGACTATTTTGCATTGACTTGCTCCCCTAGGCTGCAAATGCTAGAATAACAGGGCTCCTGGTATCTAAGACAAGTTTTGGTAAAGCAGTTTTGGCAGCCAGATGGGACTGTATGTTTTAAGATTAAATTGTCGGGTGAGCCTGTTTGGCTTTGACTTGCTACCCTAGGCTGCAAGTGCTAGATTAACAGAGATCCTTGTATCTGAGACAAGTTTCGGTAAAGCAATTCTGACTTCCAGGTGAGGCTGTATGTTTTAGGATTATATAGTCGGATGAGCCTGTTTGGCTTTGACTTGCTCCTCTAAGCTCCACATGCCAGATTGGCGGGGCTCCAGGCATCTAAGACAAGGTTTGGTAAAACAGTCTTGACAGCTAGGCAAGACTGTATGTTTTAAGATTAAATAGCCGGTTGAGCCTGTTTGGCTTTGACTTGCTCCCCTAGGCTGCAAATGCTGGATTAACAGGCTCCTGGTATCTAAGACTAATTATGGCAAAGCAGTTTTGGCAGCCAGATGGATCTGTTTGTTTTAAGATTAAATTGTAGGGTGAGCCTGTATGACTTTTACTTGCGCCCTCAGGATGCAAATACTGGATTAACAGGGCTCCTGGTATCTGAGACAAGTTTTGTTAAGGCAATTTTGAGTTCCAGGTGAGACTATTTGGCTTTGACTTGCTCCCCTAGGCGGCACATGCCTGATTGGCGGGGCTCCTGGAATCTAAGACAAGGTTTGTTAAAACAGTTTTGACAGCTAGGTAAGGCTGTATGTTTTAAGATTAAATAAACGGGAGAGCCTCTTTAACTTTGACTTACGGCCCTAGGCTGCAAATGCTAGATTAACAGAGATCCTTGTATCTGAGACAAGTTTCGGTAAAGCAATTTAGACTTCCAGGTGAGGCTGTATGTTTTAGGATTATATAGTCGGATGAGCCTGTTTGGCTTTGACTTGCTCCTCTAAGCTCCACATGCCAGATTGGCGGGGCTCCAGGCATCTAAGACAAGGTTTGGTAAAACAGTCTTGACAGCTAGGCAAGACTGTATGTTTTAAGATTAAATAGCCGGTTGAGCCTGTTTGGCTTTGACTTGCTCCCCTAGGCTGCAAATGCTGGATTAACAGGCTCCTGGTATCTAAGACTAATTATGGCAAAGCAGTTTTGGCAGCCAGATGGATCTGTTTGTTTTAAGATTAAATTGTAGGGTGAGCCTGTATGACTTTTACTTGCGCCCTCAGGATGCAAATACTGGATTAACAGGGTTCCTGGTATCTGAGACAAGTTTTGGTAAGGCAATTTTGAGTTACAGGTGAGGCTGAATGTGTTAAGTCTTAATAGTCAGGTGAAACTATTTTGTTTTGACTTGCTCCCCTAGGCTGCAAATGCTAGATTAACAGGGCTCCTGGAATCTAAAAAAAGTTTGAGTAAAACAGTTTTGACAGCTAGGTATGGCTGTATGTTTAAAGATTAAATAGTCGGGTGAGCCTGATTGGCTTTGACTTGCGCCCCCAGGATGCCAATACTGGATTAACAGGGTTCCTGGTATTTGAGACAGGTTTTGTTCAAGCAGTTTTGGCGGCCAGATGGGGCTGTGTGTTTAAAGACTTAATAGTCGGATGAGACTATTTGGCTTTTACTTTCTCCCCTACGCTGCAAATGCTGTATTAACAGGGCTCCTGGTATCCATGGCAAGTTTTGATAAAGCAGATTTGGCATCCAGATGGGGCTGTTTGTTTTAAGATTAAATTGTAGGATGAGCCTGTTTGGTTTTGAACTTCTCCCCTAGGCAGCACACGCCAAATTGGCAGGGCTCCTGGTAACTGAGACAAGGTTTGGTAAAACAGTTTTGACAGCTAGGCTAGACCGTATGTTTTCAGATTAAGTAGTCGGGTGACTCTGTTTGGCTTTGTCTTGCGCCCCTAGGATGCAAATGCTGAATTAACAAGGATCGTGGTATCTGAGACAAGTGGTGGTTACACAATTTTGAGTTCCAGGTCAGGCTGAATGTGTTAATACTTAATAGTCGGGTGAGGCTATTTGGCTTTGACTTGCTCCCCTAGACGGCACATGCCAGATTGGTGGGGCTCCTGGAATCTAAAAAAAAGTTTTGGTAAAACAGTTTTGACAGCTAGGTAAGGCTGTATGTCTAAAGATTAAATAGTCGGGTGAGCCTGTTTGACTTTGACTTGCGCCCCCAGGATGAAAAAACTGGATTAACAGGGTTCCTGGTATCTGAAATACGTTTTGGTAAGGCAATTTTGTGTTACAGGTGAGGCTGAATGTGTTAAGACTTAATAGTCGGGTGAGACTATTTGGCTATGACTTGCTACCCTAGGCTGCAAATGCTAGATTAACAGGGCTCCTGGTATCTAAGACAAGCTTTGGTAAGGCAATTTTGAATTCCAGGTCAGGCTGAATGTTTTACGACTTAATAGTCGGGTGAGGCTATTTGGCTTTGACTTGCTCCCCTAGGCTCCACATGCCAGATTGGCGGGGCTCCCGGAATCTAAGACAAGGTTTGGGACAACAGTTTTGAGAGCTAGGCAAGACTGTATGTTTTAAGATTAAAGAGTCGGGTGAGCCTGTTTGGCTTTGACTTGCGCCCCTAGGATGCAAATTCTGGATTGGTTCCTGGTATCTGAGACAAGTTTTGGTAAGGCAATTTTGAGTTCCAGGTGAGGCTGAATGTGTTAAGACTTAATAGTCGTGTGATCCATTTTGCTTTGACTTGCTCCGCCAAGCTGCAAATTCTAGATTAACAGGGCTCCTGGAATCTAAAAAAAGTTTAAGTAAAACAGTTTTGACAGCTAGGTATGGCTGTATGTTTTAAGATTAAATAGTCGGGTGAGCCTGTTTGGCTTTGACTTGCGCCCCCAGGATGGAAATACTGGATTAACAGGGTTCCTGGTATCTGAGACAAGTTTTGTTCAAGCAGTTTTGGCGGCCAGATGGGGCTGTATGTTTTAAGACTTAATAGTCGGGTGAGACTATTTGGCTTTTACTTGCTCCCCTACGCTGCAAATGCTAGATTAACAGGGCTCCTGGTATCCATGGCAAGTTTTGATAAAGCAGATTTGGCAGCCAGATGGGGCTGTTTATTTTAAGATTAAATTGTAGGATGAGCCTGTTTGGCTTTGAACTTCTCCCCTATGCTGCACACGCCAAATTGGCAGGGCTCCTGGTAACTGAGACAAGGTTTGGTAAAACAGTTTTGACAGCTAGGCAAGACCGTATGTTTTAAGATTAAGTAGTCGGGTGAGTCTGTTTGGCTTTGTCTTGCGCCCCTAGGATGCAAATGCTGGATTAACAGGGATCCTGGTATCTGAGACAAGTTTTGGTTACGCAATTTTGAGTTCCAGGTCAGGCTGAATGTGTTAATATTTAATAGTCGGGTGAGGCTATTTGGCTTTGCCTTGCTCCCCAAGACGGCACATGCCAGATTGGTGGGGCTCCTGGAATCTAAAAAAAGTTTTGGTAAAGCAGTTTTGACAGCTAGGTAAGGCTGTATGTCTTAAGATTAAATAGTCGGTTGAGCCTGTTTGACTTTGACTTGCGCCCCTAGGATGCAAAAACTGGATTAACAGGGTTCCTGGTATCTGAAACAAGTTTTGGTAAGGCAATTTTGAGTTACAGGTGAGGCTGAATGTGTTAAGACTTAATAGTCGGGTGAGACTATTTGGCTTTGACTTTCTACCCTAGGCTGCAGGTGCTAGATTAACAGAGATCCTTGTATCTGAGACAAGTTTCGGTAAAGCAATTTTGACTTCCAGGTGAGGCTGTATGTTTTAGGATTATATAGTCGGATGAGCCTGTTTGGCTTTGACTTGCTCCTCTAGGCTCCACATGCCAGATTGGCGGGGCTCCAGGCATCTAAGACAAGGTTTGGTAAAACAGTTTTGACAGCTAGGCAAGACTGTATGTTTTAAGATTAAATAGTCGGTTGAGCCTGTTTGGCTTTGACTTGCTCCCATAGGCGGCACATGCCAGATTGGCGGGGCTCCTGGAATCTAAGACAAGGTTTGGTAAAACAGTTTTGACAGCTAGGCAAGACCGTATGTTTAAAGATTAAAGAGTCGGGTGAGCCTGTTTGGCTTTGACTTGCGCTCCTAGGATGCAAATGCTGGATTAACAGGGGTCCTGGTATCTAAGACAAGTTTTTGTAAAGCAGTTTTGGCAGCCAGATGGGGCTGTTTGTTTTAAGATTAAATTGATTAACAGGGATCCTTGTATCTGAGAAAAGTTTTGGTAAAGCAATTTTGACTTCCAGGTGAGTCTGTTTGTTTTAGGATTAAATAGTCGGATGAGCCTATTTGGCTTTGACTTGCGCCCCTAGGATGCAAATGCTGGATTAACAGGGTTCCTGGTATCTGAGACAAGTTTTGTTAAGGCAATTTTGAGTTCCAGGTGAGGCTTAATTTTTTAAGACTTAATAGTCGGGTGAGACTATTTGGCTTTGAATTGCTCCCGTAGGCGGCACATGCCAGATTGGCGGGGCTCCTGGAATCTAAGACAAGGTTTGGTAAAACAGTTTTGACAGCTAGGCAAGACTGTATGTTTTAAGATTAAAGAGTCGGGTGAGCCTGTTTGGCTTTGACTTGCGCCCCTTACATGCAAGTGCTGGATTGGTTTTAGGTATCTGAGACAAGTTTTGGTAAGGCAATTTTGAGTTACAGGTGAGGCTGAATGTGTTAAGATTTAATAGTCGGGTGAGGCTATTTGGCTTTGACTTGCTCCCCTAGGCTCCACATGCCAGATTGGCGGGGCTCCTGGAATCTAAGACAAGGTTTGGTAAAACAGTTTTGAGAGCTAGGCAAGACTGTATGTTTTAAGATTAAAGAGTCGGGTGAGCCTGTTTGGCTTTGACTTGCGCCCCTAAGATGCAAGTGCTGGATTGGTTCCTGGTATCTGAGACAAGTTTTGGTAAGGCAATTTTGAGTTCCAGGTGAGGCTGAATGTGTTAAGACTTAATAGTCGGGTGAGTCTATTTTGCTTTGACATGCTCCGCCAAGCTGCAAATGTTAGATTAACAGGGCTCCTGGAATCTAAAAAAAGTTTAAGTAAAACAGTTTTGACAGCTAGGTATGGCTGTATGTTTTAAGATTAAATAGTCGGGTGAGCCTGTTTGGCTTTGACTTGCGCCCCCAGGATGCAAATACTGGATTAACAGGGTTCCTGATATCTGAGACAAGTTTTGTTAAAGCAGTTTTGGCGGCCAGATGGGGCTGTATATTGTAAGATTTAATAGTCGGGTGAGGCTATTTGGCTTTGACTTGCTCCCCTACGCTGCAAATGCTAGATTAACAGGGCTCCTGGTATCCATGGCTAGTTTTGATAAAGCAGATTTGGCAACCAGATGGGGCTGTTTGTTTTAAGATTAAATTTTAGGATGAGCCTGTTTGGCTTTGAACTTCTCCCCTAGGCTGCACACGCCAAATTGGCAGGGCTCCTGGTAACTGAGACAAGATTTGGTAAAACAGTTTTGACAGCTAGGCTAGACTGTATGTTTTCAGATTAAGTAGTCGGGTGAGTCTGTTTGGCTTTGTCTTGCGCCCCTAGGATGCAAATGCTGGATTAACAGGGATCCTGGTATCTGAGACAAGTTTTGGTTACGCAATTTTGAGTTACAGGTCAGGCTGAATGTGTTAATACTTAATAGTCGGGTGAGGCTATTTGGCTTTGCCTTGCTCCCCTAGACGGCACATGCCAGATTGGTGGGGCTCCTGGAATCTAAAAAAAGTTTTGGTAAAACAGTTTTGACAGCTAGGTAAGGCTGTATGTCTTAAGATTAAATAGTCGGGTGAGCCTGTTTGACTTTGACTTGCGCCCCCAGGATGCAAATACTGGATTAACAGGGTTCCTGGTATCTGAAACAAGTTTTGGTAAGGCAATTTTGAGTTACAGGTGAGGCTGAATGTGTTAAGACTTAATAGTCAGGTGAGACTATTTTGCTCCCCTAGGCTGCAAATGCTAGATTAACAGGGCTCCTGGTATCTAAGACAAGTTTTGGTAATGCAGTTTTGGCAGCCAGATGGGGCTGTATGCTTTATGATTAAATTGTCGGGTGAGACTATTTGGCTTTGACTTGCTACCCTAGGCTGCAAATGCTAGATTAACAGAGATCCTTGTATCTGAGACAAGTTTCGGTAAAGCAATTTAGACTTCCAGGTGAGGCTGTATGTTTTAGGATTAAATAGTCGGAAGAGCCTGTTTGGCTGTGACTTGCTCCTCTAGGCTCCACATGCCAGATTGGCGGGGCTCCAGGCATCTAAGACAAGGTTTGGTAAAACAGTCTTGACAGCTAGGCAAGACTGTATGTTTTAAGATTAAATAGTCGGTTGAGCCTGTTTGGCTTTGACTTGCTCCCCTAGGCTGCAAATGCCAGATTTACAGGGATCCTGGTATCTAAGACAAGTTTTGGTAAAGCAGTTTTGGTAGCCAGATGGGGCTGCTTGTTTTAAGATTAAATTGTAGGGTGAGCCTGTGTGACTGTGACTTGCGCCCTCAGGATGCAAATACTGGATTAACAGGGCTCCTGGTATCTGAGACAAGTTTTGGTAAAGCATTTTTGATTTAATAGTCGGGTGAGACTATTTGGCTTTGACTTGCTACCCTAGGCTGCAAATGCTAGATTAACAGAGATCCTTGTATCTGAGACAAGTTTCGGTAAAGCAATTTTGACTTCCAGGTGAGGCTGTATGTTTTAGTATTATATAGTCGGATGAGCCTGTTTGGCTTTGACTTGCTCCTCTAGGCTCCACATGCCAGATTGGCGCGGCACCTGGAATCTGATAGATGTTTTGGTAAAGCAGTTTTGGCAACCAGATGGGGCTGTATGTTTTCGGATTAAATAGTCGGGTGAGACTAGGCTGCAAATGCTAGATTATCAGGGATCCTTGTATCTGAGACAAGTTTTGGTAAGGCAATTTTGAGTTCCAGTTCAGGCTGAATGTTTTACGACTTAATAGTCGGGTGAGGCTATTTTGCTTTGACTTGCTCCCGTATGCTGCAAATGCTAGATTAACAGGGCTCCAGGAATCTAAAAAAAGTTTTAGTAATACTGTCTTGACAGCAAGGTAAGGCTGTATGTTTTAGATTAAATAGTCGGGTGAGCCTGTTTGGCTTTGTCTTGCGCCCCTAGGATGCAAGTGCTGGATTGGTTCCTTGTATCTGAGACAAGTTTTGGTAAGGCAATTTTGAGTTACAGGTGAGGCTGAATGTGTTAAGACTTAATAGTCGTGTGAGTCTATTTTGCTTTGACTTGCTCCCCCAAGCTGCAAATTCTCGGTTAACAGGGCTCCTGGAATCTAAAAAAAGTTTAAGTAAAACAGTTTTGACAGCTAGGTATGGCTGTATGTTTTAAGATTAAATAGTCGGGTGAGCCTGTTTGGCTTTGACTTGCGCCCCCAGGATGCAAATACTGGATTAACAGGGTTCCTGGTATCTGAGACAAGTTTTGTTCAAGCAGTTTTGGCGGACAGATGGGGCTGTATATTTTAAGATTTAATAGTCGGGTGAGACTATTTGGCTTTTACTTGCTCCCCTACGCTGCAAATGCTAGATTAACAGGGCTCCTGGTATCCATGGCAAGTTTTGATAAAGCAGATTTGGCAGCCAAATGGGGCTGTTTGTTTTAAGATTAAATTGTAGGATGAGCCTGTTTGGCTTTGAACTTCTCCCCTAGGCTGCACACGCCAAATTGGCAGGGCTCCTGGTAACTGAGACAAGATTTGGTAAAACAGTTTTGACAGCTAGGCAAGACTGTATGTTTTCAGATTAAGTAGTCGGGTGAGTCTGTTTGGCTTTGTCTTGCGCCCCTAGGATGCAAATGCTGGATTAACAGGGATCCTGGTATCTGAGACAAGTTTTGGTTACGCAATTTTGAGTTACAGGTCAGGCTGAATGTGTTAATACTTAATAGTCGGGTGAGGCTATTTGGCTTTGCCTTGCTCCCCTAGACGGCACATGTAAGATTGGTGGGGCTCCTGGAATCTAAAAAAAGTTTTGGTAAAACAGTTTTGACAGCTAGGTAAGGCTGTATGTCTTAAGATTAAATAGTCGGGTGAGCCTGTTTGACTTTGACTTGCGCCCCCAGGATGCAAATACTGGATTAACAGGGTTCCTGGTATCTGAAACAAGTTTTGGTAAGGCAATTTTGAGTTACAGGTGAGGCTGAATGTGTTAAGACTTAATAGTCAGGTGAGACTATTTTGCTGTGACTTGCTCCCCTAGGCTGCAAATGCTAGATTAACAGGGCTCCTGGTATCTAAGACAAGTTTTGGTAAAGCAGTTTTGGCAGCGAGATGGGGCTGTATGCTTTATGATTAAATTGTCGGGTGAGCCTGTTTGGCTCTGAACTGCGCCCCTAGGATGCAAATGCTGGATTAACAGGGTTCCTGGTATCTGACACAGTTTTGGTAAAGCAGTTTTGGCGGTCAGATGGGGTTGTTGTTTTAAAATTTAATAGTCGGGTAGACTATTTGGCTTTGACTTGCTACCCTAGGCTGCAAGTCTAATTACAAAGATCCTTGTATCTGACAGTTTCGGTAAAGCAATTGACTTCCAGGTAGCGTAGTTTTAGGATTAAAAGTCGGATACTGTTTGTCTTTGACTTGCTCCTCTAGGCTCCACATCCAGATTGGCGGGCTCCAGGCATCTAAGACAAGGTTTGGTAAAACAGTCTTGACAGCTAGGCAAGACTGTAGTTTTAAGATTAAAAGTCGGTTAGCCTGTTTGGCTTTGACTTGCTCCCCTAGGCTGCAAAGCCAGATTTACAGGGATCCTGGTATCTGACAAGTTTTATTAAAGCAGTTTTTGTAGCCAGATGGGGCTGTATGTCTTAAGATTAAATAGTCGGGTGAGCCTGTTTGACTTTGACTTGCGCCCCAGGATGCAAATGCTGGATTAACAGGGTTCCTGGTATCTGACACAAGTTTTGTTCAAGCAGTTTTGGCGGCCAGATGGTGCTGTATATTTTAAGATTTAATAGTCGGGTGAGACTATTTGGCTTTTACTTGCTCCCCTACGCTGCAAATGCTAGATTAACAGGGCTCCTGGTATCCATGGCAAGTTTTGATAAAGCAGATTTGGCAGCCAAATGGGGCTGTTTGTTTTAAGATTAAATTGTAGGATGAGCCTGTTTGGCTTTGAACTTCTCCCCTAGGCTGCACACGCCAAATTGGCAGGGCTCCTGGTAACTGAGACAAAATTTGGTAAAACAGTTTTGACAGCTAGGCAAGACTGTATGTTTTCAGATTAAGTAGTCGGGTGAGTCTGTTTGGCTTTGTCTTGCGCCCCTAGGATGCAAATGCTGGATTAACAGGGATCCTGGTATCTGAGACAAGTTTTGGTTACGCAATTTTGAGTTACAGGTCAGGCTGAATGTGTTAATACTTAATAGTCGGGTGAGGCTATTTGGCTTTGCCTTGCTCCCCTAGACGGCACATGTAAGATTGGTGGGGCTCCTGGAATCTAAAAAAAGTTTTGGTAAAACAGTTTTGACAGCTAGGTAAGGCTGTATGTCTTAAGATTAAATAGTCGGGTGAGCCTGTTTGACTTTGACTTGCGCCCCCAGGATGCAAATACTGTATTAACAGGGTTCCTGGTATCTGAAACAAGTTTTGGTAAGGCAATTTTGAGTTACAGGTGAGGCTGAATGTGTTAAGACTTAATAGTCAGGTGAGACTATTTTGCTGTGACTTGCTCCCCTAGGCTGCAAATGCTAGATTAACAGGGCTCCTGGTATCTAAGACAAGTTTTGGTAAAGCAGTTTTGGCAGCGAGATGGGGCTGTATGCTTTATGATTAAATTGTCGGGTGAGCCTGTTTGGCTCTGAACTGCGCCCCTAGGATGCAAATGCTGGATTAACAGGGTTCCTGGTATCTGACACAAGTTTTGGTAAAGCAGTTTTGGCGGTCAGATGGGGTTGTATGTTTTAAAATTTAATAGTCGGGTGAGACTATTTGGCTTTGACTTGCTACCCTAGGCTGCAAGTGCTAGATTAACAAAGATCCTTGTATCTGAGACAAGTTTCGGTAAAGCAATTTTGACTTCCAGGTGAGGCTGTATGTTTTAGGATTAAATAGTCGGATGAGCCTGTTTGTCTTTGACTTGCTCCTCTAGGCTCCACATGCCAGATTGGCGGGGCTCCAGGCATCTAAGACAAGGTTTGGTAAAACAGTCTTGACAGCTAGGCAAGACTGTATGTTTTAAGATTAAATAGTCGGTTGAGCCTGTTTGGCTTTGACTTGCTCCCCTAGGCTGCAAATGCCAGATTTACAGGGATCCTGGTATCTAAGACAAGTTTTATTAAAGCAGTTTTTGTAGCCAGATGGGGCTGTATGTCTTAAGATTAAATAGTCGGGTGAGCCTGTTTGACTTTGACTTGCGCCCCCAGGATGCAAATGCTGGATTAACAGGGTTCCTGGTATCTGACACAAGTTTTGTTCAAGCAGTTTTGGCGGCCAGATGGTGCTGTATATTTTAAGATTTAATAGTCGGGTGAGACTATTTGGCTTTTACTTGCTCCCCTACGCTGCAAATGCTAGATTAACAGGGCTCCTGGTATCCATGGCAAGTTTTGATAAAGCAGATTTGGCAGCCAAATGGGGCTGTTTGTTTTAAGATTAAATTGTAGGATGAGCCTGTTTGGCTTTGAACTTCTCCCCTAGGCTGCACACGCCAAATTGGCAGGGCTCCTGGTAACTGAGACAAAATTTGGTAAAACAGTTTTGACGGCTAGGCAAGACTGTATGTTTTCAGATTAAGTAGTCGGGTGAGTCTGTTTGGCTTTGTCTTGCGCCCCTAGGATGAAAATGCTGGATTAACAGGGATCCTGGTATCTGAGACAAGTTTTGGTTACGCAATTTTGAGTTACAGGTCAGGCTGAATGTGTTAATACTTCATAGTCGGGTGAGGCTATTTGGCTTTGCCTTGCTCCCCTAGACGGCACATGCCAGATAGGTGGGGCTCCTGGAATCTAAAAAAAGTTTTGGTAAAACAGTTTTGACAGCTAGGTAAGGCTGTATGTCTTAAGATTAAATAGTCGGGTGAGCCTGTTTGACTTTGACTTGCGCCCCCAGGATGCAAATACTGGATTAACAGGGCTCCTGGTATCTGAGACAAGTTTTGGTAAAGCATTTTTGATTTAATAGTCGGGTGAGACTATTTGGCTTTGACTTGCTACCCTAGGCTGCAAATGCTAGATTAACAGAGATCCTTGTATCTGAGACAAGTTTCGGTAAAGCAATTTTGACTTCCAGGTGAGGCTGTATGTTTTAGGATTAAATAGTCGGATGAGCCTGTTTGGCTTTGACTTGCTCCCCTAGGCGGCACATGCCAGATTGGCGGGGCTCCTGGTATCTGAGACAAGGTTTGGTAAAACAGTTTTGACAGCTAGGTCAGGCTACATGTTTGAAGGTTAAATAGTCGGGTGAGCCTGTTTGGCTTTGACTTGCTCCCCTAGGATGCAAAAGCTGGAATAACAGGGTTCCTGGCATCTGAGACAAGTTTCGGTAAAGCAATTTTGGCGGCCAGGTGAGGCTGTATGTTTTAAGTCTTAATAGTCGGGTGAGACTATTTGGCTTTGACTTGCTCCCCTAGGCGGCGCATGCCAGATTGGCAAGGCTAATGGAATCTAAGAAAAGTTTAAGTAAAACAGTTTTGACAGCCAGATAAGGCTGTTTGTTTTAAGATTAAATTGTAGGGTGAGCCTGTATGACTTTGACTTGCGCCCTCAGAATGCAAATACTGGATTAACAGGGCTCCTGGTATATGAGACAAGTTTTGGTAAAGCAGTTTTGTCGGCCAGATGGGGTTGTATGTTTTAAGATTTAATAGTCGGGTGAGACTAGGCTGCAAATGCTCGATTAACAGGCCTCCTGGAATCTAAAAAAAGTTTTAGTAAAACAGTTTTGACAGCTAGGTAAGGCTGTATGTTTTAAGATTAAATAGTCGGGTGAACCGGTTTGACTTTGACTTGCACCCCCAGGATGCAAATACTGGATTAACAGGGTTCCTGGTATATGAGACAAGTTTTGGTTAAGCAGTTTTGGCGGCCAGATGGGGCTGTATGTTTTAAGTTTTAATAGTCGGGTGAGGCTATTTGGCTTTGACTTGCTCCCCTAGGCGGGACATGCCAGATTGGAGGGGATCCTGGAATCTAAAAAAAGTTTTGGTAAAACAGTTTTGACAGCTAGATTAGGCTGAATGTTTTAAGATTAAATAGTCGGGTGAGCCAGTTTGACTTTGACTTGCGCCCCCAGGATGCAAATACTGGATTAACAGGGTTCCTGGTATCTGAGACAAGTTTTGGTAAGGCAATTTTGAGTTACAGGTGAGGCTGAATGTTTTAAGACTTAATAGTCGGGTGAGACTATTTGGCTTTGACTTGCTCCCCTAGGCGGCACATGCCAGATTGGCGCGGCACCTGGAATCTGATAGATGTTTTGGTAAAGCAGTTTTGGCAACCAGATGGGACTGTATGTTTGCAGACTGGATAATGAGCTCAGACTAATTGGCTTTGACCTGATCCCTTAGGCTGCAAATGCCAGATTGGCAGGGTTTTGGTAGAGCAGTTTTGGCGGCCAGATGGGGCTGCATTTATTTTAGTATTAAATAGTCGGGTGAGCCTGTTTTGCTTTGACCTGCTCCCCTAGGCTGCACATGCCAGATTGGCAGGGCTCCTGGTATCTGAGACAAGTTTTGGTAAAGCAGTTTTGGCGGCCAGATGGGGTTGTATGTTTTAGGATTAAATAGTCGGGTGAGACTAGGCTGCAAATGCTAGATTATCAGGGATCCTTGTATCTGTTCAGGCTGAATGTTTTACGACTTAATAGTCGGGTGAGGCTATTTTGCTTTGACTTGCTCCCCTATGCTGCAAATGCTAGATTGACAGGGCTCCAGGAATCTAAAAAAAGTTTTAGTAAAACTGTCTTGACAGCAAGGTAAGGCTGTATGTTTTAAGATTAAATTGTCGGGTGAGCCTGTTTGGCTTTGTCTTGCGCCCCTAGGATGCAAGTGCTGGATTGGTTCCTGGTATCTGAGACAAGTTTTGGTAAGGCAATTTTGAGTTACAGGTGAGGCTGAATGTGTTAAGACGTAATAGTCGTGTGAGTCTATTTTGCTTTGACTTGCTCCCCCAAGCTGCAAATTCTCGGTTAACAGGGCTCCTGGAATCTAAAAAAAGTTTAAGTAAAACAGTTTTGACAGCTAGGTATGGCTGTATGTTTTAAGATTAAATAGTCGGGTGAGCCTGTTCGGCTTTGACTTGCGCCCCCAGGATGCAAATACTGGATTAACAGGGTTCCTGGTATCTGAGACAAGTTTTGTTCAAGCAGTTTTGGCGGCCAGATGGGGCTGTATATTTTAAGATTTAATAGTCGGGTGAGACTATTTGGCTTTTACTTGCTCCCCTACGCTGCAAATGCTAGATTAACAGGGCTCCTGGTATCCATGGCAAGTTTTGATAAAGCAGATTTGGCAGCCAGATGGGGCTGTTTGTTTTAAGATTAAATTGTAGGATGAGCCTGTTTGGCTTTGAACTTCTCCCCTAGGCTGCACACGCCAAATTGGCAGGGCTCCTAGTAACTGAGACAAGGTTTGGTAAAACAGTTTTGACAGCTAGGCAAGACTGTATGTCTTAAGATTAAATAGTCGGGTGAGCCTGTTTGACTTTGACTTGCGCCCCCAGGATGCAAATACTGGATTAACAGGGTTCCTGGTATCTGAAACAAGTATTGGTAAGGCAATTTTGAGTTACAGGTGAGGCTGAATGTGTTAAGACTTAATAGTCAGGTGAGACTATTTTGCTTTGACTTGCTCCCCTAGGCTGCAAATGCTAGATTAACAGGGCTCCTGGTATCTAAGACAAGTTTTGGTAAAGCAGTTTTGGCAGCGAGATGGTGCTGTATGCTTTATGATTAAATTGTCGGGTGAGCCTGTTTGGCTTTGAACTGCGCCCCTAGGATGCAAATGCTGGATTAACAGGGTTCCTGGTATCTGACACAAGTTTTGGTAAAGCAATTTTGGCGGCCAGATGGGGTTGTATGTTTTAAGATTTAATAGTCGGGTGAGACTATTTGGCTTTGACTTGCTACCCTAGGCTGCAAATGCTAGATTAACAGAGATCCTTGTATCTGACACAAGTTTCGGTAAAGCAATTTGACTTCCAGGTGAGGCTGTATGTTTTAGGATTAAATAGTCGGATGAGCCTGTTTGGCTTTGACTTGCTCCTCTAGGCTCCACATGCCAGATTGGCGGGGCTCCTGGTATCTGAGACAAGGTTTGGTAAAACAGTTTTGACAGCTAGGTCAGGCTACATGTTTGAAGGTTAAATAGTCGGGTGAGCCTGTTTGGCTTTGACTTGCTCCCCTAGGATGCAAAAGCTGGAATAACAGGGTTCCTGGCATCTGAGACAAGTTTCGGTAAAGCAATTTTGGCGGCCAGGTGAGGCTGTATCTTTTAAGTCTTAATAGTTGGGTGAGACTATTTGGCTTTGACTTGCTCCCCTAGGCGGCGCATGCCAGATTGGCAAGGCTAATGAAATCTAAGAAAAGTTTTAGTAAAACAGTTTTGACAGCCAGATAAGGCTGTTTGTTTTAAGATTAAATTGTAGGGTGAGCCTGTATGACTTTGACTTGCGCCCTCAGAATGCAAATACTGGATTAACAGGGCTCCTGGTATATGAGACAAGTTTTGGTAAAGCAGTTTTGTCGGCCAGATGGGGTTGTATGCTTTAAGATTTAATAGTCGGGTGAGACTAGGCTGCAAATGCTCGATTAACAGGCCTCCTGGAATCTAAAAAAAGTTTTAGTAAAACAGTTTTGACAGCTAGGTAAGGCTGTCTGTTTTAAGGTTAAATAATCGGGTGAGCCTGTTTGGCTTTGACTTGCGCCCCCAGGATGCAAATTCTGGATTAACAGGGTTCCTGGTATCTGAGGAAAGTTCTGTTCAAGCAGTTTTGGCGGCCAGATGGGGGTGTATGTTTAACGATTTAATAGTCGGGTGAGACTATTTGGCTTTTACTTGCTCCCCTACGCTGCAAATGCTAGATTAACAGGGATCCTTGTATCTGAGACAAGTTTTGGTAAGGCAATTTTGAGTTCCAGTTCAGGCTGAATGTTTTACGACTTAATAGTCGGGTGAGGCTATTTGGCTTTGACTTGCTCCCCTAGGCTCCACATGCCAGATTGGCGGGGCTCCTGGAATCTAAGACAAGGTTTGGTAAAACAGTTTAGAGAGCTAGGCAAGACTGTATGTTATCAGATTAAATAGTCGGGTGAGCCTGTTTGGCATTGTCTTGCGCCCCCAGGATGCAAATGCGGGATTAACAGGGTTCCTGGTATCTGAGACTAGTTTTGGTAAGGCAATTTTGAGTTCCAGGTCAGGCTGAATGTTTTAAGACTAAAGAGTCGGGTGAGGCTTTTTGGCTTTGACTTGCTCCCCTAGGCGGGACATGCCAGATTGGAGGGGATCCTGGAATCTAAAAAAAAATTGTGGTAAAACAGTTTTGACAGCTAGATTAGGCTGAATGTTTTAAGATTAAATAGTCGGGTGAGCCTGTTTGACTTTGACTTGCGCCCCCAGGATGCAAATTCTGTATTAACAGGGTTCCTGGTATCTGAGACAAGTTTTGGTAAGGCAATTTTGAGTTACAGGTGAGGCTGAATGTGTTAAGACTTAATAGTCGTGTGAGTCTATTTTGCTTTGACTTGCTCCCCCAAGATGCAAATGCTAGATTAACAGGGCTCCTGGAATCTAAAAAAAGTTTAAGTAAAACAGTTTTGACAGCTAGGTATGGCTGTATGTTTTAAGGTTAAATAATCGGGTGAGCCTGTTTGGCTTTGACTTGCGCCCCCAGGATGCAAATACTGGATTAACAGGGTTCCTGGTATCTGAGGAAAGTTCTGTTCAAGCAGTTTTGGCGGCCAGATGGGGGTGTATGTTTAACGATTTAATAGTCGGGTGAGACTATTTTGCTTTTACTTGCTCTCCTACGCTGCAAATGCTAGATTAACAGGGCTCCTGGTACCCATGACAAGTTTTGATAAAGCAGCTTTGGCAGCAGGATGGGGCTGTTTGTTTTAAGATTAAATTGTAGGATGAGCCTGTTTGGCTTTGAACTTCTCCCCTAGGCTGCATACGCCAAATTGGCAGGGCTCCTGGTAACTGAGACAAGGTTTGGCAAAACAGTTTTGACAGCTAGGCAAGACTGCATATTTTCAGATTAAGTAGTCGGGTGAGTCTGTTTGGCTTTGTCTTGCTCCCCTAGGCTGCAAATGCTAGATTAACAGGGCTCCTGGTATCTAAGACAAGTTTTGGTAAAGCAGTTTTGGCAGCCAGATGGGGCTGTATGTTTTAAGATTAAATTGTCGGGTGAGCCTGTTTGGCTTTGAACTGCGCCCCTAGGATGCAAATGCTGGATTCACAGGGTTCCTGGTATCTGACACAAGTTTTGGTAAAGCAGTTTTGGCGGCCAGATGGGGTTGTATGTTTTAAGATTTAATAGTCGGGTGAGACTATTTGGCTTTGACTTGCTACACTAGGCTGCAAGTGCTAGATTTACCGAAATCCTTGTATCTGAGACAAGTTTCGGTAAAGCAATTTTGACTTCCAGGTGAGGCTGTATGTTTTAGGATTAAATAGTCGGATGAGCCTGTTTGGCTTTGACTTGCTCCTGTAGGCTCCACATGCCAGATTGGCGGGGCTCCAGGCATCTAAGACAGGGTTTGGTAAAACAGTTTTGACAGCTAGGCAAGACTGTATGTTTTAAGATTAAATAGTCGGTTGAGCCTGTTTGGCTTTGACTTGCTCCCACAGGCTGCAAATGCTGGATTAACAGGGCTCCTGGTATCTAAGACAAATTATGGTAAAGCAGTTTTGGCAGACAGATGGGGCTGTTTGTTTTAAGACTAAATTGTAGGGTGAGCCTGTATGACTTTGACTTGCGCCCTCAGGATGCAAATACTAGATTAACAGGGCTCCTGGTATCTGAGACAAGTTTTGTTAAGGCAATTTTGAGTTCCAGGTGAGGCTGAATTTTTAAGACTTAATAGTCGGGTGAGACTATTTGGCTTTGACTTGCTCCCCTAGGCGGCACATGCCTGATTGGCGGGGCTCCTGGAATCTAAGACAAGGTTTGTTAAAACAGTTTTGACAGCTAGGTAAGGCTGTATGTTTTAAGATTAAATAGTCGGGTGAGCCTCTTTAACTTTGACTTGCGGCCCTAGGCTGCAAATGCTAGAATTACAGGGTGCCTGGTATCTGAGACAAGTTTTGGTAAGGCAATTTTGAGTTACAGGTGAGGCTGAATGTGTTAAGACTTAATAGTCATGTGAGACTAGTTTGCTTTGACTTGCTCCCCTATGCTGCAAATGCTAGATTAACAGGGCTTCTGGAATCTAAAAAAAGTTTTAGTTAAACAGTTTTGACAGCTAGGTATGGCTGTATGATTTAAGATTAAATAGTCGGGTGAGCCTGTTTGGCTTTGACTTGCGCCCCCAGGATGCAAATACTGGATTAACAGGGTTCCTGGTATCTGAGACAAGTTTTGTTCAAGCAGTTTTGGCGGCCAGATGGGGCTGTATGTTTTAAGATTTAATAGTCGGGTGAGACTATTTGGCTTTTACTTGCTCCCCTACGCTGCAAATGCTAGATTAACAGGGCTCCTGGTATCCATGACAAGTTTTGATAAAGCAGATTTGGCAGCCAGATGGGGCTGTTTGTTTTAAGATTAAATTGTGGGATGAGCCTGTTTGGCTTTGAACTTCTCCCCTAGGCTGCACACGCCAAATTGGCAGGGCTCCTGGTAACTGAGACAAGGTTTGGTAAAACAGTTTTGACAGCTAGGCAAGACTGTATGTCTTCAGATTAAGTATTCGGGTGAGTCTGTTTGGCTTTGTCTTGCGCCCCTAGGATGCAAATGCTGGATTAACAGGGTTCCTGGTATCTGGGACAAGTTTTGGTAAGGCAATTTTGAGTTCCAGGTCAAGCTGAATGTTTTACGACTTAATAGTCGGGTGAGACTATTTGGCTTTGACTTGCTCCCCTAGGCTCCACATGCCTGATTGGCGGGGCTCCTGGAATCTAAGACAAGTTTTGGTAAAGCAATTTTGACTTCCAGGTGAGGCTGTATGTTTTAGGATTATATAGTCGAATGAGCCTGTTTGGCTTTGACTTGCTCCTCTAGGCTCCACATGCCAGATTGGCGGGGCTCCAGGCATCTAAGACAAGGTTTGGTAAAACAGTCTTGACAGCTAGGCAAGACTGTATGTTTTAAGATTAAATAGTCGGTTGAGCCTGTTTGGCTTTGACTTGCTCTTTTAGGCTGCAAATGCCAGATTAACAGGGATCCTGGTATCTAAGACAAGTTTTGGTAAAGCAGTTTTGGCAGCCAGATGGGGCTGTTTGTTTTAAGATTAGATTGTAGGGTGAGCCTGTGTGACTGTGACTTGCGCCCTCAGGATGCAAATACTGGATTAACAGGGCTCCTGGTATCTGAGACAAGTTTTGGTAAAGCATTTTTGATTTAATAGTCGGGTGAGACTATTTGGCTTTGACTTGCTACCCTAGGCTGCAAATGCTAGATTAACAGAGATCCTTGTATCTGAGACAAGTTTCGGTAAAGCAATTTGACTTCCAGGTGAGGCTGTATGTTTTAGGATTAAATAGTCGGATGAGCCTGATTGGCTTTGACTTGCTCCTCTAGGCTCCACATGCCAGATTGGCGGGGCTCCTGGTATCTGAGACAAGGTTTGGTAAAACAGTTTTGACAGCTAGGTCAGGCTACATGTTTGAAGGTTAAATAGTCGGGTGAGCCTGTTTGGCTTTGACTTGCTCCCCTAGGATGCAAAAGCTGGAATAACAGGGTTCCTGGCATCTGAGACAAGTTTCGGTAAAGCAATTTTGGCGGCCAGGTGACGCTGTATGTTTTAAGTCTTAATAGTCGGGTGAGACTATTTGGCTTTGACTTGCTCCCCTAGGCGGCGCATGCCAGATTGGCAAGGCTAATGGAATCTAAGAAAAGTTTTAGTAAAACAGTTTTGACAGCCAGATAAGGCTGTTTGTTTTAAGATTAAATTGTAGGGTGAGCCTGTTTGGCTTTGACTTGCGCCCCCAGGATGCAAATACTGGATTAACAGGGTTCCTGGTATCTGAGACAAGTTTTGTTCAAGCAGTTTTGGCGGCCAGATGGGGCTGTATGTTTTAAGATTTAATAGTCGGGTGAGACTATTTGGCTTTTACTTGCTCCCCTACGCTGCAAATGCTAGATTAACAGGGCTCCTGGTACCCATGACAAGTTTTGAGAAAGCAGCTTTGGCAGCAGGATGGGGCTGTTTGTTTTAAGATTAAATTGTAGGATGAGCCTGTTTGGCTTTGAACTTCTCCCCTAGGGTGCATACGCCAAATTGGCAGGGCTCCTGGTAACTGAGACAAGGTTTGGCAAAACAGTTTTGACAGCTAGGCAAGACTGCATATTTTCAGATTAAGTAGTCGGGTGAGTCTGTTTGGCTTTGTCTTGCTCCCCTAGGCTGCAAATGCTAGATTAACAGGGCTCCTGGTATCTAAGACAAGTTTTGGTAAAGCAGTTTTGGCAGCCAGATGGGGCTGTATGTTTTAAGATTAAATTGTCGGGTGAGCCTGTTTGGCTTTGACTTGCTACACTAGGCTGCAAGTGCTAGATTTACCGAAATCCTTGTATCTGAGACAAGTTTCGGTAAAGCAATTTTGACTTCCAGGTGAGGCTGTATGTTTTAGGATTAAATAGTCGGATGAGCCTGTTTGGCTTTGACTTGCTCCTCTAGGCTCCACATGCAAGATTGGCGGGGCTCCAGGCATCTAAGACAGGGTTTGGTAAAACAGTTTTGACAGCTAGGCAAGACTGTATGTTTTAAAATTAAATAGTCGGTTGAGCCTGTTTGGCTTTGACTTGCTCCCCTAGGCTGCAAATGCTGGATTAACAGGGCTCCTGGTATCTAAGACAAATTATGGTAAAGCAGTTTTGGCAGACAGATGGGGCTGTTTGCTTTAAGACTAAATTGTAGGGTGAGCCTGTATGACTTTGACTTGCGCCCTCAGGATGCAAATACTGGATTAACAGGGCTCCTGGTATCTGAGACAAGTTTGGTTAAGGCAATTTTAAGTTCCAGGTGAGGCTGAATTTTTAAGACTTAATAGTCGGGTGAGACTATTTGGCTTTGACTTGCTCCCCTAGGCGGCACATGCCTGATTGGCGGGGCTCCTGGAATCTAAGACAAGGTTTGTTAAAACAGTTTTGACAACTAGGTAAGGCTGTATGTTTTAAGATTAAATAGTCAGGTGAGCCTCTTTAACTTTGACTTGCGGCCCTAGGCTGCAAATGCTAGAATTATAGGGTTCCTGGTATCTGAGACAAGTTTTGGTAAGGCAATTTTGAGTTCCAGGTGAGGCTGAATGTGTTAAGACTTAATAGTCGGGTGAGACTAGTTTGCTTTGACTTGCTCCCCTATGCTGCAAATGCTAGATTAACAGGGGTCCTGGAATCTAAA
>JBAMCE010000037.1:0-10431 GCA_037075305.1 Drosophila kanekoi | reverse complement strand
GACAATTCTAATCTTAAAACATACAGACTTACGTAGTTGCCAAAGCTAAGCTTTACCAAAACTTGTCTCAGATACCAGGAACCCTGTTAATCCAGCATTTGCATCCGAGGGGCGCAAGTCAAAGGCAAACAGGCTCTCCCGACTACTAAATCTTCAAACATATAGCCCCATTTGGCCGCCAAAAAAAATACCAAAACTTGTTTCAGATACCAGGAACCCTGTTAATCCAGCATTTGCATCCTAGGGGCGCAACTCAAAGCCAAACAGGTTCAACCGACTATTTAATCTTAAAACATACAGACTTACGTAGTTGCCAAAGCTGTTTTCCAAAACTTGTCTCAGATACCAGGAACCCTGAAGATGCAGCATTTGCAGCCTAGGGGAGCAAGACAAAGCCAAACAGGCTCTCCCGACTATTAAATCTTAAAACATATAGCCCCATCTGGCCGCCAAAAATGATTTACCAAAACTTGTCTTAGATACCAGGAACCCTGTTAATGCAGCATTTGCATCCTAGGGGCGCAAGTCAAAGCCAAACAGGCTCTCCCGACTATTAAATCTTAAAACATATAGCCCCATCTGGCCGCAAAATTCATTTACCAAAACTTGTCTTAGATACCAGGAACCCAGTTATTCCAGCATTTGCATCCTAAGGGCGCAAGTCAAAGCCAAACACGCTCACCCGACTATTTAGACTTAAATCATACAGCCTTACCTAGCTGTCAAAACTGTTTTACCAAAACTTGTCTTAGATTCCAGGAGCCCCGCCAATCTGGCATGTGGAGCCTAGGGAGCAAGTCAAAGCCAAGCAGGCTCACCCTACAGTTTAATCTTAAAACATACAGACTTACGTAGCTGCTAAAACTGCTTTACCAAAACTTGCCTTAGAAACCAGGAGCCCTGTTAATCTAGCATTTGCAGCCTAGGGGAGCAAGTCAAAGCAAAATAGTCTCACCCGACTATTAAGTATGAACACATTCAGCCACACCTGGAACTCAGAATTGCCTTACCAAAACTTGTCTCAGATTCCAGGAACCCTGGTTATCCAGCATTTGCATCCTAGGGGCGCAAGTCAAGGCCAAATAGGCTCAACCGACTATTTAATCTTAAAACATACAGTCTTGCCCAGCTGCCAAAACTGTTTTTCCAAACCTTGTCTTAGATTCCAGGAGCCCCGCCAATCTGCCATGTGGAGCCTAGGGGAGCAAGTCAAAACCAAACGAGCTCACCCGAGAATTTAATCTTAAAACATACAGCCCCATCTGGCTGCCAAAACTGCTTTAGCAAAACTTGCCTTAGAAACCAGGAGTCCTGTTAATCTAGCATTTGCAGCCTAGGGGAGCAAGTCAAAGCAAAATAGTCTCACCCGACTATTAAGTCTTAACACATTCAGCCTCACCTGGAACTCAAAATTGCCTTACCAAAACTTATCTCAGATTCCAGGAACACTGGTTATCCAGCATTTGCATCCTAGGGGCGCAAGTCAAAGCCAAACAGGCTCTCCCGACAATTTAATCTTAAAACTTACAGACTTACGTAGCTGCCAAAACTGCTTTACCAAAACTTGCCTTAGAAACCAGGAGCCCTGTTAATCTAGCATTTGCAGCCTATGGGAGCAAGTCAAACCAAAATAGTCTCACCCAACTATTAAGTCTTAACACATTCAGCCTCACCTGGAACTCAAAATTGCCTTACCAAAACTTGTTTCAGATACCAGGAACCCTGTTAATCCAGCATTTGCATCCTAGGGGCGCAACTCAAAGCCAAACAGGCTCAACCGACTATTTAATCTAAAAACATACAGTCTTACCCAGCTGTCAAAACTGTTTTACCAAACCTTGTCTTAGATTCCAGGAGCCAAGCCAATCTGGCATGTGGAGCCTAAGGGAGCAAGTCAAAGCCAAACAGGCTCGCCCGACAATTTAATCTTAAAACATACAGACTTACGTAGTTGCCAAAGCTGCTTTACCAAAACTTGTCGCAGCTACCAGGAACCCTGTTAATGCAGCATTTGCATCCTAGGGGCGCAAGTCAAAGCCAAACAGGCTCTCCCGACTATTAAATCTTAAAACATATAGCCTGACACCTGACACCTGACAATTTAATCTTAAAACATACAGACTTACGTAGCTGCTAAAACTGCTTTACCAAAACTTGCCTTAGAAACCAGGAGCCCTGTTAATCTAGCATTTGCAGCCTAGGGGAGCAAGTCAAACCAAAATAGTCTCACCCGACTATTAAGTCTTAACACATTCAGCCTCACCTGGAACTCAAAATTGCCTTACCAAAACTTGCTTCAGATACCAGGAACCCTGTTAATCCAGCATTTGCATCCTAGGGCCGCAACTCAAAGCCAAACAGGCTCAACCGACTATTTAATCTAAAAACATACAGTCTTACCCAGCTGTCAAAACTGTTTTACCAAACCTTGTCTTAGATTCCAGGAGCCAAGCCAATCTGGCATGTGGAGCCTAAGGGAGCAAGTCAAAGCCAAACAGGCTCACCCGACAATTTAATCTTAAAACATACAGACTTACGTAGTTGCCAAAGCTGCTTTACCAAAACTTGTCTCAGCTACCAGGAACCCTGTTAATGCAGCATTTGCATCCTAGGGGCGCAAGTCAAAGCCAAACAGGCTCTCCCGACTATTAAATCTTAAAACATATAGCCCCATCTGGCCGCAAAATTGATTTACCAAAACTTGTCTTAGATACCAGGAACCCAGTTTTTCCAGCATTTGCATCCTAAGGGCGCAAGTCAAAGCCAAACACGCTCACCCGACTATTTAGACTTAAAGCATACAGCCTTACCTAGCTGTCAAAACTGTTTTACCAAAACTTGTCTTAGATTCCAGGAGCCCCGCCAATCTGGCATGTGGAGCCTAGGGGAGCAAGTCAAAGCCAAGCAGGCTCACCCTACAGTTTAATCTTAAAACATACAGACTTACGTAGCTGCCAAAACTGCTTTACCAAAACTTGCCTTAGAAACCAGGAGCCCTGTTAATCTAGCATTTGCAGCCTAGGGGAGCAAGTCAAAGCAAAATAGTCTCACCCGACTATTAAGTATGAACACATTCAGCCACACCTGGAACTCAGAATTGCCTTACCAAAACTTGTCTCAGATTCCAGGAACCCTGGTTATCCAGCATTTGCATCCTAGGGGCGCAAGTCAAAGCCAAACAGGCTCTCCCGACAATTTAATCTTAAAACTTACAGACTTACGTAGCTGCCAAAACTGCTTTATCAAAACTTGCCTTAGAAACCAGGAGCCCTGTTAATCTAGCATTTGCAGCCTAGGGGAGCAAGTCAAACCAAAATAGTCTCACCCGACTATTAAGTCTTAACACATTCAGTCTCACCTGGAACTCAAAATTGCCTTACCAAAACTTGTTTCAGATACCAGGAACCCTGTTAATCCAGCATTTGCATCCTAGGGGCGCAACTCAAAGCCAAACAGGCTCAACCGACTATTTAATCTAAAAACATACAGTCTTGCCCAGCTGTCAAAACTGTTTTACCAAACCTTGTCTTAGATTCCAGGAGCCAAGCCAATCTGGCATGTGGAGCCTAAGGGAGCAAGTCAAAGCCAAACAGGCTCACCCGACAATTTAATCTTAAAACATACAGACTTACGTAGTTGCCAAAACTGCTATACCAAAACTTGTCTCAGATACCAGGAACCCTGTTAATGCAGCATTTGCATCCTAGGGGCGCAAGTCAAAGCCAAACAGGCTCTCCCGACTATTAAATCTTAAAACATATAGCCCCATCTGGCCGCAAAATTGATTTACCAAAACTTGTCTTAGATACCAGGAACCCTGTTATTCCAGCATTTGCATCCTAAGGGTGCATGTCAAAGCCAAACACGCTCACCCGACTATTTAAACTTAGAGTATACAGCCTTACCTAGCTGTCAAAACTGTTTTACCAAAACTTGTCTTAGATTCCAGGAGCACCGCCAATCTGGTATGTGCAGCCTAGTGGAGCAAGTCAAAGCCCCCCCCGTTTCTTCTCACTTCTCTTCTCTTCCAAAACTTCCTTAACCCCCTTCTCTTTCCTGGCTTTCCAAAATGTCTCCCTCTATTAATTGCACTTCCCCACCTGAACTCAGATTGCCTTCCAAAACTTCTCAGTTCCGACCCTGTTTCCACTTTGCTCCTGGGGCCATCGCCAAATGGCTCACCACTATTTTTAATCTTAAAACATCCCCTCCCCTCCAAACTGTTTTCCAACCTTTCTTATTCCGCCCTCCATCTCGCGGGCTCCCAATGCTCACCTTGAAATTTAATCTTAAACTCCCCCATCTGGCTCCAAAACTGCTTTTTCAAAACTTTGCCTTAAACCAGGGTCCTTTATCTCTTTGCCCTGAAGGAAAGTCAAGCAAAATGTCTCACCTACTATTATTAATTCATTCCCTCACCTGGACTCAAAATTCCTTCCAAAACTTATCTCATTCCACCTGGGTGTTTCCCTTGCTCCTGGGGCCATCTTCAATGGGTCTCTCCTCATTTAATTCTAACTTCGTCTACGTGCTCCATCAAGCATCAAACTTGCCTTGAACCGGGCCCTTTATCTGCTTTCACCTATGTAGAAGCAAGTCAAACCAAAATAGTCTCACCCAACTATTAAGTCTTAACACATTCAGCCTCACCTGGTACTCAAAATTGTCTTACCAAAACTTGTTTCAGATACCAGGAACCCTGTTAATCCAGCATTTGCATCCTAGGGGCGCAACTCAAAGCCAAACAGGCTCAACCGACTATTTAATCTAAAACATACAGTCTTACCCAGCTGTCAAAACTGTTTTACCAAACCTTGTCTTAGATTCCAGGAGCCAAGCCAATCTGGCATGTGGAGCCTAAGGGAGCAAGTCAAAGCCAAACAGGCTCCCTGACAATTTAATCTTAAAACATACAGACTTACGTAGTTGCCAAAGCTGCTTTACCAAAACTTGTCTCAGCTACCAGGAACCCTGTTAATGCAGCATTTGCATCCTAGGGCGCAAGTCAAAGCCAAACAGGCTCTCCCGACTATTAAATCTTAAAACATATAGCCTGACACCTGACACCTGACAATTTAATCTTAAAACATACAGACTTACGTAGCTGCTAAAACTGCTTTACCAAAACTTGCCTTAGAAACCAGGAGCCCTGTTAATCTAGCATTTGCAGCCTAGGGGAGCAAGTCAAACCAAAATAGTCTCACCCGACTATTAAGTCTTAACACATTCAGCCTCACCTGGAACTCAAAATTGCCTTACCAAAACTTGCTTCAGATACCAGGAACCCTGTTAATCCAGCATTTGCATCCTAGGGCCGCAACTCAAAGCCAAACAGGCTCAACCGACTATTTAATCTAAAAACATACAGTCTTACCCAGCTGTCAAAACTGTTTTACCAAACCTTGTCTTAGATTCCAGGAGCCAAGCCAATCTGGCATGTGGAGCCTAAGGGAGCAAGTCAAAGCCAAACAGGCTCACCCGACAATTTAATCTTAAAACATACAGACTTACGTAGTTGCCAAAGCTGCTTTACCAAAACTTGTCTCAGCTACCAGGAACCCTGTTAATGCAGCATTTGCATCCTAGGGGCGCAAGTCAAAGCCAAACAGGCTCTCCCGACTATTAAATCTTAAAACATATAGCCCCATCTGGCCGCAAAATTGATTTACCAAAACTTGTCTTAGATACAAGGAACCCTGTTATTCCAGCATTTGCATCCTAAGGGCGCAAGTCAAAGCCAAACACGCTCACCCGACAATTTAAACTTAAAGCATACAGCCTTACCTAGCTGTCAAAACTGTTTTACCAAAACTTGTCTTAGATTCCAGGAACCCCGCCAATCTGGCATGTGGAGCCTAGGGGAGCAAGTCAAAGCCAAACAGGCTCACCCGACAGTTTAATCTTAAAACATACAGACTTACGTAGCTGACAAAACTGCTTTACCAAAACTTGCCTTAGAAACCAGGAGCCCCTGTTAATCTAGCATTTGCAGCCTAGGGGAGCAAGTTAAAGCAAAATAGTCTCACCCGACTATTAAGTATGAACACATTCAGCCTCACCTGGAACTCAGAATTGCCTTACCAAAACTTGTCTCAGATTCCAGGAACCCTGGTTATCCAGCATTTGCATCCTAGGGGCGCAAGTCAAAGCCAAACAGGCTCTCCCGACAATTTAATCTTAAAACTTACAGACTTACGTAGCTGCCAAAACTGCTTTACCAAAACTTGCCTTAGAAACCAGGAGCCCTGTTAATCTAGCATTTGCAGCCTAGGGGAGCAAGTCAAACCAAAATAGTCTCACCCCGACTATTAAGTCTTAACACATTCAGCCTCACCTGGAACTCAAAATTGCCTTACCAAAACTTGTTTCAGATACCAGGAACCCTGTTAATCCAGCATTTGCATCCTAGGGGCGCAACTCAAAGCCAAACAGGCTCAACCGACTATTTAATCTAAAAACATACAGTCTTGCCCAGCTGTCAAAACTGTTTTACCAAACCTTGTCTTAGATTCCAGGAGCCAAGCCAATCTGGCATGTGGAGCCTAAGGGAGCAAGTCAAAGCCAAACAGGCTCTCGCGACTATTAAATCTTAAAACATATAGCCTGACACCTGACACCTGACAATTTAATCTTAAAACACAGACTTACGTAGCTGCCAAAACTGTTTTACCAAACCTTGTCTTAGATTCCAGGAGCCAAGCCAATCTGGCATGTGGAGCCTAAGGGAGCAAGTCAAAGCCAAACAGGCTCACCCGACAATTTAATCTTGAAACATACAGACTTACGTAGTTCTCAAAGTTGCTTTACCAAAACTTGTCTCAGATACCAGGAACCCTGTTAATGCAGCATTTGCATCCTAGGGGCGCAAATCAAAGCCAAACAGGCTCTCCCGACTATTAAATCTTAAAACATATAGCCCCATCTGGCCGTCAAAACTGATTTACCAAAACTTGTCTTAGATACCAGGAACCCTGTTATTCCAGCATTTGCATCCTAGGGGCGCAAGTCAAAGCCAAACACGCTCTTCCGACTATTTAATCTTAAAGCATACAACCTTACCTAGCTGTCAAAACTGTTTTACCAAAACTTGTCTTAGATTCCAGGAGCCCCGCCAATCTGGCATGCGGAGCCTAGGGGAACAAGTCAAAGTCAAACAGGCTCACCTGACAATTTAATCTTAAAACATACAGACTTACGTAGCTGCCCAAGCTACTTTACCAAAACTTGCCTTAGAAACCAGGAGCCCTGTTAATCTAGCATTTGCAGCCTATGGGAGCAAGTCAAAGCAAAATAGTCTCACCCGACTATTAAGTCTTAACACATTCAGCCTCACCTGGTACTCAAAATTGCCTTACCAAAACTTGTTTCAGATACCAGGAACCCTGTTAATCCAGCATTTGCATCCTAGGGGCGCAACTCAAAGCCAAACAGGCTCAACCGACTATTTAATCTAAAAACATACAGTCTTACCCAGCTGTCAAAACTGTTTTACCAAACCTTGTCTTAGATTCCAGGAGCCAAGCCAATCTGGCATGTGGAGCCTCAGGGAGCAAGTCAAAGCCAAACAGGCTCACCTGACAATTTAATCTTAAAACATACAGACTTACGTAGTTGCCAAAGCTGCTTTACCAAAACTTGTCTCAGCTACCAGGAACCCTGTTAATGCAGCATTTGCATCCTAGGGGCGCAAGTCAAAGCCAAACAGGCTCTCCCGACTATTAAATCTTAAAACATATAGCCCCATCTGGCCGCAAAATTGATTTACCAAAACTTGTCTTAGATACCAGGAACCCTGTTATTCCAGCATTTGCATCCTAAGGGCGCAAGTCAAAGCCAAACACGCTCAAACTGACTATTTAAACTTAAAGCATACAGCCATACCTAGCTGTCAAAACTGTTTTACCAAAACTTGTCTTAGATTCCAGGAGCCCTGCCAATCTGGCATGTGGAGCCTAGGGGAGCAAGTCAAAGCCAAACAGGCTCACCCGACAGTTTAATCTTAAAACATACAGACTTACGTAGCTGCCAAAACTGCTTTACCAAAACTTGCCTTAGAAACCAGGAGCCCTGTTAATCTAGCATTTGCAGCCTAGGGGAGCAAGTCAAAGCAAAATAGTCTCACCCGACTATTAAGTATGAACACATTCAGCCTCACCTGGAACTCAAAATTGCCTTACCAAAACTTGTCTCAGATTCCAGGAACCCTGGTTATCCAGCATTTGCATCCTAGGGGCGCAAGTCAAAGCCAAACAGGCTCTCCTGACAATTTAATCTTAAAACTTACAGACTTACGTAGCTGCCAAAACTGCTTTACCAAAACTTGCCTTAGAAACCAGGAGCCCTGTTAATCTAGCATTTGCAGCCTAGGGAGCAAGTCAAACCAAAATAGTCTCACCCGACTATTAAGTCTTAACACATTCAGCCTCACCTGGAACTCAAAATTGCCTTACCAAAACTTGTTTCAGATACCAGGAACCCTGTTAATCCATTATTTGCATCCTAGGGGCGCAACTCAAAGCCAAACAGGCTCAACCGACTATTTAATCCAAAAACATACAGTCTTGCCCAGCTGTCAAAACTGTTTTTCCAAACCTTGTCTTAGATTCCCCTAGGAGCCAAGCCAATCTGGCATGTGGAGCCTAAGGGAGCAAGTCAACGCCAAACAGGCTCACCCAGTGACAATTTAATCTAAAAACATACAGACTTACGTAGTTGCCAAAGCTGCTTTTTTACCAAAACTTGTCTCCAGATACCAGGAACCCTTTTAATCCAGCATTTGCATCCTAGGGGCGCAACTCAAAGCCAAACAGGCTCAACCGACTATTTAATCTTAAAAACATACAGTCTTGCCCAGCTGTCAAAACTGTTTTACCAAACCTTGTCTTAGATTCCAGGAGCCAAGCCAATCTGGCATGTGGAGCCTAAGGGAGCAAGTCAACGCCAAACAGGCTCACCCGACAATTTAATCTTAAAACATACAGACTTACGTAGCTGCCAAAACTGCTTTACCAAAACTTGCCTTAGAAACCAGGAGCCCTGTTAATCTAGCGTTTGCAGCCTATGGGAGCAAGTCAGAGCAAAATGATCTCACCCGACTATTAAATCTTAAAACATATAGCCCCATCTGGCCACCAAATTGATTTACCAAAACTTGTCTAAGATACCAGGAACCCTGTTATTCCAGCATTTGCATCCTAAGGGCGCAAGTCAAAGCCAAACACGCTCACCCGACTATTTAAACTTAAAGCATACAGCCTTACCTAGCTGTCTAAACTGTTTTACCAAAACTTGTCTTAGATTCCAGTAGCACCGCCAATCTGGCATGTGCAGCCTAGTGGAGCAAGTCAAAGCAAAATAGTCTCACTTAACTATTAAGTCTTAACACATTCAGCCTCACCTGGTACACAAAATTGTCTTACCAAAACTTGTTTCAGATACCAGGAACCCTGTTAATCGAGCATTTGCATCCTAGGGGCGCAACTCAAAGCCAAACAGGCTCACCCGACTATTTAAACTTAAAACGGCAAACAGCCTTACCTAACTGTCAAATCTGTTTTACCAAAACTTGTCTTAGATTCCAGGAGCACCGCCAATCTGGCATGTGGAGCCTAGGGGAGCAAGTCAAAGCCAAACAGGCTCACCCGACAGTTTAATCTTAAAACATACAGACTTACGTAGCTGCCAAAACTACTTTGCAAAAACTTGCCTTAGAAACCAGGAGCCCTGTTAATCTAGCATTTGCAGCCTATGGGAGCAAGTCAAAGCAAAATAGTCTCACCCGACTATTAAGTCTTAACTTAACACATTCAGCCTCACCTGGTACTCAAAATTGCCTTACCAAAACTTGTTTCAGATACCAGGAACCCTGTTAGTCCAGCATTTGCATCCTAGGGGCGCAACTCAAAGCCAAACAGGCTCAACCGACTATTTAATCTAAAAACATGCAGTCTTACCCAGCTGTCAAAACTGTTTTACCAAACCTTGTCTTAGATTCCAGGAGCCAAGCCAATCTGGCATGTGGAGCCTCAGGGGGCAAGTCAAAGCCAAACAGGCTCACCTGACAATTTAATCTTAAAACATACAGACTTACGTAGTTGCCAAAGCTGCTTTACCAAAACTTGTCTCAGCTGCAAGGAACCCTGTTAATGCAGCATTTGCATCCTAGGGGCGCAAGTCAAAGCCAAACAGGCTCTCCCGACTATTAAATCTTAAAACATATAGCCCCCATCTGGCCATAAAATTGATTTACCAAAACTTGTCTTAGATACGAGGAACCCTGTTATTCCAGCATTTGCATCCTAAGGGCGCAAGTCAAAGCCAAACACGCTCACCCGACTATTTAAACTTAAAGCATACAGCCATACCTAGCTGTCAAAACTGTTTTACCAAAACTTGTCTTAGATTCCAGGAGCCCCGACAATCTGGCATGTG
>JBAMCE010000036.1:0-45540 GCA_037075305.1 Drosophila kanekoi | reverse complement strand
CCCGAACCTCTTACTTGTTATTATTAAAATGATAATCAGAAAATTGGTCTTATCCTTAAATTGCTTACTTTGAATTCCACATTTCCTGAAGGTAATCGGTTTCTTGTCAAGTTTTATTAGTTTAATTTAAATGTACATATAGAATTTGCTTGTTATCAAGTACTTTTATTCAATTTTATTGTTTGTCACACACTTTTTACTTTAAATTCAGATTTCATGGAACAACAGAGAGTTTTTCTCAGTGTATGGCATGCTCTCAATATACTAAACTGGCATCATATGCATAGGGGTGGCCGCCCCCGCATCCAAGCAAGAGGAATTTCTGCGCTCGGACGCGTTTGTTTGGGCCAATTTCTCGTTTGTCGCTCGTTGACGTTGCAATAAATTTCCACGTATATTTATTATTTTTGCGGCACGTCACTGATAATTAAAAAAATAAATCAATTTTTAATGGCGCTTTTGAAAGCGTTGCCTACAGTGAAGTGCCCCATGCGTGGGTTACTTTTGCGGCCTTTTTCGGGTCTGTGTCGGGCTTAAAGCAATTAGCGCACAAATTAGTTGGCGTCAAAATGTTGCGTGTTGTTTTCGGTGGACCGAAATTCAATAAGACGACCGACGGCCCACGAAATTCAATAACCGAACGGCTGTGCGGCTGGCATGCAAAACACGTCAACACAATTGGCAAGTGCCAGACGCGCCTTTACGGCTAAGCAAATCAGTTTATGATTCATAAACAATACTTCATCAAGCTGCCATAGGACACACACGCGCGCATGTAAACACACACACACGCACAAGCATACACACGCACACGCGCACACGCGCATACGCGCACACATGTTTGCCAAAGGGCCAACCATTAAGATCAGCACAAATACAGCACACAAACAATATTGTGCCTAGGCAAAAATAAAAAAGAGAAAAATCAAGTAGAGAAAATTGGCTCGACTTGGTTGCACCCTGTTTTAAAAGAAAACCTAATCTATAAAGAAAAATATAATACTAATCTTTGCTCTATAGATATATATATAACTTGTTGGCCTGAAAAGTTGACTGACTAATTGACTGACTGAAATGAATGAATGATTGACTGACTGATTCACTGTGCATTCCTCTCGCAATGTTGTGAAATCATTGAATCATGATTTACTTGAACCATTTTTGGTTATCAAAATAGCTCCGATCTTATTATAGCTATGACTCTACCAATCAATATGAATCAAACCATAATCATTTCACCTCTACAGGGTGGACAGTCCACTTAAGCGGATAACGACAGTCGCTGTCCGCCCAAGTGAGTTTGTACTGTGTTTAATGAATGTGTTTCCGTACGTCTTGGCAAATCTACTTCTTTTGGCTATATGTATGAAATTAGAATATATTCGTGACTTATGTAAATGGCGTTGTGTGTCTGTCTGGGTGAAGAAAAATGGGTTTTCCAATATACAAGCAGTTTCTAGTGCGTATCTATTGAAAAGCAATATTTAGTTGAACAACAAATAGCATATTATATAAATATGATTTCTGAGCATTTGGCATTTTTTACCATTCCCAGAAAGCTGAGTTTCAGTACTTGGATAGTATATGAAAAAATATATGTGCAATTAATGCTAAAAGGAACGTAGCTTTTCGTTTTAATGCAATTTCACTAACAATATTTTCACTATTTACATTTATACATTAGAAATTGTTTTCTCTATGAAACCAAGACCTCACCATTCTAAATCTTATAAAGGGTATACAAATGCTCATGCGTCACGTTGTTGCAATCATTAGGCAAAGAAAGTGAAGCAAACAGATAGGCAGAGTAAAAGTCTTGATGTGTGTGCGGGAGTGTGTGTTTGGAATCATCAAACATACTTCTCGTCGCTCGTACATCTGCCAAAGATTGAGCGCGTGTGGAATTGCCAGACAAGGACTATGGGGGATAAATACATCTATATAGATAGAAGGCAAAGCTAAGAAATTGATGCGGCTAGCAAATCGTCAGCAATTGTCCCGGCCAATTGTTAGACTTGGGCGGGCCACTTTATGACGAACGCGTGTTATGACCAATTTTTTTCATTTCTTTTCTTTTTATTTTGGCAATCAGAATTGAAGGTCCGTGCTGCGGAGTGTGGCCTCAATTAGGCAGTCAACTCTTTCTGGCAAAGATATTTAAATATTTCGACATTTGGCATGTGCGGCAGCATGTTTATAGAGCAGCATCAACGTAAATCTAATAATATAAACCCGCATGCAGAAGCCATGTTATTTATATGCACACATAAATATCAACAAAAAAACAACAACAACAACATGTCTGACCACAGTTAGCTTGGCAACCGCAGCAAATGGCATAAAAGTCAACATGTTGAACGGTCGCTGGAAAAAATATGGCCCCAGCCATAATGCGCGTGCTGTGTGTGTGTATTGGGTAAGAGTGTGTGTGGGTGTGCGTGTGTATTTGCTGTGTGACTTTTCATATCTTGGTAGGCTATAAAGTATAAATTACGGCAAATATGTTGCGCCGCAGTGCGAGAGACACACGAAGTAGAAGAAGTGGCAAAGCCGCACGCACAACTAACTAACAACTATTAAGCCTCTCTGCCACACTCACTGACTCTGCCTGGCTCTGTCGCTGTAATCAACATGCGTGGCACTGTTCTTTGGTTAGTATACCATATAGTATATTACATATATATTTCGTAATACTCTGTGCAATTTTACACACACACACACACACACACACAGTCACACACAAGCGCCAAGCCATTTTTCCGGTGATTAAGTGTTGATAAGTCTATAAATTAACTCGCAGACAGACTCACAATGTCTGCATGGGCTGCACAACCATATGGGGTGCACACACACACGCTCACACACTCACACACATGCATTGAAGCCTACATATGCTGCGCAAGCATATTAATCATGCTGCAAAGCGTTTACGAGTGTGTAGAACAATTGCCTACTTATTGGGGCAGGACACACGTCAAGCACCGACAACATGTTTCCACTAGCTAATGAGCTGCGTACCAAATTTGGAGGCATCCACCTAAACTACAAATTCATGAGGCACAATATGCTCGAAAATCGATTAAGTATCATATAACCAAGTCGTTTAAATGATATATTGTTATTGTTTCAGCATTTGAGGAGCCCTATGCGGAACCTATAGCATCTATTGTATATCGAGCTTCTATTTTTCTTTTGCTTTAATGCTGGCATTGAAACAAGAGACTTTCTATACTATAAGTAACTCAAGGCTGCCTTAGCATTAAGTTTTCTAAACCACCCAAGCATATAGGCGACGCAATTTATTTATTTATTATTTTTCGTTTAGCGGAAATTAAATTCAAATGAAAATAAGTATTAATATATTCGTCAGTTAAGCCTAAACTGAACCAGACGCCTTGAAGAGGAGCTCGCTTTCTGTTTATATTTCTATATTACTAATTTAAAATCATATTTTACCCTCATTTTGAGCCGACTTAATGATTTTTTACAATATTTAATATAATATTGATAAATTGGCAGTTATGGCTATAGCAGCTGCCTAGTATTGTACACATTTCTTATTAATATTTAATTTGCTAATAGATATCCTTAAATATTCTAATTGACCATTATGGGTCGCTTTTGGGAGCTAGATATTTAAAATAATAAGGTATTTGAGCCTGTGAAACTAAATGTCAAGCAGAGGTCATGTTCGAACAGCAATAACATTTAGAGCTTAGGTTATATGTGCATATATTTTTGAAAACGTAATAAGAAAAACAGCTTTAAGATATTTATTATTCAATAAACAATCATCTACTTCCAGTCGGGCCGATAGCAACTAGTTTATGGGAAGTGTTCGTCTCTCTTTCAGTTTCGAAGTCTGTCACTGCCCCCTCTCTCGCCTTCTCTCTCTCTCTCTCTCTGTCGCGCGCTCTCTCTCTCTCTCTCTCCACACACACACACACACACTCACACAACACACACTCCTATTTCTCTTCTAAACATGCACCATGCTTTACCTTTGAGATATTTAAAACTTACTTTAAAATAACTGACCTGTATACACATTTTAGATATTAAGATATTTAATAAACGGCTTTTAAGGTCGCTGTTGTCTTATGCGCCATTTATGTGTCTTCTGAGTTCTGAGTCGGTAGGTTTTTAACAATGTAAAAACTGGGTGAGGCACCTTGAAGGGTGCTGGCAAACCTATTGGCGTGTGTAGTTAGCCGGTTGTTATATAGGGCTCAGTGGGTCCTGATTTGCTCTTCAATCCAGGGGATGTTCAGATCTCTGTGGAAAACACTGTTGGGCACGTAGTATAGAGCTCCTGCCACCTGGCGAAGAGTATTGCTATGAAGAGATTGAAATCTCTTTCAGTTGAAGGAGCAGCCAAGTCCCAGATTTGTATGGCGTATCGCCAGTTGGGTGCCACAGTTTGTAAGTAAGCTAACCGTATGCTAGCTTGCCGTTTGGAAATATATGTTATTTCCTAAAATGTAATAACTAAATTTCAATATTTTTAGACCAGTTCTTAAAGTAAATTAACTTTTCCTCTTAAGCAGCATTTAAGGGAACTTCTCCCATCTTCCATTCTCATTAGTTACTTTATTTCGGATACTATAAATAGACTTTGGGGCAGCCTTCTGCTTTTGTTTATTTTCTGTGGCCATGGTGTCTAAGAAAACAATGTCTCGGAATTTAGCTCGCACTTAAGAGCATTTCGGCGAACTGTTCTCAAGTCTTTCTCACATCCTTGCAGTTGCTGTGGACTTTAACTCATTATTTAATTCAGAATTGCGCAGTTTTTCTGTTTCTTCTCAAGATTTAACTTCGCACTTTCCAATGTCTGAGGCTACATTATTTCGACCCATTCACCTGCTTAAAGTCGGGCAACGGCAAAGTCAAATAAAGTGCACGGGAATCCAATTTAAATTCGGATAAATTAATTGCTTAAACTACGCATACAATTGATTTACACAAATTTGCGGAAGACAACATCAACATCAACAAGAAATCTGTTTTAATTGCGGTTAAGCCAAAAGCAAAGACGGGCCCCAGACAAGAAGGCGCAAGTTCAAAGCGTTGCCGCCGGCCCAAATGTTGCCGGCTTTGATGTGCCCCATTGGCAGGCAGACCCCAAATAAGGACAAGACAAAATTAGCATTAAGCACAAGCCAAGTCGGCAACAACCACAGCAACAACAACAGCTGTCAAATAAGCACGACCAGAATATACCCCGAACACAGTCTCGAGCCGTCAAAATATATATAAAAACCAAACTTCTTAACACCCTACGATACAAAAACTTATGTATATGCTTATGTTTTTATGAAATAATAAATGTAATGCATAGCAGAAAGCGTCTTCGAACACATAAAGTGTGCATAAATTCCTGATCAGCATCAACAGCTGGTGCGATATGGCAATGTCCGCCTATTTCTCTGCAAAATACTTATTCAGTTTTAAGGCTACCGTCTGGAATCTCTGCGTAGGTTTGTTGCCGTCCGTAGTGGTAGTATATTTGTCGAAACTGAATAGATCGGACTGCTATAGCTGATACATAGATTGTATAAAAAAGAGTTTGCTGTCTTAATATATCTTGACTATGCTCATCAATTCAGACTACCACATTTATTGGTTTCTATGTGAACTTTAAAAGTAAGGTGATTCATTTACGGCTTGCCAAAAATAGCTGTTTATTGATGTACTCCAAAAAACAAAAGGTTCTGATCGATTTCGATAATCAGAATGAAATTATCGATAATGTGAAGTACGCCTGATATGGGATTCTATCACTTAGAATCCACATTTAAAATTTGAAGTCTTTCGCTTTAATAAGCTCTTATGTCAACGCACACAAACAAAATGACTGGGAAGCGGGCAAGGGTCAGGCTAGCTTGAGTCGCCAAATAATGCAGAACAAGAATGTACACATATTTATTATAAAAGTCCATCCTTTTTAAGTCATTTTCAATGAAGGCTCAGCACAACGGCTTATATTTAATATGAATAGCAAAAAACTATTTTACATTTCGGCCAAGCAAAAGTGGAGTAAGTCAGAAACAAGGCAACTGGCTTACACAAACAACAAACAATAGTATAAGCGCATAGTTTTGGTCACAACCTGCCGCTGGGGAAAGCTGTTGCCTACTTTTGAGCGCTCAAAAAATGTAATTCACACAAATGGACTAAGAGCGGGCAACACGTTTATTACATTTACGCAAAGCACACACAACGCCCCAGACAACCAACACATGTAGAAACACTCGAAAAAAAAAAAAAACAAAATAAAGTGAAAGAGAGCGAGAAAGGACGAGTGTGTGCGAGTCAGACGGCAAACCGTCGCTGATGCGGCGCGCGTAGACACATTAAATCAAATTAAAAGCGCGCTAAGTGCAAAGTGTGCAAAGTGCGAAAACCCCAGGTAAATCCCATTTTAAATACAAATAGCAAAATAACTACGCCTCTTTTTGCCACACCTCTCCCACGACAAGCAGCCGTTGACAGCTGAATGCTCTGCCAAAGGAGGGATTGCAGACGCTGCGGCTTGCACCTTTGCGCTGCTTTCAGCGACTCTGGCACACATTTTCCCACAGCTTAACATCGCTACTCGTGTAATCTTAGTTTAAGTTGATTGTAGAACGCTTTCAGACAGGCCCCAAAAAAATTAGTTACCAAATACAATAAACGACTATGAAATACCCCGTAAACAAGGTCGTCATTGCTGAGTTTTTTAAAGTAAATATATAAGACAAAAACACGAAATTGAAAAGCAAATGAATACACCCTATAACAACATGAACGACTATGAGAGACCCTATGTCTGAGTCAAGTAGTTTTTTCCTGGTACTTATGGTAATAATCTCAGTAGGTTAAGAGTTTTCGGAAAGCAAATACAAAAACAGATTAATTGTAATAAAGATATCACTCCAATAAGATACCCTGTACAGATTGCATGTTTATTTACAAAGAATTAATTGTAAGCTTATTTACTTAAATTAAAATAAAATGTTAAGTAAATAGGAAGTTCTACGTTTATAATATGTAATCTGCTAAAGGATACCCCTTGCCTAAATATATATAAATATATATGCAAATCAGGCTAAATAAAAAGTTGTTCCAAAAAAAATTTAAAAGGAAGTTAAAGAACAATGTAAGCGTCGATAATTATACTTAGACTTTCTACTTCGGTATATAGAAATCAAAGTACTCTATATTTATTGAAAACTATGAGATACTCCCCCAAATGCTAGCATATTATTTGCACTCAAATCTCCAAAGCCCTCAAATTGTAACAAATTGAGCTTCAGCAATGGCACTTTGTGACTAACCACAAGGCTTTGATGGTTCATACTAAATATATATATATATCTTTGGGGGATTTCGTGTTGGCATACCCTTTGTTTGGTTAAGTATCTGCGTGTATGTGTCTGGCTGACTGTCCCGACAGCTCTTTGTGGTTAAGTGAAGACAGACTGACTTGGTATTTGTTTTTCTTTGTTGTTTTTGTTTTTTTTGTGGCCTTCCTGTGCGTTTTATTTTTCTACTACTCCTTCCATTATATTTTTTCAATTGCTTTTAGCGTAATTGCGAGAATTCCCACAGGTAGGCCAAACAACGCGTAGCGCATCGAACTTTTTTTAGGCTCAGCCGCAGCAATATTTGCCAGTTGCCGCTTTCAATTAAGTTGCGCTGCATTTTGATTAGTTTTTAACATTTTGGCCTACAGCGGCAACGGCCGAATATACAGACACACGCACACACACGAGCACTCAGAGCGCACTTCAACTCAATCAATCAATTAATCCAAAAAACAAAAACAAAAATTTCAATCAACTTCAACTGCTGGCAGTTAGCTAACATAAGGATAAACTTGAAAGGCACAAAAAAGGGTATACCTTAGCCAGGACAAACAGCTTCAATTCATTAACTCAAACCTTTTGCCAAGGATGCAAATTGCAAACCAGGAAAACGGAAGCAGATACACTGCAGAAAAACATGAGTTCTATATAAATTAATCTAAGAACTGAAAAATATAAATAAGACTTGGTTAAAACCTAGTTTTAATTAAAATTTAGAAGAGAATGGTCGGTACAAAAGAAGGCACGAATCCCGAGTGAGAATATATCCCAGCCATATGATAAATATGTACAAATTTGAATAATATATTAAACTATATCTAACAACAATACAAATCAATAAGATCACCCTTTTTTCCACTATCTTAAGAAAAGTGTTCCAAGTCATCTTTACATTTAGGCAAGCGCAAAGAGAGTATGCTGGTTCTACTCCCTGGAAAGTTTATGAATGTAGGGCCTTAGTGGAAGGCCATTACAGCCAGTGCGATTGAAGAACGACATCATATACCTTGTAACCAATTATAGTTTATAATAATAATATTAAAAAAAAAGTCGTAATAATAAATGGAATAATACTATTTAATAAAAATATAAAGTGAACTACATAATTATCAAATAACAAAATATACTTTAAATAATATTATCCAATTACAATATTTTATAAATATGTTCTCCACACTTCAGACTGAAATACGTTATAATCAATTTTGACCCTGAATGCATTTTTTTTTTATCACTAATTTCAACTTTTGTCCCAGTGTACATCAAATCGAATAGCTGTACATTCACCGAACTGAACGGTAAATGCTGCCAACGCTTTTCTATCGAGGCATAAAAATTGTTTTGCTTCTTTTGTATGTACTTTAGGATGGCCAGCAAAGTTAGGAGTTGTCTATGTGAAAGTGTCGAATGGGGGTACTCCCAGCATTTTGTCTTTTTATGTGCGCGTGTAAAAATCACTTTTTAAGGCAGGTTTTTCGGCTCCCAACGACAGTTGACGAGATACACGCATTGAAGCGTGGGCACTTTTGCGTTTTCCATTCAGCCAACAAGCCAACCAGCCAACCAACCAACCAGTCAGACAGACAATCGGACAGGCAGACAGTACATTTATTTTATTTCAGTTTATTCTGCCAGTGCATAAAACTGTTTTTAACACGATGTTCGTTGTTGCTGAGGTTGTTTTTTATACATAACAAGTCCTTTTTATGCCAAATGTAAGCTATCTGCGCAGGCTGGCACAGGCAAATATCAAACCAAAGAGACTAGGGCAACGCCAGGAAGCTGGTAGCCGCTTGGACAAGCAGATTTAAACCGTTACGGTTTACCTGACACCAGCCAGTTACATATATACAAATATATATATAAAGGTATGCGTGTATATATATGTGTGGATATATATTTACCTGCATGTGTTTAAATAAAATGTTCTTGCAACAAACAGGACATCACCGCACTTTGCGAAATCACAAACAGACAGCAGCTGGGCAGCAGAGTGAACAGAACGGCTGAGGGTTGAGTGGGAGGCAGGTGGGCAGGTCTCGCGCCCCCGACAGCCGTAGGTAAGGCGGGTAGGTAAGGCGACTGCCTCGACGCAGCTCACATTGATTTTAACAGACTCTGTAGAAAATGCACCTAAAAGCTGTTCCGGCACAAGCTTAAAATTTAAAAAAAAAAATGAAATGCAAACAACAAAAATAAAAACAAGCAAAAGAATGTTTATGACAGCAAACGAGTCTATGATACCCTCACTATTTGGCTAAATTTGATTTGATTTATTTATAATTTAAAATATCAAGAAACACTTTTTAAATTAGCCGAAACTATGTGAGGTAGAGCTTTAAAGCTTCGGTGAGCTTTAAGTATTATAGGGATAAATGTAAGTAGGTTTGAGCCGACTTTTAGATTATTAAACAAATATATCAAGTCAACTTGCAACTAATTTTATTGATTAGAAAAAAAGTTAAGCCTAAGCACCAAAAAAAAAAACATTTTCTGCCACCTTCTTCTTCATCTAAGTTTCGAACGTTTCAAAATGTCTATTATTTTCAAAATAAATATTTTAATTAAAAGCTGGAATAAGCTCTTAATATGATCCCCACAAATTTTCAAATCAGTTTTGAGCATTAACAAATATATAATATGTAGGAAAACATAAATTTAATTGGAAAGAAACTAATTTGTTGTAAGATCGAAATCAATTTTTCATTTAATTTCGAAAATAATTTAAACTTAACTATTTAAATATTAATTAAATGATCAAAAACATATGTTGAATATCTATTATCCTGCCTGCTGGTATCTCAAATGCAGCCGTGTCACAACGCGTTACAAGCTGCATGACAAAGTTGTAATACTCCATGGGCAAAGCATGGTTGAAATCTCGACAAGTGCTGGCCATGCTGGCCGCTTCAAAGGCCGAAAATACTCGGTAAGTTATATAAAATGCTTTCGCATTCACAGCAAATGGCAGAGCTCTGCATTTTATTTACATCCTGGGGACAACGATCTAAGCGACAAAAAATAAAATAAGGGAAGCATTAAGAAATTGCATAGCAATTGAAAATGGCGCTGTCAAAGCCGGCACAAGGCAAAAGCGTGTGTGGGGAGGGGCAGGGTCAGGGTAAGGGGGCGTGGCATGTCATACATTTAATTAAAATCGAGTGCAGCTTTGATGTCAACCGCTGTCCAGGATCTCGGCAATGAATGCACATCAGGCATATCAGCCAGCAGCGCGGATACCGCGAATCCGACATTGATTTATGTGGCGGCCATAATGAAAAGAGCAACGTTTAAGGGCGGCCAGGTGAAACATGCCCCAGGTAGCTGTTGGATGGCCAGAGTTAAGTTCGATTAAGCAAAGCGAAAATAAATTACACAATATTACGACTAAATGGCCGCCAAAAGTGTATGTTTGTGCCGCAGGCAAACGGCAATTTGTTTCGAGGGGTGGCGGCGCCAGGGCAGTGGCAGACCCACGCACACACGCATACGCACACCCACACACACTCATTCGACTATGTTCTGTTATTCTCGAGAGAAAAGCGGGCAAAGTTTCAAGCCGTAATCAATCATCAATTACTATTAAATCCATCAGGAATTATGCGTTAAATTGATTGAAAGTCAGTTCGCACATTTCAGCTAAAGCGCGTTGCCTTGAATTATGGCACCAAATCAATCCCAAGCACAAAATCAATAAAACTGTTGCACGAACTCACAGCTTGGCCACCAGTTAGAGCATTAGCTGCTGCCGTCAGTCAAAGTCAGCCAAACGGTTGAACGCGGCGTCATGCTAATGCCCAAGACCTGAACTTAAATCCTGCAAAGCGGCTCAATTGACGGCCAACAACTTCGGGCCCAATCCAAATGAGCCGCCGGCCTCGACCAGACTACGTTTTGCAATGTGGCGCAAACGACTTTTAGACTCAATATTTACGCCGTTGCTAAGGAATACAAATATTTTCTAAAGCTCCGGGCACTTGCAATAGAAGGAAATGGCGTGAAAAAATTTGTTGTGAACTGCCGACAATCTAATACTCTTAAAAAGCCATAGATGATCTGATCAATTTCTAAAACCCATAAGTTTTCGAGTGTTTGTTTAGGCGATACAATATGATTTAGCTATCGAATGCTAATAATATTTTCCAAATATAGGAAAGCCATGGGGAGGCTCGTATATGGTGTGCTTTTTAAGATATCTTGATAAACCACAAAATTTGTCTTAAAAAATAAATGCGGCAGCTAGATGGCTACGTAATCAAATGCATTTGTAGATTTCTTAAGAGATAAGTAAATCAAATTATTGTCAGGTCTAAGCAAACCGAAATAATTCATCTTCGGAAATTCATTTATGTTGGCCGATTCTGTGCATTAAGCTAAATGAGATACAAGTCAGAGCATATCACATTTGTTAGCAGCTATATGAAATGAAATTAATTTAGCTAAATCCTAATGTGGCTATTAATCAAATTTATTTTGGATTGAGACAGACTATAGCTGCATCTGATCATGAATATATATGATTTAGGCTTAAAAGATGTCTCCTTTTGTGCATGAGAGAATTCACCACATATTTATCATACCCTTTGTAAGTGTATAAAAACTACAAGTAGCAATTTTTATCCAGCCAAACCCCTTCCACCTTCCAATCCCGCTTCCCATCCACAGCTTCAATTGACTGCAATAATTCTAAGAATAGTGCAAAGTGCCAGTGCGAAGGCTGCTGCTGCTGCTGCTGTCCGTCTGCCCGCCAGCTCCACAACCAGCTCCCCCCACTAATCGCCCCGTTCCACTCTGCCCGCTGTCTGTCAGGCTGGCAAGTAATTTATTTATCAAGTTTCAAGCTGCAGCTTGAAAACTTAATACCAAGTCCAAATTGAATGCAATGCCGAGACAGGCCTTAAGATAGCAAATGCAGTAAATGTAGCCAGAGCAGTTGCTAGGACGAACCCCAGCAAATAAGCAAAGCGCCAAGAAACTAACCAAGGTAACTCCAATCAGGCCACGTAGATCGCCATAGTGTAAAATGAGGCACATCACAGAAACAAGCTGTGATTAGACCCAATCTTAAAGTGGCGGAATATAGAATAAAACTAGCTTTAAAACCTGCATCCTGTACTACATAAAACGTTAATTGTAATTTAAGGATGCTTCGAAAAAATAAAATATATATAAATGAATGAATATAAATAAATGTATAATAAAATATATCTACTATGTATATGATATTCATTTGTTTTTCTTAAGCAATATCTTGAACCACGCTTTGGTTGTTGTAACTAAATAAAACTAATTTACCTATGTATATATATGTATAAATGTATTCATAGAACTGTTTGTGCTGACTGACTGACTGATTGATTGATGACCAGCGCTCAGCCTGAATCGTACGAACTAGGAAATGAAATTAAAATGTTTACAATAATCAGTTTCATGTGATATAAATGCACACTAACGCAATTTTTCGGGGAGGAAATTTATTCTTCTTTACGATGCCATCGGCTTCAAGCTCGTAACAACTAGAGATATTCTTTAAAAAAAATATATAGTATAAGAGGCTCTAGTCGGGAACTCCCGACGCGCTCATTTGCCTTAATAGTAATAAAAATAAAAGTAAAACTTCCAACAGAGCGCACTACTTGCTGTCGCCTATACTCAACAGCCAGACCAATAAATGAGTCTCAATGAGAAAAAAACGAATTTTAGGAGCAACACAGAAAACAATACAGTCGCAATTGCAATGCTGTTGATAGAATTCAAAGAAGACGCGCATGAATGTGTGTGCAGATAGGTATAGAGAAATTCTTGCAATTTGCGCTAGCTACCCCAAACACGAGGCCAGCCAAAACATGTTTTCTTTAATAACTTTTGTGCTTCTTAACCGATTTTGATGAAAAATTCTACAGTTCATCTTATTATGCTATAGAATATTTGTATTGTGTCAAAAGATAAATTTCATTTAAATTAAGGCTCATATTGGTATAAAGTGGTTTATTTATTTCTTTGAGGTTGCAGCGGGGAGGTGGTGATAGCTATAAAATGATAGATATCCTATTCTAGAAGCTACATGTCAAGTTTGGTGACTCAAGCTCTTATTATTTACTAAAAAAGCTCAAAACATGGCTTCGATATCGATTTCTATTTATCGATTACTTTGAAACGGGGCAAGTTATCCAAATCGGAAACAAACTTGTTCTGCGCAAGGACTAGGAGCACCTACAGCTAAAATTTCAAGTCTTTCGCTCTTATAGGTTTTGTGACCCTTGCGTTCATACATACGGACAGACAGGCGGACATGGCTAGATCGACTCGGCTGTTGATACTGATCAAAAGTATATCTAAAATATCCTTGTTTTATTGTGCACTGTACATCTTGCAATCTTTTTGTCAGTTTGTCAGTCTATGCACATTTTTTCTACGGCTTTCAAGGCAAAGCTACCTAAATGACTTTACATACTCAAGTATAGCCACGTCAGATACATTTTCCACCAAATTTTTTTGCCAGCTATTTATATAATTGAAGAGATAATTTTTTTTATTTACTGGCCTTTCTAACTTTCAATATGCTCCCTACATGCATGCCAATGTTATCAAAAAAATGTCACAAAAAAAACGATCGGATAGAAAAGAAATATTTGTATAAATATGTTCTTATTTTCCAATATATCCTAACGAAACCCACCAATCGGCCGAACTTAAAGTTTTTGTAAGAAATCCCTTCAAAGCCATATGTCTACAAGGTTATTCAATCTGCGGCGTGGCGCACGCTCGTGTTGTTTGTATCATCCACAAAAAACAACTACGCTAACGTATATATATATAATTTTTATACAACATTTTATGTAGCATATATTATAAGTATATGTTGCACTGGTGGCATATCAAGCGGCACTTAAACCGCAAAATGCAATTTCGCAGCGATTATGCGAGAGAGCTGCTGCAATATCTTGACAACAACACGACTGGCTGCTCATGCGTGAAGCTGACAAGGATGTGGCATACAAGGACAAAGACACAGGCCACACCTCCCACACACAAACATGAGCAAGGCGGTCAGATGTCGCCTACATTGGTTTGGGTGCAACAAAATTACTTTTATGCAAAAAGCATAAAAATAATGTAGCAGCCGAGGCGACAGAAACTGAACAACATTTCTCTTTCACCTTTTTTAGTTTGTATCGAAAGCAAATATTTGCAGAATTGCGGCAATCAATGGCGATGGCAACAAAAGAGCTGCAGCATACTCGCATTCACTGTCATTCATAAAGTCATTCAGTCATTTGCTTTTGTGCCAGAGACACGCCCACTTTTTTGTTATGAATGCCAGTGAGTGGTCTAATCGATGCAACAAATTGAATATAAATAATTGATGCGCACTAGTTTTAGCAATACCACAGCAGAAGCATGGACAGCAGCAGCAGCAGCAGCAGCAGAAGCAACAGCAGCAATGAATGCAATAGCAACAGCAACAACAGCATCATCAACAGCAGCCCAACAGCAATAGCAACAATAACAGCAGCAACAGCAGCTGCATAGCCAATAACAACACCAGCAGCAACTACAACAACAAGCAAGCCAAGTGGCGACACTTATTCCACACGGCAACAATAACAACAATAAAGTACGACAACAACAGGCACACTCAATATGCATATGTGTGTGCCTGTGTGTGTGTATGTGCACAACCACACATTGATTGATTTGCACTTTTAGCTGTTGTTGGATTGCTATTGAGTTTGCTGCAATAGCGATTTCAAGGTTGCTTTTGCCTCTGTTGTTCGCAGCAATATAAAAAGGCATTGCCTACTTTTGAGGGCAGAGGCTCAATTAAAATTGTACGGCCATTTGCATTTGCAGCACATGGAACTGCAAGAGGCACACGCTTATATATATATGTGTGTATATATATATAGAAGTGTGCGTACTTAGAGGCCGACTAACACTTAACAGGCAGTTGTTGTTGCTGTTGCTGCCGGCTGGCTGCCATGCACAAGTCTGCCGCTTTTGTTGAACAACTTTAAGCGATTAAGTGCCTTAGCCCTGGGGCATATGTGAATGTGTGTGTTTGCCATACGTTGCATGTGCGGCAAGCAGATTTAATGAATCGGAACCTATTGCATAATTGAGTTAATGCTGGCATGGCAACCCTTGGCTTAAAGTTAAATGCTGCTAAGCTGAGTACGCAGACCTCAAATTAAACTTGTTCTCCAGTATATTTTTGCTTAGCCCTAAAGCTGGTTTGCCGGCTTTGTCCGACACAAATGCTTTTACTTACATTGTTATTGTTTTCTTTTTTTTTAAGAAATGTCTACATGGAGCTTAATAAATGTGCTTGCCATGTCTGGTACATGCGAATGTCCAATTTGAAAAGTGATTTAGTCGGGAACTAATGAATCTATAGCTGCGAATCAAATCAAGCGGCTTAATCAGACGAATAGTTCGATGTCTTCCTAAGAGACGTAGAATTGGAGGAGCCCAAAAGCAGAAGAGATTGCGGAGGTCTCATCAAATCCACCTCTCCTGTCGGCTTATATAACCAGCCTAGTTTTTTAAATGGATATGATAATCGTATATGTTTAATTTAAGACTTTTCGTTGATAGCAGTAAAATTAGAAATGAATCAAATAACATAATAGGTTCATGCCAAAGTTTTCCCTTAACGTTTGAGCTGGGATTTCACAAGAAGTTTTCTTTATAATTTATATATTCTTTATTGTTTATAAAACACTTGATGAGTCATCGGGTTAAATAATTTTTTTCGTATTAAAACTTTTTTATATATTTATATATATTGAGATAAATATTCGACATACACCATAACACTCTTAAATACCACATGCTTGAAGTGTCAGAAACTGTAATTGCAACTTTTATTTATTTCTTTTTTATTTGCTTTATTGTGCTTGGTGTGTGTGCGTGTGTACGTATGTGTGTGTGCGTGTGTGTGCTGTGTTTGCGCTATGCCCACCCGCATGTGCAATTTATTTTTTATTAGCGCTTTTGTTGCCGCTTTTCCACGCAAAGAGAAAACAAAATCAACAAGCAAAATATGTTGCATATTTTACGGAGTGCCAAAAACAATTGTAAAAGCAACAGCAGCAGCAGCAGCAGCAGCAGCAACAATGGCAATAACTAAAAGGCGCCAAATGAAATATGCAACAAAAGAGCATAAAACATGTAAATAAATTGAAAAAAAATGCACTCGTAAAAAACGAAACACAAAACAAAAACAAAAAAACGAAAACTGAATATAACAAAATATACTCGGTTAACAAATTGCAACAGATATTAGAGGCGAAGTCTAATGCAACAGCAACAGCTGCAGACAGTCAGACAGACAGAGACAGACACACAATGGCCCCGCATTTCTGACAACGAATTAAACAAAATCCAACTGAATCCAAGCAAAACACACACATACACACACACACACATGTATATATAAATATATGTGCTTTCCACTCTGCTTACAGCAAATGCAATGAAGTGCAACTAAACCCAACAGGATAAAAGTAAAAAAAAATGAAAAAACAGCAAAAGGGAAAAACAATTTTAAATGCTGCTATTGAGCATGCTCGACTTGCAAATGCCCAAAAAACTAGCACAATTTGAAAAAAAAAAAATAGAAGGTTTAATGTATCCTATAAGGAAACTATGTGTAAATACGCAAATTAAAATATAAATGAGAAGTAACAGATTTATTACTGCTTTTTTGCAAAATCTGTCATTACTTGAAGAAATATACAAATTTGTATCTCTCGAAATGCTTGAATTATATGCTTTACGTCCTCAAATAAATTTGTAGACAGTAGAAAAGCGACGTAATGCGTTTCAAATACCAGGCGAATCAGAATAAGGCTATAATAGTCTTTATACTTATAGTAAAATATGTAAAATAATATAATACATATAATAATAAAAGCAAAAATAAAATATAAATATAAAAAAACTTATGATAGTAACAAAAAAATTGATTGAAACTAATTCTAATGATAATTAATAATAATCAAAATAAATAATAACAAGGAAGAGGTTCTTGTCGGCAGCTCCTGGCCACGAACCCTCTTGTTCCAACACCAAGTAGTAATAAAGATAAATAATATTAAAAAAAACTCACTTGGCGGGGTTCGAACTCGCAACTGACCGCAGTACTTGCTGCTTTGACTCTACTCAACAGTCACACCAGCCTAAAATGCTGTTGATAGAATTCGATGTAGACGCGCATGAATGAATGTGTGTGTACATGTATACAGAAATTCGAGCAATTTGCGCTAGCTGACGCAAACAGCTATAAAATATTCGTGTATTCTCAAAAATGACAATTGCGTTTAAATTGTAGCTTAAATTGGTGGGCAATACAAGTTGGGTTATTAAGTTGATTTATAGATACCATTTTCAATGGGATCAGGATATAAAAATAAATCATATAAAGATAATAATAATAATAACAATAATAAACACAAATAAAATAATAAGAATAATGATAAGAGTAAATATAATTACTATATTAATAATAATAGTAATAATAATAATAAAAATAATTATAAAATATTTAATTAGCTAGCTTGAGCTCCAAGCTTAATTTATGAAATTAAAATAAATAATGAATGAATGAATGCAAAAAAAACTTCAGCCCGGACTTCGAGCCTACTAATTAAACCTTTTATTATTTGGATAATATTCAAATTGAAAGATAACCCAATGCACATGCTGCAAAATCCATCACATTCTTTAGATGTTTATTGAGAGGGTATAAGGCAAAGACACTCGCAGCGTGCATCGAAGTTGTATAGTGCCGAAAAGAAGATGTTGATGATGTGCTGCAACCAAAGAAACTGTGTGTGTGTGTATGTGCGCGCGTATGCGTGTAAGTGAGTGTGTTTATGTTGAAGCAAAGCGTAGTGGAGCATATTGCAGTGCCATGCTGGATGGTATGACAGAGGGGGTGCGGGCTAGCGCCGCTGCAGGGGCTTTCATATTTCCGGCTGCCTCCTGAGCCAGGACAATTTTTTAAAAATTCAATTTTGTTGAACATCGAAGCGGTTGACTGTGACTGTGTGTGTGTTTGTATGTGTGTATATGTGTGTGCGAGTTGTCTAATATAAAAGATGCAACTACGAAAATTGCCTTTTTGCGGCGCTTGTCGTGCGCCCGTTTAGAAACCGCCCCCGCTTGTAAGGAGTTCAAGAGACACAACATAAAACAAAATAAACCTAAGAAAATATATGCCGTCTATATGCCACATATATATATAGACATATATACAGAACCATAGCTGCATGGAAGGGCCTAAGTACGGGTCCTTTGGGTGCAATTGAAGCTACAAGCGTTAAAGTTGAAAATGGGAAAGAAAATTGAAGAAAATGCAATTGAAAAACGAAAGATTGAATAATCGTTTGGACAACAAATTGTGATATAAGCTGCGAGATAAACGCGAACAGTGGGAAAGGTTAAAGCATGCATACACACACACGCAACCCGGCACGCCCCTTGGTACACGCCCACACAGATAAGCCAAGGCAAAACGAAAAAAAAAAAAGAGAGAGAACAATATGAATGCGCAGATGGGTTGATTTCTAATCCTTAATATTAAATCTATACAATCAATTTGTGGGCTGGCCAGCCAGCAGGGCATTGAGGAAAGTGGGGGGTGGCTAACGACTGCGTGCACACAACACGTGACAATGCATTATTATTGCGAAAACTGACAATAGAACTTGCTACGCACAAATCTCACCATATCGTATCATACCGCGTCTCCTATATGAAATTCAATTTTCTGCATAGATAAGTCTGACACATGGCAAACTGCAGCGGCAAATAAAATGAAAGTCACCTTTGGGCCACTGTAATACATCATTGTCTGTGCGTGTGTGTGTGTGAGTATGCGCGAGTGTGTTAGTACGGCCGTCATATCAAATGAAATGCATAGTCATGCCAACAGCCCGAATCCCAACAAACAGCATACAGAATCCAGTTAACAGAACCCCGAACCCAGTTCATACACTTAAAGAAAAAACAGTATGAACAACTCTAGAACACTTTAATTTTAGTTAAGAAAATTTAGAGATTTTCTTCACACACTTAAAAAAAGAATTCAAGTTTTCCTAATGGAAGTCAAAGTGGAAGTCAAATAATTAAAGAATTTATAATTTTAATAAATTCGTCTTAAAACAGGTTTTTTTCAGTGTAACTGGGTCCAAGTTGAGCGGCGGCAGCTAAACAAATAACGCAGTATTTTTGACGTCAACGCCATGTCCCGACTGTAATCTGCGTAGACACACACACACACCACACACACGCGCACACATACAAGCACCCATGTGCGCATACATATGCTTAGAGCTTGTCCAGCTCACGACTGATGTATGGGCCAGGTCAACAGCCGTGGGTTTGGCTAGAAAAATGAGCATGCAAAACGCCTGCCCATATGTCAGAGCATTGGACAAATAACATAAATTGCAGCTAGGCAAGGGCATACGAATAAACCCAACGCAACCCTTGACCCTAGAACACTTGGCCACCAGCTCAATATTGTTGCATGTAACCTCTCGCAAAGCGTGAAGTCGGTGAGAAAGTGTATAGCTATTCCACTTTCGTTCTGCGGGGGGTTTTTCTTGGCCTAAAGGCAGCTGTGCTTTGGCTTTAAGCATTTGAATACAGCACGCGGTGTCGTTTTGGCCAGATTTAACGACTCAGAGAGTGAGCGTTAAAAAGGATTTGCGCAAGGCTGAAAAGGAAGCGGAAGATAATGTCAATATTAGTCGCCTGCATAATGTACAATAAATGGCAAAATAATACAAAAGAAAACGCGCGCAGTTAAAGGCCAAAAAGGAAGCGAAACGGCAGGCAGCCCCAGCCAAAAGGACAATGGCAAAAGAAATCAATAGCATTCAAGCCGTAAGGCGGCCAGCACAATGAATGGCATATCCTTACACACACAGACACTCACATACAAAGGAGCAGCTCCCTATAAAGTGTAAAGCGAAATATTTCGACATTAAGCCGGATGTCAAATAAAATATAAATTTGTCAGTTATGGCTTCTGCGACTCAGCTGTGTGCGTGTGTGTGTTTGTGTGTGTGTGTTTCCTGTGTTTGCGATTTTGTATCAAAAACACAACCTGCGACTTAATGCCCTGCCAGCAGATATACTCAGCTGATCTTAAGCACAAGCTTGTCAAGCGCTATAGAAATTAATGTGTTTTTGAACAATTCATGAAATTTCATAAAATACAAACAATATGTATTGACAGATAGCTCCTATCGCAGTATAATAATAGATGAACGAAAAACTTGCTTAATACTTCAAAATAAGCGAAAGTTTTCTTTATTTTAATTATTTTAGTTAGTGAGCCTTAATATTAGGAGATATTAAGAAAAATACAAAAATGCTCAATATCTTTACATCGGTCGATAAAAAAGTTTTAAGCTTTGCTTATATTTCGTACTTTTAAAATTGTAGAGTATGAATTAGACTCCTCTTTGGGCCTTTCTGCCCCTCATACTGTGTGACACAATCGATGTACCCTTGTCAAGCGTATGACAAAGCACATTTTTGGGCATATATTAATCAGTTTTTTTAATGTGGCAGCAGCCATTGTGTTTTAGGCATTTTATGAAAATTAAAAAGGCAACAAAATGAAGATATACAACAACGAAAAGAACTGGAGGGTATTACATTTAAAAATGAATCAAAATGTGCGCACATCATAAATTTTGAAAAAAGCGCAATAAATAAAATGAAATAATAATATTTTTATTGCACTCCACATCAATGTGAGGCGCGCCCCCTCCAATCCTCCTGCCCAACCTAACGACCTTTCAATACTTTTTCGAATGGCAGAAGTTTCCATTTCGCCTTCCTTGGGTAGAGCTCCTTTAATGGATGCCATCATAAATTATTAGATTGCTATTTGGTTTTTCCTTTTTTGTTTTCTTTTTTTTATTGTTTCACTCGCGATTGAGCAGCGTACTGGGCCCAGAAAGGTTGTGTGTGGCAACGAGCCTAAACGCAATTATTATTACTTTTAAAGCATTTCTTTTTATGCGCACTTATTTTCTGGCCACACGATTTCGCTATTAACAATCGCAGGAATCCACGAAAGCGGCAATCCAACAAACCGGGTACTTGCTGCATTTAAGTATGATTTTTATGAATATTACATAGAGGCTCGGGCGACACTGTTGCCACGTGCGGCGTGCCACACGCTAGGTGCGGGAAGGGGGCGGTGAAGCTGAACAGCTGTAACAAGAACTCGAACCGCCGACCATCCACCTGTGCGAAATGCGCTGCTTCCTCAGCATGATTTTCAGTGCTTGGTCGGAAATTGTTAAAACTGTAATTGCTAAACGAATTTTAATGAGCTCATTAATTTGATAAAGGGATTTACACCGTGTTGCGGTCCTGAGAACCGATGCTGACATCGCCGTTCGTCGCGTCGCCGTCTCTGACCAAATACGGTTGTTTTTGTTGTTTTTGTTAATGCGGTCGACTGTCTGTTTGCTAGGAGCTCGCTGAGTGTTATGCAAGGGCATAAAGTGGGGTAGGGTAGGGTAGGCTAGCGGGTCGCATTAATTAAAATTCGCTTTCAAATAATTTTCAAGCTTTTTTGGGGCGCCCGGCTGCTGGGTGGGTTAATCAAATTGTTCGACGCGTTTTACTTTTGCCCTGCAGCCTGTCATGGAAAGCGGATTGCCAAACACAACAAGCGGCATGTATAAAAAATACACACCAACACCCCGCCCACACACACATAAAAAGCCTGCCGGCTTGATGTGTAAAAAATATGCGCAAAATTAAATAAACGAAGCGTAAGAGATACGCAACAGGATGCAGCTGGTCTGGCCACACTGCCAGTCGCATACAGTTACAGATATGGTCACACTGATAGGCCAGCACATAAACAATGAATAAACACACACACACACACACAACAAACACAGAAGACACATTCGTCTGTAAACTGAGAATGATAGCACAAGTTTTTTTTCTGGTTTTCTTTTTTGAGCACCGACTGACAGACACGTTTACATTTCGAGTGCCCTCTCGAACCCGAAACGGGCTTATATGTTGTTGTCATTTTTGTTTTTTCAGCCCAGTTCATCACGTGTTGGCCAGTTGGCAAGGAACTACAAGAATCACACAAAATAAAAAACACACACACAACAAGAATGGGAATAAAACGCTTTTGGGGCAAGACAATCAAATGTCAGCTAGTATTTCGGCAATTCAGCATGTTGTGCCCCCTCCCCCTCTCTTTGCTCTTGGAGCGAACTGTTACCGCGTTGATAAGCGCACAAAAAGCTAATTGGATTTCATTGAACTGAAGGCTCAGTCCTGAATTTCCTCTACATACATATATATGTGTATATATATAAGGCACGCAGTCATGTGGCACAGATTGATGCCCTGGAGCCTGTTCAAAAATTTTGAAAAGCAAAATCTTTGATATAAATTCAGTAGACTGCGAGAGCTAAGGATGAAATATAAGAGAATATCTGTACATTAACGCATTACTACTGACTAGCTAATTGACAAGCGGATGATGATCAAGGCAAAGATTATATACAAGGATCTAGGAATTCTACATTTTATAGAAGTTTACGCTTAATTCGTGAGTAGTAAAGCAGGATTTTTCAATGGCTGACCCATGTTCAAAATTTGTCCAGCTCTTATAGGTTCTGAAATTGTTGCGCTCATACATACGGACGGACGCACGGATCAACAAATGGACGGATGGACGGACGGACATTGCTAAATTGAATCGGCTATTAATGCTGATCAAGAATATATACGCTTTACTGGGTCGGAGAGGCTTTCTTCTTCCTGTTCATAAATTTTCACAAAGCCATTATACCCTTTTACCTATTTTTAATAAGTTCAGGGCACAAGATGCTGTTCGTTAAATAATCCACATCGAAATATATTTAAATTAAAAATGTAATTGTTTTAATCTTATTATTGCTTTTCTACACATCATCTTTCATGATTTAATTATAAAAATAATAAAACATTATGATTACCCAATCATGGGTTTGCAATACCTAAACACTTTATACATTTTATGGCAATTGTTTGCTTCATGCACGGGAATTTCTAAGCTTAGACAAAATAATATTTAAAGTATTTTCCACAGAAGTGCCTTAATTTTCCATTTCAGCAGCGACAGCAGACATTTTCACGTTCAAAACAATGCGAGCCTTATTCGAGTGGGTTATCGAGCAACAGGACGAACACAATTCGCACTCGACGGAGTCGTAAAACCATTTAAATTCATACAGCTGCAGATAGAAGATACTTTTGTGTGTGGGGGGAAAAGCTCTATAAAGGCCAGCCCAGGACGACAATAGTGTGCAAATTGTTGGCGCTGTTTAAGTAAATGTTGCTTGCAGAAAATAAGTAAGGAAAATAAAATGCAAAATAATATGGAAAAAAACACAACAAACAAAGAAAAAAGCTGCAACAACAATTGACAACGTGTCCCAGCGAAAAACTTTCGCACGCGAACGCAGGTGCGACAACGACAAAACCAAAAAAATGTGAAAAACAAAAAGAAAGCCAAACAAAAAGGAAAACAATAATGATAATATTTACAGTCGACAGTTGTTGTCGTTTGGTTAATGAGTGTACTGAAAATTTTTGCAATTGCATAAATGTTTACCAGCGACAATAATATTATAAATAAATTGCAATTGTACTGCGTTCATTTCCAAAGAGAATTTTCCAGCTATTTAATGAGCAGCAACAACTGTACCTGTTGGCCCCCAAAGGGCGGACAGCCCAAAGATTGTTGTTGGCAAATGACGAAAAAGGATTTCTGTGCAAATTACACAGCCAAATGTTGCCCAGGCGCCAAGTCAAACGATAAAATATTCAACAAGCGCCCAGCAGTAACAACAACAACAACAACAACAACAACAACGACAACAACTACAATAAAAACATTAGTAACATTTGTTTGAATTAAAATGAAAACGTTGACAATTTTTGTGACTTTGAAACCCAAAAGGCAGCAGCTTGCTATTGTAAGTGCACTCAGAGAAACAGATTGAGAAGCACAAATGCTTAAAAAATTACTTAAGCTGAGAATAATAATTTTGAGATTTTAGTTTAATCTGACATTTTTCAACAATGCAGTTTCCAATCTGAAAACCGTGTACTGCCATTGGAAATACTTTTTGCTTATTTTAAATAAGACTTAAAAGCTAACTAAGGAAATGCTGTGCCCCTTATGGGATCATTTAACGGCTCTTTTAAGCAGTCAAACTCTTTAAGCAATCACAAAATTTCATCTTAGATTCTTAATGAAATGTTTACTATGAGTTTTCTTGCTCAATTGCTCAAATGGATATATATCATTGTCAATCATTTAATATTCTACCTAGTCCATTTACAAGATCGAGTAGTTACATATTGAAGGACATTTTTTATTTCCATTCAAAATATCTTGTTCCTCATTTAAATATGAAAATTCTTATAAAAAGCAAAAACTTCTTTTTAAATTTAATATTGAATATTAAAATACTCATATATAGATCTTATTCCTATTTATGTATAATTTATCAATCATACTTTATAGAGCCTAATCCGTTTACTTGATCGACCGGGTAAATACTCAGAAACATTTTTTGTAACATAAAAAAATTTACTATTAGTTGAAATATATATACAGTTGTATATTGTTTCCAAAATTTCTAAGCTCAAAATCAGTTCAAATTCCTTTTTAAATAATATGGTTGTAATCAATCAATTATATATATATAAGCTTCAGGAACACTTTTTACTAACATGAAGAAAAGTCTTGAAATATTGTTTGACTTAATTAAAGGATCTTCCAGAAATACCAGAAATTATAAATTGAAAACTACATAAGGTGTTACCCACGTCTAATTATAAATTTGAATTACTTTTTTCTTTGAGTGTCTATATCTGTGTGTGTGTATGTGTTTAAATAGAATTAACATTCGTCTTGCCAGCACCAGTAGCAGCAGGAACAACAGGCAAACTCGTGTAACCCCCGCAGCCAGCGAATCCTGGGAACCTTTTGCGTACAGCAACAAAAACATGACAGCAGATTTGCTTGGCAGCTCATTCATTTTGCGCTGCCTGTCAGGATGCTGCTTCTGCCACCCTTGCTGCAACCCCCTCGGTGGCAACCGTCTTTCTATGCCATGGCCACGCCCTGGCGTTTCATTTGTATTCGAAACATTGTGTCCTGCTGAACATTCTTAATTAGGTTAAATCTACTGTGTCGCACGCTGCTCCACACAAAAAAGGATAAATATCCCGTTCAGGCAGCAGATACTTCTAGGTACAGCAATTTGGTGCGTATGGGTGTGTGGCTCTTGCGCCCATTCAGCATAATTTAGTTGAGACTCATATTTGCAATTTAAATCCCGGAAATGAAACAATTACAAAACTTTATCGGCTGCAATCAGGCGCAGAGTCCTTGCGCCCCCATCCTTGTTGACTGCAGGACAACACTTAATGACAACATGTGCGCCCATGAACAAAAGGACACTTTTTAGCACAACACATGTGCGGCCAAGGGTTTGATGTTATGGCTGCAACAAGTTTCAAGCCTGAGAAGCGCATAGAAAGGACCACAATACAAGCGATGGGAGGTAAGGCGCAGTTTCTACTAGAGACTTTTAAAGAAAATATTGTTAAGAAATAAATGACATGGATTTAGAAAAAGATGTAACTGTAGAATGGTATATTTCAATATAACGATACAATAATAATGATATTAATAAATTGGAAACAAAACAAAGAGCTTTTAAATAACTTTAACGCTGAAAATCAATTGCTTGTATACAGCATATACGATATGTATCGAGATATATTGGACGAGGGGACAGTCACGTGACCATCTCCATCTGAAAACACAATTTTTGTTGTGCCTCAAAACCTGTTTTATAAATGAACTCAAATTTAATTAAGCGGCTCTCTCATATTTCATTTGGGCCAAAACAAACTTCAGACTGTCCACCCACACGTCTCATACTAAAACATCATCATCATTATGTTTATCAACATGAACATCATCATCATCACGGACCATTCTGTGCCGCATCACGAACAACATTAACGTCACAACTGACGCCGCCTCAATTTCAGACTTTATAGTAGAAACAGCTCCCAGCAGCCAGGAACCATTTTGTAAACTAAACTTTTTACGCATAACAACATACATAGAACGTTGGACCATAGACCCGAGACATGGAGCAGGCTCTGCTGGCAGTGGCTCGTGCCAGGCAATGACAAAACTTCAAATTCTGGGTGGAAATGTTAGACGGCAAGCCACAATAAGTGGCACTTGTGGCATAAACAAGCAGCGACTCACGCGATGCTGCTGGTGCTGCCAAAAAATTTGCACCCCAACCGCTTGAGTGTGCCCCGCCCCACAGGTTCTTAGCTCATTTTGCCTGTCTTCGCATCAGTCCTTTATTACACGCTATTCACCATATCCAACTAGGGTATATCAGGCCGGTGCAATGCATATCTACCCACTTATCATGATTGCAGAGATATAACCAAGGTAAGAGTTTTCTTTTGAAATCCGATTTGTCAAAATCGATTCCTTTTTTTCATTTCTGAGCAATCTTTTTCGCAACTGGCTCGATTATATTCTCAAATTCCCATTTAAAGGATAATTAGCTAATTATTTTAAAATTGTAAGCAGAGTAACACACTGACAGGGTATACCCGCTGGCAAAAATCTTGTTGTTTCTTTTCTAAAAATTTTCTCTTGGCCAAAATTGAATTTCATATTTGGTCGGCTTGGGCAACGTTCGGCTTTTGAGCCAGCGCCAAGCTGATAAGCTCAAGAACTCAAACAGAGACGAACCGAAACCAACGAACGAAAAATGAAAGCTGTAAACTGAAAACTGAACTCTGTGTATCTAAGGAGTTTTCGCAGAGGGCCACTTGACAGGGCAAATATCATTTTTTTTCATCTGCTGGTCATATTTCAGTGCATGCCCGTGACCGGGTCGCACAAACACACCACGCACACACACACACACAAACATACAGCACAGTGAAAAATTTGCCTTGACATATTTTAATGGAATTTAGCTGATGGGGCCATAAGAAGTCTATCTCTTATGGGCCACACGTGCAACATTCGTTTGTCAAAAAACTTTTCTTAGCTTAAATCGAATTAAAAACTCATTTTGGTTCAATTTGGCTTAGGTGAGAGTTATTGTTGTTATAGCTGTTGTACTGTGATCCAGTAAAAGTCCAGCAACTGGCAGTCGATTTCTTTTTTATTGCTTTACTAGCAGAAAATCTGTTTTATTCGTTCTACTTTATTGTTGTTGGCACGAGTAATTTTATGTCTATTGCATTTAAGCTAATATTTGAGTTGTTGTTGCTGCTGTTCGTCTGTTTTATTTCCATTTTTGTATAGCTTTTACGAGCTTTTTATTGCCCTTTTTAATGCCTGCTGCCAAGCAGCGGCTGGTCACTTGTAGGACTACATTACAACCCAGCACAAATATAAACAGTGCACACCCCATCACCCCATCACAGACTCATACACACCTCTACACTCTTGCGCTAACAATTACATGTTAAGTTTAGTGCACTAATTTTCAGCCATTAAAGCACGTGGCGTATACGCAATGCCACCATTTTAATTATTTGTTTAACATAATTTTTCGGGATGTGGGATGGGCTGCGGCGTGCCTAAATTACTTTATGTGCATTAACAAGCATACACGCGCACACAGACACGCACACACACTAGCACGCGCCCAGAGAGCTACTTATATAAGCCTACTTATATTAACTCTTTGAGTCACTTTTGTGCATTAGTCACACTTGATCGCTTACTTTGTGCCTTGGCTTTATATGTTTTTGTTTGTTTTTTTGTTATTTGATTTCGTGTTTTGTTTTCGACTGTGGCTCATTGGTTTTCTCATTCTGAGCAGTTGTTAATGCACACATCAAAGCTAAAGTTAGTCAATCGAAAGTTGACAATATATTGCCATTGACTTACCCTGCATATCTTAAACATTCGAAAAGGCTTGAAAAAATGTTTAAAATAGCTTGGTAAATATCAATGGTAAATCAAAAAGTTCAAGTTAGAATATGTATTTACAAAAGTAGTATGTGTTCAAGGGGCCTGATCGCCAATCTTTGTTCTCTGTACGCTGACGCTAAGTTTATCTCGCTGCCCAAGGAACACGCAAGAATGTGAAAAGCAGAAAAATCTGAACATGTAAGGTTAGGTTTAGACTAAAAATCGATAGCGATATTTCTGAAACAGTTTTCTTTATGTATGGGGTATTATAGCTTTACCGTGAAATACGTAAGGCAGATCTCTCCAACTACATAAGAAATATAAAATCTTGATCAGTTTCATCAGCCAAGATGTTATGCAAACTTTTCTTTCAATTTTAAAGTATTCGTCACTATATCAGAAAGCTGTCACGAGAATGTACGCTCGAAAGTAAGAAAGGTAAGACAATCTCAAATTTTAGCCAGTTACAGGTAATTATTTTAAAATAGCACTCTTAACTAGAGCATCCTTGTGTTTATTCAACAAACGTGGCATTTTAATCAAATGCTTGGCATTGAGGCCAACCAAAGGGGTCAAGAGGGCAAGCAATGGGTCAAAAGCGCCAAACTAATTTGACACTGACGTTGGCCACAAACTGACGCGCAGACTGTGCATAATGCTTATTACCCTAAGTAATTTACGGCCAAAGAGGGGGGCGTGGTGGCTACTGGGCAAATGCTCTTTCATTTTGTTGCAAGCAATTCGCAATCAGTAGCAGCAGCAGTAAACGCACATTAGAGCCAGTGTTGGAAAATAAACAAAGTGAAGTTTGTGAGTGACACACTGACAGACAGTCAGACAGTCAGACAGTCAGTCAGTCAGTGAGAAATAGCAGGATGGCAAAGGCCTGGATGCGTTAAGTATGCAGCACAGTCTGTGCCTGCAACATGCCAAGGCACACACAAGCACACACTACATACTTATCACTTGCAGTGTGTGTGTGTGTGTGTGTGTGTGTGTGTTTACGCGTGTGTTGGTCGTGTGTGTTTGTTAGTGTCTTGTTGCCTATTATGAATTGTGCAATTGTCGTCAACGCCAACGCGCGTCTACACTCTGCTCCGTTGTCCAACTGACTGCACTCACTGTGCAAACTGACTGACTCTTTGACGGGCAGCTGCAGTCGTCACCGTCGTCGTCTGCGTTTATCTCTCGCGCTATTTCTTTCACTGTTTCCCGCTGCCCCGCCCCCAACGCTGAACTTCTTTAACGCCCGCTCATCATCATCATCATGTGCTTTGTTTGCGCCGATGACGTACGCTGTCTGCTCTGTTTGCCGGCATTATTCACCATTTTTCACCCATGCGCTTGACTTGCTCAGACCCCTCAACAACAGTTGCTGCTGCAACTGTTGCAGTTGCTACTGTTGCTGTTGCTGTTGTTGTTGTTGTTTTTGTTGCTATTACTGTTGCACTTCTTGTAAATGACTCTTCAACGTTTGTCGTATTTGTCTGGCAGCACTTTAAGTGCCAAATATTTTTACATTTGTTTACGGGCATTGCTGTTGTTGCTGCTGCTGTTGCTGTTGCTGCTGGTGTTGCTACTGCTGCTATTGTTGCCATTTGCATGCAGTGCACACATTTTGACAAATGACGCATGTTGCTGCTAGCTTCTGTCTGGGCTTTCTGTTTCCTTGTGGCAAGTGCCTGCTATCAAATTTATGACATCGCACTGGCACTAATTAGACCAAGTGCCCAAATCAGAAATAGCCCAGTTAATCAAGCGTACAAGTATTTAATTAAGTGTCCAAAAAGGTCATAACACGAAAACTTTCTCATTAACAACACGGCTAGAGATGGGCGCGTGTTGTGTGTTGATAAAAGTAGCGTATTGCCAAGTGTTGAAAAATGCTTGTGTACACACTTATTTTGAATAAATAATAGAATGTAAGTTATACTGGATAAAAAATCACGCATATAAAACAAAAAAATAAATAATTATTAAGTTTCATTTATTTAACGAATATATTCATAATATATTTTATTTCGTTTCTCGTATCATTTCGCATAATGATTTTATGTGTCTAACGGCAGAACTTACTAAATTCATTTGCACATTTTTCAACACTGTAAAATGGGAAAAATAAAAACAGATGAGCGCAAAAACTATTGTAAAGAAATTTGGAAACCCGATCTAATTTACTCGAAAAAACTGTAATTTGATAATTTTTCGATGAATCGCAATAATTAGAATCTTGGGAAATCCAATTTTAATTAATAAATACATTTCGACATTGACAAAATATTTTTGACGCTCATTTACAGTTTCCGTATTATGTTCATTCATTAATTAAATATGTAATTCAATGAGATTAAAAAAAATATAAGCTTTTGGACTATTGGGCGAATATATGAAAATTCCTCGCTCGCTAAAGCAGCTTCGTGTAGGTTGTGCATATTCGTGTCACGTGAGTAAGCACGATACATCTAACACGCAACTAGTCACATTTGTGCAGGCAATACTCGTTGGTTACGATTTAATATTTATGTGCTTTAATGGCATCGCACGTCAAGTCATCAAATTGAGAAATGTAGAAAAGCCACACACAGAAAACAAGATAAAATCAAACCAGCCACTAGATGAACTAGCATTGGGAAAGTGTATGGCAGCAGCCTGTTTGCATTCATCATCAGCAACGCCAATTGACTGACAGCAACATCAAAAACAAAAACAACAGCAACAGCAACAACAAACAATTGCTGGCATCAGATTTACATGTACCAGTTGCAGCTTGTGCTGTTTGACTCATTCGCATTCATTTGATTCGCTCGCATCTGATTGCATGTATTAGTGACTGTCAGTATGAGCATATCTATGTGTATGTATGTATATGACTGGCAGTCTGGCAGTCTGTCAGTCTGTTTTTTAGTCTATGCGATTGTCTATTTGATTGTCAGCTAGAAGCAGAACATTGCACGGAAATCTTGTATGCTTATGAATATGCGCGTGCGTTTTAGAATTGAATCGCATGATTGTCAATCTTGCGATTGATTGAAAGGGCTGTCCTTAAGCGTGACGACTTGACGCACCAAGGATGCACAGAGGAGACGTGCCATAGTCACACATTTAGCGCACAGTGGGCCTTGACACGACAATGAAAGGTAAAAATATATGTACATATGTTGCATAAGGAAGTGTAAGAATAAAAAATGTCGATATAATTAATAATTTATTATAAGTTTAAATAAAAAATATTATATTATATTATTAGTAGAAATAGAAATATTAGCATTATAATTATTTTATATTATTAGTATAGGTGGCTCTTTTATTAATAATTTATTCAATTTCAGCTCAATTCTCTTACTTATTTTTTCCAATTTTTAGATACGTTTATTTTTTTTAGAAATTTCCAATGTTTGAGTCTCCACTGTACTGCGCAGTTAGAAATCTAATGTCAGCTGACAATTTAATGAAAATACCAAACAATTATGACGCACACTCAGTTAAGTCCCTAAGACCCTTTTCACCCAATGCTGATTGGCGAAAAGCAATTTATTGATTGCCAGCTGAGTAAATGATATTCGATTAGAACTTTCCACAACACTTCAGCTCAGTACGATTCGATTTAGTTCAGTTCAGTTGAGTTTGATTAAGTTCTGCTCAATTCAACTGAGCTGTCGACAGTAGTTGTTGGTTAGTTTTTGGCATTCGAGCCATTAAGTAACACGCAAAGGTCGCCAAAATACAAGATATTGATTATTGCCCCTGGCTCGACGTCCAGCAATAACAAATAACAATAACAGGGGCCACCCGCACATAGCTTTGGGGCCGGCCGCTTTTCTAAACAGTTCAATAAAGTGAAACAAAAGGGGTCGACTGAAATATTTAAGTGAAATTCTAAAGCTGCAAGCGAAATGCAGTAGTCTGCAAAAATATTTGCGGTTTCTCATGAATAAAATAAATGAAAAACGTAAATAAAGGAAATTTAATCAAACTGCTCAACTTTAGTTTAATCACTTTAAGTGGCACAACCCTTACTTTGCGAGCTTTAAAAATGTGCGCATTAACTATTTCAAGGATAAAGGTTCAAACCAGCTAAAACTTGTTCCGCCAGATGACAACATCAAACATAGACAAGTTGGCGGCTGTATTATAGCTTTTTGTATTATATAAATATATTGTATATTTAAGATAATCTGATGGATATGCAACAATCACATATTAGACGGAAAGTCAAATATGAAAGGTAGATGACAGAAAGGGCACAAAAGATTTAACACAAAATATTTTAATACAGAAAATATTAAAGAAACTGTGCTGAGTGGCTGACAGATAGATGGATTGATGGAATGACTGACTAACTGACGGACTAACAGACTGATTGAAAGACTGACAGACTGAATGATTGACTGACTGACTGACTATAACACAAATGAATATTATATATTTCAAAAATTAAGTAAACTGTCGATTTACCGCCTGACAGACTGCTCTCCAGACTTACTAATTAACTGACTGATTGTCAGACTGACTGACAGACTAATTGACTGAGCAAATAATTGATAGCTTGGCTGGCTAGTTGACATACAGATGAATGACTCATAAATCGATTGACAAATCTACTAACTGGTTAACAAATTAAATGATTAAATGTCTGAATGACTGATTAACGTAAGGGCTAAGAGATTTTTTTTTTAGAAAATTATAAACTTGTACCGTAACTCCTTCAATCAATTGACCTTATACCTTTTTGACGATCTATGAAAAGAATTTTTATAGATATTTTACATTAAAAATAAAAGGACAACACTTAATTGCATGATCACATGTTAACCTCAGTCGGTTTCAATTATAAAACATTTACAGAGTTGTAGATACAAAATCTGTGGATCTTCTTTTTGTTATTTTTAAATCCAGTAATCTTATTTTAGAGGCCTTGAGCGCATCCTGCCCTTCTTAAGCCGGTTATATATTTGACATTCTCAAGGACTTTATGTAGCGCCTAACGGAGGCAAAACAAGTTGCAATAGATTAGCGGGTAATGAAACATTTGTAAAATACATACGCCTCCTCCGGTGGAATGAATATGAGACACATGATGCCATTACCTAGATGGAATATGCCCGCAATCAGTCCACAGCTACCAGCGACATAGAACAATTCGCCAAACTCATTGCCACAATGATCCTTCATCGCGATGAGCTCGATAAGCGTGGCAATAATCAAAATGACGCCGCTGGTCAGATTGAATACAATGGCCTGTAAAGTGCATTCGGTTGTCAATGTATGTTGGTCATGGTAAATTCACAGCAATATACGCACTATGGGGTCCAGGCCGACAGTGCGGCAGAACAGTCGAAAACAGACAAATAAAAATGTATGAGCGGCAATCGTTGGTAGAAAATATATAAAGAACCACACCGATATCCCATACTCGCCACCACGCACACAGTGCGTGTAAAGCACCTCAATCAGATAATATATCGCAACCAATTCAAAAATCTGTTTGAGTGAATATAGCAGAAATATATTTGAATGTTCCATAATATTTGAGACAAACTTACCGCCGAGATAAACAAAAAAATCCAATTGCAGCAACGAGCAGGAAAAGTCATACCGAGAATTTTGTTATCGTTGACACGATAGGCAAAACTATTGCGACGACATATAAAAGTGCTCTAGTCGGGTGTGATTAACTAAGAAATACTCTGCAGCCAGCGCCGAAAGACAGTAACAAGCAGCGCAATCTTCGGCACAAAGTTCACACTGAACTGCAGCAGCTGTGCTTCCCCGATTATGATCAAATTTTCAGGATTTTAATATGCTACAATAAAGTGTATATATATTTCCGAAAATTTGTTTTTATCAATTCTTCGAAGGATCGGAAAGACGTACTATATTTTAAGGTTTTTTTACTATAGAAAACCTAAATACCAAATTTGGTGCCTCTGACACTTATAACATTCGAGATTTGCTTAAAAATGAAAATATAAAGTTTTAAGCATATTGAAAAAATTGAACAACTTGTTTTTGAAAGACGTACAAATATATTGTAAATTTCCAGTATCTAACTTTTCAAATATTTGACATGGAGGTGATCACATAAATGAACATCTAGAAAACAAATAGATCGATTTACCTCGACGTCTAGACCAAGAATATGTATATGTATATTTATTATTGCATATGCAAAACATTGTGCCCTTTAGTTTGCCCACTTTTAATGGGTATACAAAACGGGACAACAACCGTATTGGCCCCGGGTGCTGGCTAAAAAAGGTTCACTTGGTGACATTTTTATTGCAGCTTGGCCCCGGATTGACCTCGTTAGTGTGTGTGGAGTTGGGGGGCAAGGGACAAGTCATATCGCTAATTTCATTAGTTGCGGAATGCGATGCGATGATTTCATGCAATTTAAAGCCACATTTTTCAGTCGCCTGGCATTTAGCATACTCGTAATTGTAGACGGTGGCCCATACCTGGCGCCTTCAACACAGTCCCCAGGACGGGGCTGGGCAACAGTTGTGCCCAGCCGAACCCTGCGTACTCAGTCCGCAGGCTTTTATAATAATTGCCTGTTGACACGGGATGGCAATGGGCCCAGTTTGTAGTAGTCGGGAATGTTATTTTCTGTGCTGTCTGGGGAGGGGTCAGGGGCCTCGGGGCCATGGTAAGTAACGTTTTATGGCGCTGATAAATGAAATTTCAAAACGAAGGCAAAACAAAACAATGAAAAGCAAAAAGGCCAAAACATAGCTTCAATCAGCCCCAACCCCAAGTTCAAACCCTACCCGTCGCAAAACCTAGCTAGCAGCTTATATTGCCTTCTCGTGCCGATATACTGTATGGATTCTTGGGTATGCTTTGATGACAGCCGGACTCTTGACTCATTAAATAGACAATGCTTAGACGGAATCGATTTTTATTTAAAGACTAGAAATGGCCTAAATTTAAAGCCACGACAATTTCAAATGCGTCCGCTTGATATGGCAAACGAGGGAACGGGTTTTATTGTAAGAGACTTGGAAAATTTATGGGAAATCTCAAGTAGAAACTTTTACAGGCTTATATGCAGCAGAGCTGAGGAAAAGTATGTGCACTCTCAGGCGCATCCAAAGTGGAATAAAAGAAACTGGCAAAACAAAAACTCGAGGAAAAAACCAAGAAAGTACAATTTGCTACGAACTGCCGCAGATCAAATACCCTCTCTCCCCTTCTATTCTTTCTTTGGCAGCATTATAATATAGAAGACCTATAAGATAGGGCTTTCTAAACAAATAAGGAGGTTAGTGAATCTTGCAATTGTTTTGTTTGATCAAGATATCTTAAAAAGTAAATTAAACAAGAATAATTTGTTGACCGATTTTTTACTAGCAATAATTTTTCGAACCATCCCTCCTTCACCAATCTACGGGGCAGCTATATGAAATAGAGATGCGATCTGGCCGATTTCGATAAATGAACTGCTTTCAACAGCACGTCGGACCTCAAGAAAGAGGCTACCTTACCCAGAAAAAGCAAACTGCCAGACGAACGTAACTATAGGGACTGAGCTGCCGATCCTGAACAAGAATATATATACATATAAATGTCTACTCATCAGCGTTACAAATTTTATGATAAAACTGTAATGCCCTTAGCAAATGCATCAAAAAAGAACAAAAAAGGGAGTCGCATTTGGCTTGTTAAAACAACAACGGAAATGTAGGCTATGATTTGCTTACTTGCCAGGACATTTGCTCCGCAGAAGTGCTGAAATATGCACGACACAAATGTAGATGTATGTGTGTGTGTGTGTGTGTGTGTGTATTGGAACTTCACGACCACACAAACACACTGACACATTGGTGTTGCTTGAGAGTTGAGAGCGCACATAAATCAAATACATGTAAAATTTTGTGCTTTCCGCACACATATCCTGTGCCAGGGCATTGGGCATACACGCAGGACATCATGCTCTGTGCATGTGTATGCTTGTGTGTGTGGCTTTGTGTGTACACGGGTCTGTGTACTGTGTTTTGTGCGCATCCGTTAACTTTGTCATTTTTGCTCATTTCCTTCCGGTATGTGAAAGAAAACTGCAACAAAGCCAATGACAACAACAAGCCAAACGATATAATTCCCAGCACTGCACCACTGCACCACTGAGCCACTGAGCCGCTGACAAGCCGTAAGAAAGCAAACAACAACAGATGAACGCAACAAACAACAATACCAACTACAACAACAGCAACAACCAAATGCACAGCGGGAAGGCAGCAATAAGCTGAGGGCATAACTTTCTGCTACACACACACATAACACACCCGCACACATTCAGTCGAGCATTTTGCATGAAATTGCAAAGACATTTGCGCAAGGCAAAAGTCTCGGCATAAACTTTGCCGCTGGAATTTAATTATTTTGCAGTTGAGATGGCAACTTGGGCAAACGCGCGAACCCAATTTTTTGCACATTACACAATAAATGCGTTACATAACAGTTGGCAATGCAGTCACCCCCCGCACACACTTCCTGCTAGTGCCTCGTCCACAGAAACAGCTGCCAAAATAGCAAAATTTGCATGTGACGTAGTTGGCATTTATTTCTGTCACACGCTGCGATTACTTGATGCAAGCCAAACTCGTAAAATAGTTAACATAAATACCAATAAAGGAAAATTACAATCAAGTGCAACTAACTGCACAATACTCTGTTTACAGTGTAAAAACGGCTTTAAACATAATAAAAGGCTGTCTGAGGCATTAAAGTGTGTTTCTGGGCAGGGGAGAAGTTGCCGGTTCAAATCCAAATAAATATTTGCTTATTTGGAGTAGTTTGTTACTATTCACAATAACATGTAACAGAAATAATATGTTGAAATGAGAATAATTGTTTAAAACAGTTCCTTTGTTGAGCTTGTTCTGTCAACTACAGCTCTCTGGCATTTGTTTAATCCCATGGCGAATGCATAGACGGGTGTAATATATCTTGAACATTATTTTTTATTGCCCAAGCACTACTTTTTTTTTTTTTTTTCAACAAAAATATAAAAAAAAAAAGTAGTTATTTTTTTTTTTTTTTTTTAGAATAATTTTTTTTTTTTTATTTTTTTTTCCAAAATTAAGAAAAAAAAATAAAAACAAAAAGTATATAAGGAAAAAAATAATTTTTTTTTTACAAAAAATATTTCCCCCATTTAAATTTACCGATTTTTTTATCAAATGCTTCTACTGAAAATCTGAATCTGTGGCTTACAGAAACTGACTCTAACACCCCAAGTCAGTGACTTAAAACTGTGTCTTTCGGAACAATTTTACAATCGATTGGCTCGTGCGAGGAGAACATTATTGAGTGTAGGTCTAAGGCTATCTTCTTGCATATTTGACAACTTTAACTGCAGGAAATATATAATTTCTTACTATTCGCACCCTTTATCAAACAGGATAACAAAAGTACAAGCCCGAAGCTTAGAGTCCTTCGCTTTGATGACGGATATTGATTATAGCCAATATATCAAAAAACACCTTTTGCACATGGAATTATACAAAATTGTTGTCTGGCAAGCAACAGCCAAAAAAATACTGCAACAAACCACTTTAATATAGAAACAACAATATATGTACATATATGCATGTAAATATATGCACAGTTTTGCTCATATTTGTTTTCGTCTAAAATTTCGAAGCTTAAAGTTTATTATACGTATTCATTTATATTTTTAACTGTTTATAGGATTGAAAAGTTGGTGAGGATTAAGTAACTCGCCAAAAACAACACACACGGCGCACCGTACCACCTGTCGGACTAAGTGTGCAGCACACAATCAAAGGCAAAGCAACATGCAACTAATTAGCATGGCTTGTTGAACTTTTTCAAAAACCAATTAAATCTCTAGAACGAACACAGATAAACAGCTACACCCACACACACATACAAGCATACACACAACAACTTGGTAATGAAATACATGTGTGTTCGGCCTTTGAGCACAAAGTTCGCTCCTAACAAGCAACAAAAACCACCAAACGCGTCAAAGAACATTTTTTTTATACAATTTATTTTATAAAAACAAATATGTAAATATATTTTTATGTGTACGGCATATATACACATAAATGTTTGTGTTCTGTGTGGATGCAACAGCCAACTTCTGACTTTGTCGCATAAAGCAAATATAATTTATATTAGAATAAATAACATTATTAACGTGAAATTAAACTTTGTTAGCAGGCTTGCCAACGCCGCCATTAATAAAAAAAAATAAGAATTATATAAATAGAAGAGGCAACAATTAACAGAAGTTGAAGGCATATTTGTATGTGCTGGCAATTAGCGACTGCGACGCGGGCCGCCCAATAAGTAAGCAGCAAACAAATTATAGGGTATCTTTGGATACACCCGGACAAAGTAGCTAAGTAATGCTTAGTTTAACAGAGTGTCAAATTACTTCCAGTAATATTCATATTATCTAAGTGAAAAAACCCGAACATAATTTAGCTTGTGCTTAAAAGCCATACTTGATCCAAGGGCTGATCAACTGAGAATAAAAATAATATATAATATATGCAAAAATTGATTTACTTCAAGTGAGTTTGTGAGTCTTGTAAACAAGGCTCACTGAGTATTAAGCCTAATGAAAATATAAAAGCAAGCATATATCGATATTAGCATCAAAAACATTATGAGCAACTCTCGCAAATACCCTTACAGAGAACAGGGAGCATATTATAGAGTGTTATGTTTGCGGGGCGTCCTTAACTATGCAACTTTCCGATGATGTAACTTTTTCTTTTTGCAGCTATTTGTCAAGTGGGCAAAAGTTGCACCGTATGCGTAACACGTACTATATGAAATGCTGAGCTGTGTAGCAGAGTGCAGAATGCTCAAGTATTGGTTGGAGCGGGAGAGGCTTAGTGTCAGCTTTAAAGTGCAACCTAGTTGAATGGAGTACAAGTGCATCTAAATTAAAGTTACACATTTTTCAAATTGTCTACACACACTTTTTAGCAAGTGCCAGCGCGTGTTGGTGTGTGTGTGTATGTTTGTGTCTAAATGTGTTTACTTTGGCAATTTCCTGCTATTTGTTTAAAGTTTTTGGGCAAACAGCGCTCAGCTCTGTTAGCTGTTAGCTGCTAGCTGTTGACGTTAAGTTCTGTGCCTCAAAGTTTTCAGAAGTAATCTTTTAATTAAGTGCACGAGACAACGCATGAGTAGGTGGGTAAGTCTGAGGCGGCCAAAAAATTATGAGGTGTATGCACAGGAAAAGCGTTTAAGCAAGTTCCTCGTTAAACGGCCACAGCAACAGTGGCAACAAAAACAAAAAAGTAATTTGATTAATGGGCAAATGTTGTGCTTAATTAGCAAAACAAGAACAGAAGCAATACAAATAAACGGAACCAACTGCCCGAAAGAATAAAACACATTAAATAAATAAAAATAAAATAAAAACATGGCAAAAGTAAAAAAATATATGAGCTAATTGCGCGCCAAACGGGCAAATGAAAATTGCCAATGAAATGGAAACAGGCGAAGAGCACCAGAAAGACGCTTGTTGGGGCTGCTGGAGCAGCAGCAGGAAACAAAGCAACAATATGGCAGCGGAAAGGCAAAGGCAAAGAAGCGAATCCTGCAAATATTTTACAACTAATAAAAACATTGCAGCAGTCAAGTAAATCAAGTGCAAAACTAGAAGAGCAGGAACAAGAGCGGGAGGAAGCACGAGTAAAAAGGTAATGGAATAAATACAACTACATTTTTGATGTAGACAGTGTGAAAAACTCGAGGGGGAGAGAGAAAGGAGAGCATTAACGAAAGAAACAAAGAGAGAGAGAGACAAAGAGAGAGGGAGAGAGAGAGAGAGAGAGAGAGAGAGAGAGAGAGAGAGAGAGAGAGGAGAGGGGACCACGGAAAATTCACTTCAAAAAACAGCTAACAAAATTTCAACTGACATTAAAGTTGTGCTCAGCTAAGAATAACAATAAACGAGGGACCTATAGAAAATAAGTCATTAGGCAAATCAAAATTAGGAAAAAGCAGTTAAATAAGTGCCGAATTTACTAAATAATGATGTACATGGGTCCATTTAGGAATCGAAGCAATGTCTCCCTCTTAAGTTCGCTCCAATAACCAAGTTTCCGGAATGGTCTGCCTAGCTTTGTTCTTCTAAGCTTGGCCTGTATTTTTTGTAAATAAATTAAAAAAATACAACCCTCTGGGTTCGAATCGGTTAAGTTAACTTTCCAAATATCTACCCAATGATATTTGTTAACAAAATCACAATTTTGTACATTTCGTTCTTTCCTATAAGATAAAGACAGCTCAAGCTTTAATATTTTGTAAAGGCAGCAAAGGCAGGCTGTGTCACGAAATATTTTAAAGACAAATAATTAGAAAAGTGGGACCCTTAATGTTTTACAAAAAATGAATTATTTTAACATCCAACAACGCTAAATTGCTTAAGTTAACTTGAAAGTAACCAGCCGTCGTGAATACCCTAAGTATTGTAGCAATATATATAAATATATGAACTTATAATTCATTAATTAGGGCCATAGGTTAATTATATTTGCATATCTACATGTAGAGCTCTATCTAATTAGTTTTTGATTGTTTCACTAAATTGTTGTATAGATTTTTGTGCTAATAGTTCCATGGTTGTCTATATGAATATATGTATGTAGCTGACATAGATTAAAGTACTCGTAAATGGCTGTTAAATGAGTGTCAAAGCTCTCAGCTTGTCAAATATTGAAATCGAATGAAGCCTAAGCCAACTGCATTTAGCTAGTCAAATATTTGCATTGTCAATTTTTGCAACTGTCAACAAACATAAACGAAAATGTGTTTTGTGGCTACGTGACAATGTAGTCAAAAGTTTAACTACGACTAAAACAACCAGAAGAAGACGAAGATATTCTGTAGCAAACAAACACAATTAAGTTTTATTACAAACGTTTCAATTAGCCAAGATGACAAAAGAAGCAGCAGGGCTAACAGCACCAGCAGCAGAAAGCAGCTAAAGGAAATTTCAATTTGGTCAAAGTTCAAGCATTGGCAAGACTACGGCAGCTGCGACTAATTAAAGCGACCCAACCGCCTGCCCTAACCCAGCCCCACGCAACCTCTCCCCAGATAAACGACACTTTTGTTCAAATTTATTTGATCTGTGGAGTAACCCTTTGCTGAGCGACAGACGCACCTATCTACAGCCATTGACACTGGTATTGGCCCAGTGTAAATATGACTCAGACCAACATTTTGGCTGCTCTCTGACAGATACTTGTATAACCGGAAGACGTTTGTGGTCAACTTTGTGGCTGTGGGTAATTGAGTTAATTGCTAAATGATTGAGGCTAAGCTGCCAAGCGATAACGATTACGATAACGATTGCCATAACTGACTTTAAGTGGGCCTGCACAAATTTGTTGTCGGACATCATTTAATTTATCGCATAAAGAAGCCTAATTTAATTAAAACGAGATGCCGCTTTTGAATTTTGATACAGAGCTTTCGTATGACAACTATCTGAATAAAATATATAAGAAATCTCCAACTAGGACTTTCATAATGCGCCAAAAATTTGAGCGAAGTCTTAAGAAGAAGAAGAAGGGAATCATAAATATATATATATTTATAAATACTACTCCTTGGAAGAATAACTCATAATTAATCTCTGATATAAATGACTTTTCTGTCTGTCCAAAGATCACAATTTAATTGACCCCATGACAGCTTTATTATGTTCTTATTCAATATTCGGAATAAAGAAAACTTTACTTCTTATTATTGCCTCTATCTATACAGTTATGTATGTTTAAAGGGCGAAACTCTTCCACTAACACAGTTAGGTATTAGCCCAGGCTAAGACTGAATTTAATTTTGCTCCCTCTTCTGCCTTTCGCTGCCTCACGCTTACAATTCTCAACAAGTTAAGGCTTTCAGTGAGTAGCAAAAGGTTTACAAGCTAGGACATCATAGCACGCTTATTTCCAAATACTTTTAAACTTTATTGTTTGTTGACCATAAAAAGTCTATAACAATAGTTGTACTTGAAGAGAGTGCAGCCTATAAATAATTCCATGTCCCTGACTCCATTAGTGTGTCAATCAGCTAACATTGAAGGGTATCTCCCAGTTAAAAGCTAAGAGTTAATATCAAATTGTATAGTTTATTTTAAAAATCCACCGCTGACGAGTCCATTGCTCAATTAGTTTGTCAATCAGCGCTCTAAATTATATTTTCTTGTTAGCTGTCATCAAATCGATGAGCGATACGTGAACTAAAATGATGTCAGCATAGCGAAAGGCTTTTAAGGACTCACACATGAGCACATATAAATAGTTATATCCTTCGCTGTTAGCTGTCGCATTAATAAAGCACTTGATGACACCGAATTGTAATTAATACAGCTATCGGATAATTTTAAATTGTTTGTGTTGTGAGTCAATTTTCGGTCAGATCAATGCCAAAAGGTGGAAAGGAAAATTTAATTACCTGAATTTGAATCAACGTGACTTCTATGCTTATTGCATTTGTTGTGAGCTGACCTAAAAATAAAAGAGTTCAAATAATATTTGTATTAATTACAATAATAATACATTACATTGCAGCCAGTATAAAAATAAACATATAATTGTTTTCAAGCCTTGAGAGAAATGGAATAGAATTCGTGCCGTTCGGCTCTCAATGAGAATAAATGGCTTGAATGCTTGGAATACAAAGAGTATTAAGTTTAAGAGAAATTAAAATCTTTTTATATTCTTAAAACATGCTTAAAGAAAGTTTAGATTGAATTCCGTGGTAAAGTCTTGTGAACGTGAATTTAAACTAAGTCGCCTTTGTCTTAAGTAAAGAAAAAATTATCTGTATTTGCATGCTTGGAATAACAATAAAGACCGAATTCAAGGGTTTTCAGGTATACGAAACAAGTATCTAAAATCAAAATTTCCTTTTCTACACGAAACAAGTTCCTCATATCAGAATTTCTTGCTCTGAAATTTCAGGCGGATTTTTCAACAAATTTCTACTTCTTTAACGCAACAAATATTTCAGTTTTTTCTTCAAGTGCATAAAATAAATATACGAGTATTTTTTTAACCATATGCTGGCCGAAAGAATTTACAATTCAATTGCGGCCTTAACCATATGCGGTGTCAAACCGCCGCTGACCAACAGTAGGCGTTCGAAAATTATGCGTTGGTTAACGGCTGGGTGGGCGTGGCAGCAACATTGAACCGCATCCGCAATCACTAAAAATTAATTTCAATTTTATTGCATAAACGGGTAGGGCAACACCCAGCAACAGAACGCTTCCAAAATGGAGCATGGGCCATGCACTACAAACGGCTGTGGCAGGTGGAAAGTGGCAAGTGGCAAGTGGCAGGAGGCAAGCGGCAAGCGGCAAGGGGTAGTCCACAGCCACGGCTGTGTATGAAATAAAACTCAAGGCATGGGTCGAGTGCAACAGAGGCTAAATTATGCAGTTGGTTATGCTCAGACAAAATGGGAGCGTTGGGCTTGCGGGTTTGCGGTGTGTGGGAGTCGATTTCAGTGTGTAAAGCCGAAAAATTTATGAAAATGCAAAAGCGTTTTTCAGGTTTACCCCAGGTAAGCTGATGCAACCCGCAGCTGCTGTTGCAGCCAGCCACCACCAATTTTAATATGAATAGCAGCCAGCGCCAAAAAGCAAAACTGGCAGCAAGCAACCAAACCCCAAAAAAAATAAAAAAGGCGAACATGAATTGTGGTTTAAACATTGAATTATGAATATTTGCCCCCAGCCTTGCGGATGGGCCAGACGTGGGTGCCAGAACATTTATCATCAGGGCGCTGAGATTTTGATTAAAAGCATAAAATATTATGGTATAATCACGCTCAGCTAAATAGGTAAATAAAGTATGAATCAAAACAGGGAATAATGTGAGGAAGAGACAATGGAAACTTCAACTGGAATATATCCATTTTAAGAAATATTAGTAAGCCATGTTGCACTGCTTTTCGCCTTAAATGTATCTTCAATATGTTTTGTACATATAAAACGATTTTCATCAGGGTTGTGATACAGATTGGAAAAGTATTAGAATTCCAAATACCTGATAATTATTTAGATTATATATATATATTGCCTGATAGCGAGCCAGAATAAACATACCAAATTCCCCCGTAAGCCATGGTTATGCAACAAATTCTAGAACTTTATATACTATGGAACTTAATTTTACATGTAAATAAACAGCGTAATAGACAAATAGGGAATGAATCAAACAGAATAGAATGTGCTGCAGGAAGAGTTTGCTTGAACTAGACGATATCCTCTAAAAAGGAGAAATTTTAAAAATGTCAGTAAACAGCTTTTACAGCTCTTCGAAAAGTGTGCTCAAGAGAAGGATATTCCACAAAACATGCAAAAAAATACTTGTTTATTAACAAACCAATAATTTTCATACTTTCAGTCTTCAAAACTTGTAAGGAGGGGTGAGGGTATCCTCGATATAAGATTCATTCCCCTATTATGTCAAGTTAGATAAGAAATCCAACACTCAAAAATATTCCGATAAAAATGGAAAATATGAAGAGTAAGAATCTGAATTTAACAAACCTTTTTAAACAGCTACCCCTTTTACACATTTACAGGGCATACAAAAGCGAAAATTCCCCCCTCCCTCAACCGCTTTACAATGTAAGCCACAATATTTGCAAAATGCCAAAAATCAAATGAAAATTCTGTCGGCCGACGGCATTTTATGCTGAATGCAAATTATTAAATTTATAAATGGCATTTTCACAGACAAAAAGCCATAGACTAGAGCAATTACCGACATAAAAGAAAGTTAATTTCAATAGGCTTCAAAATACACTGAAATGTCTCTGACAATGCCGTAGAACTCCACTCAGCAGCAATGCAGCTGTGTGCTCCTCTAATTGGAGCAGATTCCTTGCACGCAAACATTTTCATTTTGGCGCAATTCATTCACTCACAAATACACCATAGTTTGTGGCTGGCCCAGATCTGGGTTAACAAAGACCGGATTACAGCAATTAGCTTGGCCAACTGATTGGATAAACTGTGGCAGAGGCAAGCCTTCGTATAATACTTATGATTGCACGGTCTGATGGTTACGGTTAATTACTAACCATTTTACTTGGTACGTGTACTAGCTTCGTTAATACATCTTAGCATTCTTCACCTAACCCGAATATATTTAC
>JBAMCE010000035.1:0-21181 GCA_037075305.1 Drosophila kanekoi | reverse complement strand
GTCGGGGTGCAGCCTTTGGAGGCGCCTCTCTCTCTCTCTCTCTCTCTCTCTGATGGGGTCAGCCAGGACTGCAGCAGATTGTCGGAGTATCGCTTGCTGAAGGCATTTATTAGATCTCCGACCTTTGTTCGACGTAGATCGAGTTAAATATATACACCTTTACAAGCCAAATCTAACTACAGGGTATTGCTGCGTGCCGAAAAAGGGGATCAACTCACAAATGATCAGAAATTCCATTTCTCGAAATATCCAATTGGAATAAACAACTTTCAACAAATTTCAACAAATTTCAAGAAATTTTTGCCAAAATGTGCAATTATTGCAAATGTTTTCGCATTTGATTTATTCGCACACAAATTAATAATTAATTTGGAGTCTTATTAAAAAGCTTCATATTTTTGAGAAATTCAATTAAAACTCAACAAGGAATTCGAACTTTTTCAATTTGTTTTTATGGTCTCCAACTTGTACATTATGCTAAATGAAGCACGTTGAACCCAAAACAAATTATTTTTCGCGCTTAACTCGCATAAATTTTAAATAAATACATGTTTTTTTAAATGTTAGAAAGAGCAAAGAGCAAAGATGTTATGTGCATTCAAAATGCTTTGAGAACCTTTTTCCTTGATAAAAATAGTTTTAGTTTATGCTGGAATAGCTTCTGGAAATGCTCACATATTCGGTCTAGCTGCGAGTTGTTCTATTGTTTTCCAGCTCGGAAAATGCAAAGTTGAGAGACGTTGGTCAAAACGGGTTTCCCGATTGTCACCAGGAGGACAACAACAACGACATCGTTTTAATATTTTTTGTTGGTGGCCGCGGCTTATCGCATCAAATAAACAACAACACGCAACAACAGCAAGAATAACAAGAAGAAGAGAGTCAGGTCTGGCTGGAATTTTAAAAGGTTCAGCGCCAGAGTCGCGCAGTCCCTGCCCCTGCGCCCATTAGGCGACAGACCGAGTCCCGTCCAGACACTGGGTCACATAGGCATCCTAGGAAGCCGCGAGTTTATGACTCAACCCGAGCTGAGCCGAGCCGGCTTTGAATGAAATTGATGTCGCGTGCGTTGTCTGCAAAGACTCTATGATAAAGGTTAAAGATCGCCCTCAGACTGGCGGCAATTAAGGACAAGTCCGACTCGGAGTCGTTGACTCTCAGGTTCTAAATTGATTTCACAGCGGGCTGCGCGAGGGCCAGGGGACCAGGGGCCAGGTAGAAGGCGGTTCGCTAAGTAGCCGCACAGGTGCCGGAAGCAAATATCGGAAATGGCTTGTTATCCGGCGGCCAGGTATACTCGGTGTATTTATTGTTAGCTAATTGCCCTGGCCAGGACACACAGCAGCAGATATTTTAACTGCAATTATCCATATATTCCATTTAAGCATTTGACTATTTTCTCTTTCTATTCCACAGCTGCCTTTCCCATCGCCCGGCGCATCGGACATCCCTATCAGAATCGCACGCCGCCGAAGCGAAAAAAGCCGCGCACCTCGTTCACACGCATCCAGGTGGCGGAGCTGGAGAAGCGTTTCCACAAGCAAAAATATCTGGCCTCCGCGGAGCGCGCCGCGCTGGCTCGCGGCCTCAAGATGACCGATGCCCAGGTGAAGACGTGGTTCCAGAATCGACGCACCAAATGGAGGTAAGAGCACAACAACAACAAAAATCAATACGCAAAAAAGTGCTGACAGCTAACACCTGTCCCCGCCCCCTCCCCGCTGCTTCACCTTTTTAAACTACAAAATGCACAAAAGGCTTTTGTCTAAAAAAGAGAAAAAAAACGGAAAAAAGTAGAGCTCGGGGGGTAAAAGGTTTTTCCATTATGCATGAGCACATTAAATGAAAAAGCGCCCCCCGCCCATCCATTTAGGGGTTGGCCTTCTTTTTGGGGGTGGATTCACTTCCTTTATGGCAAAGTCCTCTGCAACGTTTGGCCATAATGAGCAGAGGCTTTCACTAACCAGACGCTAATCACAACTCCAAAATGGCTGCTTAAGTTGTTGTAATAAATTTAATAGAATATAAAGAAAGTTTTAACAATTATTTGCAGAGTATCTGAGATTATGTTAAGCCCCATTGGCAGCCCTTTTTTCCCTTGCCCCTTACTCTGGATTTGAAGTAGATTCTAAGTTAACTTGGCTGTCAAAATTTTCAAATATTTTCAGGGCTTAAAAGAGACATACACAAGTTTCTAATTACCAAAGCTCAAGAGTTTACCTTGTTAGCTCGAATCTGGCTAAGCTCGAATGAATAGAAAAAAGTATTAAAGTAGTTATAAACAGAAGAAACTGCAACAAATTTATTAACCAGAGCTTAACTTTTACACTAATCTCGACTTTCAGGCATATTTGCACCTGAATAACTGAAAAGCAACATTCAAATGTTTATACGTGTTTTCTATGTAAATAATTTACTTAACATATTTACTTAAAACATCTGTTGGCTTATCATCTGTATTTATGGCCCATTTCCGAGTAGCCTAACACAGAACATTTGCCATGCAAACGAGTACTTTCAACTCGTTGCCTTATCAAGCGAATACTCACTCGCCCCTGCTTAAATGCATATGAGTAGAAACGTTTACACTCGAAGAAAATGTCTGGAGCTCTGCACAGCAAATACTCGCGAGAGACAGTTAACATACCTTAAGCTAAGATTGTTGTACTTCCCTTTGTTTTCCAAGCATTTCCTTTGAATCAAACGCTTCGAAATACAAATTGTTTCTTCTTACCTACATTTACGGAAGAAAGTGCTATAGTTTTTCTTCGAGTGTATGTGTCTGTTGTCCTATAAACAAGTCACGCGCTTGTTTGTCTCGTAATTTAATGAGGCATCGATGCGTTGAGCGCATTTGCGTGTCTCAAATTGTTTTCTATTTTATTACGAGCATTAGAATTATAACAAAATATATATGTATATACATATGTATGTGTGTATATAGACATAAGCCCTATGCAATTACCATTATAATAACGAGCAAAAGCAAAACTTTTCAAAACGTGGCAACGCCAACGTCGCATGCAGCAACAACAACAACAACGACAACAACAACGACGACAACAACACTTTTGAGACGCGCTAATTGCCGCTTAGCAGGCCTCTGCTCCAGAGCCCGACAATGCCAGAGCACCACCCCACTCCTCTTCCCCCGCTTTCCCCTTCTCCCTGCCCTGCTGGCTCTCACAGCTTATCAGCCATTTTGGACCTAGTTTAGCTCGTAAAAATTAATGATGTAAAACGCAATTTTGTTAACGGCAATGGCCACGGCTCGTTTGTGGCTAAGTGAAATGGCAACGGCATAATACAGGCACCATGATTACACACACACACACACACACACACACAGCTGTGTGTGTGCCTGATCACATAATTGCCTTAATGCAATGCTGCAAACTGTGCGCGCCAAAAGTAATTTGAATAATTAGCAGCGTTCAACATGGCGTATGAGTTATGTTCGCTTCGCCCAAAGATTGCCAAATGTATTTTTCAATAAATTCTGTGTTTCTGTAACCCGTTTTACAACAAAGGCAATGCGCTTGACTCAGAGGCTTTCAAATGCCAACAACAACAACAACAATTAATAATTAACAACAACAACAAGAATGTTCGACTGAGTTTGAGCAATTGAATGAAGTTTGTTGCCTGTCAATTTGACAATGTGTTTAGCGAAAAAGAAAAAAAAAACAGCAGAATCGCAAGAAGAGAGGAGGAAGAGCAAGAAGAGCAGGTAGAGAGGAGCGTGAACAAAGAAACGACAAGCAAGCGCAGTTATCTGTCGCCTGCTGAAGCTTGAATACTCTTACTTGAAGAAGTTTAGACATCAATTTCATCAAGTTTGCATAGAATGAACATTTTCTTTGTTGCAGAAATATTAAAACTATCCTCTTTTAAGTACTTCACTTATTTTGAGTTAGTTGAAAATACAAATTTTCAAAAGTGTTATGAAAATATGTATAAGAATCACGATATGATTGATAAAGATGTTTGCAAAAATAGAATAGATTTGTATATAAAACGCTTTGTCTTTAAATGACAGCTGTATGATGTAGTAGAACCTTTGCGACAAACTGCGATGCATATTCTCAATGACTGCAGCCAAAAAATAGATATATGTAAAGTTAAAATAAGGGGAAAAAATGGGAATCTCATAATAAACACAAAGCTGTTTATTCTGATAGTCGATAGTCGAGTCTAATAGACTCGGAGATGTCTACCACAAAGCATTGCGAATCTATAATACTCACAGCAAGGGTATAAAAAAGCAACTGCGGGCCAAAGGCAGATGCCACACAGACAACAGATTGATAGCATGTAAAAGAGAGAAAGAGCGAGGGAGAGAGCGAGAGTGAGGGAGAGAAAGAGAGAGAGGCAGGCGGAGAGCGCAGCATGCTGGAAACACAGTGATGGCAAAAAAAAATGGCATGTCATTGCGCAGTGTCTGACAATGGGGCCAAACAAATGATGTTGTCTAACGGTTGTCTGCTGCGCCAAGTCCTTGCAAATATACCGTACAGCCAGTAAATGGGCGGAGTATATACGAATGTCCGTATCGGAATGTTGGTTAAGTTCTTAAGATACATTCTAATTTGAAACCAACTTTTTGATTGATATAACTTTGCAGACTCAGAGGAGATTAAAGAAGAATATAAACTCTCAACTTTCTGAAATCAGCTTTTAATATAGATTTTCCCTTCATTTATCTGATTTATTTTTATAAATTTATACATAGCTTTTCCTTTAAATAGTTTTGATCTACTTTACATAAGATCTACTTTACCAGACACAAAAATGGAATGTATGTATATACTCTTAAGCTTTGCCCAAGCCAAATTGATTTCAAGCTTGAAATCAAGGAGTAAATGAAAGTTATCTAATGCTGACCAGCTCCGAGCTACAGGGTATCTTCTGTTTTAAGCACTCTCCTATGCAGAATTTCCACTGCCATCTAGATGTATGTTGTATACATAATTTAATTAGCAACCGGCACATAAATCAAGCTGCCGTTAAACCCTTTTTAATTACACGGCCATGCATCAAGAAGCCAAGAATCCGGCGGATTGTTTTGGGGGAGGGGGGCGAATCTTGGATTCGAGTACGAAAACTCACACGAAATTAATTGCGTGGCATATGGAAAAGTTTTTGGCTGCTGAAAGCTGTCTAATTAAAAATTTACACACGCACACACGCACACACACAGTGACAAATGGGTGTGTGTGCGTGTGTGGGTAAGTGGCCAAAAGAAGAAGCGGAAGAAGTTGGCTGGCAAACTTGAACCGCAAGACAAAAATCAATTTGGCAGAGAGCAAAGTTTTGTTTTGGAGCAAGCGAAGAAAATCAAATGAAATTAATTATGGCAAAGAGCCTGTTGGCCATTTGGAAATTAACTTTTGGGCCACGTGTCCTGGCCAAAAGGAAAATCTTTGTCTTGGCCAACAACTCCCACAGGACGCCAACCGGGCCCAATTAATGGCCTGGCTAAATTGTTATGTCTTGCCAGATAATTGCCAGAGAAACCTTTTCTTTCTCTTTTCTTTTGTCCCAATTTGTTGACATCGTTTGCGGGCGGATTTTAATTACCAGCCCCGAGCGAAGCGTTTGAACAGCTGCTAACAGTGCGACAATTGACTTGCCATTCAATTTGTGGCAACATTAATCTAAGCCACGCCTCACCCCCTACCTCGTATCCCCCACTCCCCTCCTCCCTTCTGCTCACCTGCCGCCACCTTCACAGTTAAGCGATTTATGCCTCGAGCTCTAATAAACATTTTAGCCTAATGTCTGGGCATTATTTATCGTGTTTAACAACAACAACAACATCAACAACATTTTCCTGGCTCTGACAAACAGTTAACATTTGTAAAGCGTTTCTTGCATTTTCCATTTTCCATTTTCCGCTGGAAAAACTCTCGTGCGCCTGAAGATAAATAACAATCGTGCCGCTTGTCTCTGCTTCGCACAGCTTAAATTAAGCCCGCACACACTCACTCGCACACACTCACACACACACACACTCGCTCGCACACACATTTGTTTTTGGAGTTTTTAATCAATTTTCGTTGCATTTTTCATGCGGTAGCTGTTAAAAAATGCTAGCAGATAAAGCATCCCAAATGCCAGAAAGTAAAAGTGAAATACTTCCCATGCTATTATTCACGCCAAAAACAAATGCCAGACAATGAAGTTACATTTCGAGTAAAATAATTCAATTAACGTGGCCTGCACAGTGGGGCAATTGGAATGAAAACTGTTTGTGAAACTTCGATTGAAAACCTGGCCATATTTTCCATAATATATTAATACTTTGTTATTGTAGAAGCTTCTTTTGATATCAAAGAACTTATCTTTAGTTTTAGCCAAACTTTCGCCTTTTAGATCAAAAGCAACAAATGATAGGAAATGAGAAAAAACATATTTCAAGCGTCGCGCGGCTTAACATTCATGTTAATTTGCAATCGATTTTTACAATTTACAATTCTCATAATCGATATTGATCTTGAAAGCAAATCGAAAAGAACGTTTGCAATCTGTAAATATAAGCCTGATTTAGACTATGCTCCAAGTATGTTACATTTACAAACTTCACATTCTGCGATTCCATTAGCAAGTGTCGGATGCCAGTAACATTTGGAACAAAAAGCCGCTTCTTCTGTTCCGAATAGCAACTGCTTATGCAAATGTGAAAAATGTAGTTTTGCTTGGGAAAACGTAGAGGCAACATATTTCACATTCCCAAAAATGTTAGAAATATTGATAGTGGAACAAGGTAATTTGTTATGTATGGAATTGTTATTGTTAACACTTAAAAACCAGGGCTAAACCTGAGCAATAAAAGGAACTTGGAAAGGGCAATACTTAAGGTTTTAGTTGGTCAACTAAAGAAAACTAAAACTAAGGAAAATGTTTCATTTGTGAGCTAGTTTATACTGCAAATGGAGGTCAATAAGGAAGAAAATTAGTCAACTTTCAAGGGGAACTAAAAATTAGCTCTCACAACATTAGAAACAAACATTTCTATAAATTTCTCTGCATAATTCTTAAGCCTGTAAGAATATATATATGTATGAATATTTTCATTTAACCCAAAAGCTGGCCACAATTCGACTATGAAATTAATGAATTTTTAATCAGTTCGCATTTAAGTTACGAACTCGTAGTTTGAATGATGACATTGCTGATGATAGCCGTAATGATAGCATATTTAACTAAAATACAATAATGACATGTGTGGGTCGCACACACACACACACTCGCACACACACACGCATATGCACACTAACGAGCCAAGTATTTAGGTTTGTAATTACGGGACACAAACTTTTTGCTAGACATCGTCGTAAGAACTTTATTTTAGCTCATGAAATATTCAATATGGCGCGCGAAGGCAAAAACAACCCCACAGACAGAGATGCAATGTGTGTGTAAGGGTGTGTGTGTGTGGGGGTGGCCACAATTAGAGCATAAATGCTGCGCAAACGCGAAATATGAGGGCAAGGGAAACGGAAAAGGAAGAGGGAACTGTGAATGGAATTGGAGCTGGGAACTGGAGCTGGAAAGAGCAAGAGGAGAATTATAGCTGCAGCAGCAAAGTGCAAAGGGCAAAGTGCAAAAGGCCGTGTTGCAATTGCAGCTGAATTAATTATGTGCAAATGTTGTTGTTGTTGTTGCTGCTCGACTTAAATCCCATTTAAGCGCAACATTTAAAATGTAATTTTACCAGGCCAGGCCAGAATCGAAATTAATTTTCAATAAACAAAAGCGAAACAATGCCATAAACGCAGAGGGGGAGGGGAGGGGCAGGGCTGGGTCTATTGGCAATCAGCATATTTGATTTGATTAGTTTTAAATGGTCTTAATAAGCCGCCCACATAATGACTTGATGAGCCTGCCCCCCTCCTCTCTCTCTCGCTCTCTCTCTCCTTCTCTCTGAGCCAAATTGCTTTCCGATAATGAATATGCACATTAGACGATGCCAAAATATAGATAAGCCTCATCAAATCGTATTATGCCCTCAACCCATTGAATAAAGCCTAAAGTTGGTTTAGTTTTCTTTTTATTGGAATAAGTCAGCTTAATAATAATCCTATTTCGGACAAATACATACATTATATACTTTTTTGGACTCGTACGGATCAATCTTTATTGATATTCGAAAATCACTTTGCTTCATTTTGATAAGAGAAAGGGGCTACAGCACGTTATTTTCTCAAAACTGGAGTTGTTTTAAAAATCAAATCGTTTTCGAACAATTTTTTTTGTCTCGCGACAGTATTTGTGATATTGGAATCTTATACCTATTTGAATTGAACAATCGAAGGGAAATATAACAAATTTTGACAAAAATCGGATCAGTTTCGATTTTAAATCAAATCAACAATCGAAGGATTTTTGGATTCTTGGAAATAACCAAGCCTAGAGACACATATCATATCATGACATCTACAAGAGCTGAATAAAAATCAACCAATATTAAGTGCACTTTTCAATATTACACACGTCTCTATACCATATTTAAGCCCTGAAAATGAAAGATCGGACTATAAGTACCGAAGATAATGAACAACTTATTATCAATTATATAGGACAGCTCGAAGCTGAGTATCTCACAGTCGGAACCGACTGAAGCTCTCTTTATTTTTATGCTCTATTAAATTTGGAGTTTTTCTTATCGTGACAGCTTATTAAACAAGTTTCTCTCTCCCTTTCTCTCTCTAGACGTCAGACGGCGGAGGAGCGCGAGGCTGAGCGACAGGCGGCCAATAGGCTGATGCTCTCCCTGCAGGCGGAGGCCATTAGCAAGGGCTTTGCGCCGCCGGCGGCGCCTCTTAGCTCCCAATCCGGCGTGAATGGAGCCCCGCTGGCCGCGCTGCACGGACTGCAGCCGTGGGCGGAAGCCTCCCACGCGGCGGGCTGCTAATTGTCAAATAGTAGATCATATATATATATATATATAGTATGTGTATAAGGTTTATTTGTGATACAGTTTGCTTTGTAAATAGAGTTGAGCGAAAAATGTGTGTGGTACAGTGAAAACACTGCAAGATGAACGCTCGCAGCTGTTCACTGTCGAAACAATCACGCACAAGTTGTAAATATCTAGCTTTACTTTCCATACTATAATCTAAAATAATCGATTAGTTATCTAAGTACTTCATTTAAGTTTAAGTAGTGTCCCTTAGTTTGTAGCGCAGTGTTTCCTTCATTTCAATTTAATCTCAAAATGTCAACCTTAAAGTATATATATAGATATATATGGTATATAACATACAAAATTTTAAATATATGGCTTGTATTGTACGTTAGTCCTAAGTCGAACGGCATTACCTAGTATTATAATATAAAACTAAATAGCTACCGAGAAATATATAAACTAACATAAAGCAAAGAAAACAAAAGCAAAATAAATACATTACGAAATCAAAGAACAGAAACTGAATATTTTGACCAAAATCGACCAAATGGCAAGGGGTTACATCACGTTTTTTCTCAAAATCGGAGTAGGTTCGGAGTCGGATCTTTTTTGATGATTTTCTTTGAATATCTCGACCAAATATTGTCCGATTTTAGAATTTCATACCATTTTGGACTCGTAAGGATCAGTACTTTCGACTGGTATTCACAAAAAGAAAATCTAAATTTTGACCAAAATCGACCAAATGGCAAGGGGTTACATCACGTTTTTTCTCAAAATCGGAGTAGGTTCGGAGTCGGATCTTTTTTGATGATTTTCTTTGAATATCTCGACCAAATATTGTCCGATTTTAGAATTTCATACCATTTTGGACTCGTAAGGATCAGTACTTTCGATTGGCATTCACAAAAAGAAAATCTAAATTTTGACCAAAATCGACCAAATGGCAAGGGGTTACATCACGTTTTTTCTCAAAATCGGAGTAGGTTCGGAGTCGGATCTTTTTTGATGATTTTCTTTGAATATCTCGGCCAAATATTGTCCGATTTTAGAGTTTCATACCATTTTGGACTCGTAAGGATCAGTACTTTCGATTGGCATTCACAAAAAGAAAATCTAAATTTTGACCAAAATCGACCAAATGGCAAGGGGTTACATCACGTTTTTTCTCAAAATCGGAGTAGGTTCGGAGTCGGATCTTTTTTGATGATTTTCTTTGAATATCTCGGCCAAATATTGTCCGATTTTAGAATTTCATACCATTTTGGACTCGTAAGGATCAGTACTTTCGATTGGCATTCACAAAAAGAAAATCTAAATTTTGACCAAAATCGACCAAATGGCAAGGGGTTACATCACGTTTTTTCTCAAAATCGGAGTAGGTTCGGAGTCGGATCTTTTTTGATGATTTTCTTTGAATATCTCGGCCAAATATTGTCCGATTTTAGAATTTCATACCATTTTGGACTCGTAAGGATCAGTACTTGCGATTGGCATTCACAAAAAGAAAATCTAAATTTTGACCAAAATCGACCAAATGGCAAGGGGTTACATCACGTTTTTTCTCAAAATCGGAGTAGGTTCGGAGTCGGATTTTTTTTGATGATTTTCTTTGAATATCTCGGCCAAATATTGTCCGATTTTTGGACTCGTAAGAATCAGTACTTTCGATTGGCATTCACAAAAAGAAAATCTAAATTTTGACCAAAATCGACCAAATGGCAAGGGGTTACATCACGTTTTTTCTCAAAATCGGAGTAGGTTCGGAGTCGGATCTTTTTTGATGATTTTCTTTGAATATCTCGACCAAATATTGTCCGATTTTAGAATTTCATACCATTTTGGACTCGTAAGGATCAGTACTTTCGATTGGCATTCACAAAAAGAAAATCTAAATTTTGACCAAAATCGACCAAATGGCAAGGGGTTACATCACGTTTTTTCTCAAAATCGGAGTAGGTTCGGAGTCGGATCTTTTTTGATGATTTTCTTTGAATATCTCGGCCAAATATTGTCCGATTTTAGAGTTTCATACCATTTTGGACTCGTAAGGATCAGTACTTTCGATTGGCATTCACAAAAAGAAAATCTAAATTTTGACCAAAATCGACCAAATGGCAAGGGGTTACATCACGTTTTTTCTCAAAATCGGAGTAGGTTCGGAGTCGGATCTTTTTTGATGATTTTCTTTGAATATCTCGGCCAAATATTGTCCGATTTTTGGACTCGTAAGAATCAGTACTTTCGATTGGCATTCACAAAAAGAAAATCTAAATTTTGACCAAAATCGACCAAATGGCAAGGGGTTACATCACGTTTTTTCTCAAAATCGGAGTAGGTTCGGAGTCGGATCTTTTTTGATGATTTTCTTTGAATATCTCGGCCAAATATTGTCCGATTTTAGAATTTCATACCATTTTGGACTCGTAAGGATCAGTACTTTCGATTGGCATTCACAAAAAGAAAATCTAAATTTTGACCAAAATCGACCAAATGGCAAGGGGTTACATCACGTTTTTTCTCAAAATCGGAGTAGGTTCGGAGTCGGATCTTTTTTGATGATTTTCTTTGAATATCTCGACCAAATATTGTCCGATTTTAGAATTTCATACCATTTTGGACTCGTAAGGATCAGTACTTTCGACTGGTACTCACAAAAGGAAAATCTAAATTTTGACCAAAATCGACCAAATGGCAAGGGGTTACATCACGTTTTTTCTCAAAATCGGAGTAGGTTCGGAGTCGGATCTTTTTTGATGATTTTCTTTGAATATCTCGACCAAATATTGTCCGATTTTAGAATTTCATACCATTTTGGACTCGTAAGGATCAGTACTTTCGATTGGCATTCACAAAAAGAAAATCTAAATTTTGACCAAAATCGACCAAATGGCAAGGGGTTACATCACGTTTTTTCTCAAAATCGGAGTAGGTTCGGAGTCGGATCTTTTTTGATGATTTTCTTTGAATATCTCGACCAAATATTGTCCGATTTTAGAATTTCATACCATTTTGGACTCGTAAGGATCAGTTCTTTCGATTGGCATTCGACCAATCGACCAAATGGCAAGGGGTTACATCACGTTTTTTCTCAAAATCGGAGTAGGTTCGGAGTCGGATCTTTTTTGATGATTTTCTTTGAATATCTCGACCAAATATTGTCCGATTTTAGAATTTCATACCATTTTGGACTCGTAAGGATCAGTACTTTCGATTGGCATTCACAAAAAGAAAATCTAAATTTTGACCAAAATCGACCAAATGGCAAGGGGTTACATCACGTTTTTTCTCAAAATCGGAGTAGGTTCGGAGTCGGATCTTTTTTGATGATTTTCTTTGAATATCTCGGCCAAATATTGTCCGATTTTAGAGTTTCATACCATTTTGGACTCGTAAGGATCAGTACTTTCGATTGGCATTCACAAAAAGAAAATCTAAATTTTGACCAAAATCGACCAAATGGCAAGGGGTTACATCACGTTTTTTCTCAAAATCGGAGTAGGTTCGGAGTCGGATCTTTTTTGATGATTTTCTTTGAATATCTCGGCCAAATATTGTCCGATTTTTGGACTCGTAAGAATCAGTACTTTCGATTGGCATTCACAAAAAGAAAATCTAAATTTTGACCAAAATCGACCAAATGGCAAGGGGTTACATCACGTTTTTTCTCAAAATCGGAGTAGGTTCGGAGTCGGATCTTTTTTGATGATTTTCTTTGAATATCTCGGCCAAATATTGTCCGATTTTAGAATTTCATACCATTTTGGACTCGTAAGGATCAGTACTTTCGATTGGCATTCACAAAAAGAAAATCTAAATTTTGACCAAAATCGACCAAATGGCAAGGGGTTACATCACGTTTTTTCTCAAAATCGGAGTAGGTTCGGAGTCGGATCTTTTTTGATGATTTTCTTTGAATATCTCGGCCAAATATTGTCCGATTTTAGAGTTTCATACCATTTTGGACTCGTAAGGATCAGTACTTTCGATTGGCATTCACAAAAAGAAAATCTAAATTTTGACCAAAATCGACCAAATGGCAAGGGGTTACATCACGTTTTTTCTCAAAATCGGAGTAGGTTCGGAGTCGGATTTTTTTTGATGATTTTCTTTGAATATCTCGGCCAAATATTGTCCGATTTTTGGACTCGTAAGAATCAGTACTTTCGATTGGCATTCACAAAAAGAAAATCTAAATTTTGACCAAAATCGACCAAATGGCAAGGGGTTACATCACGTTTTTTCTCAAAATCGGAGTAGGTTCGGAGTCGGATCTTTTTTGATGATTTTCTTTGAATATCTCGGCCAAATATTGTCCGATTTTAGAATTTCATACCATTTTGGACTCGTAAGGATCAGTACTTTCGATTGGCATTCACAAAAAGAAAATCTAAATTTTGACCAAAATCGACCAAATGGCAAGGGTTAATCACGTTTTTTCTCAAAATCGGAGTAGGTTCGGAGTCGGATTTTTTTTGATGATTTTCTTTGAATATCTCGGCCAAATATTGTCCGATTTTAGAATTTCATACCATTTTGGACTCGTAAGGATCAGTACTTTCGATTGGCATTCACAAAAAGAAAATCTAAATTTTGACCAAAATCGACCAAATGGCAAGGGGTTACATCACGTTTTTTCTCAAAATCGGAGTAGGTTCGGAGTCGGATCTTTTTTGATGATTTTCTTTGAATATCTCGGCCAAATATTGTCCGATTTTAGAATTTCATACCATTTTGGACTCGTAAGGATCAGTACTTGCGATTGGCATTCACAAAAAGAAAATCTAAATTTTGACCAAAATCGACCAAATGGCAAGGGGTTACATCACGTTTTTTCTCAAAATCGGAGTAGGTTCGGAGTCGGATCTTTTTTGATGATTTTCTTTGAATATCTCGGCCAAATATTGTCCGATTTTTCTCAAAATCGGAGTAGGTTCGGAGTCGGATCTTTTTTGATGATTTTCTTTGAATATCTCGGCCAAATATTGTCCGATTTTAGAATTTCATACCATTTTGGACTCGTAAGGATCAGTACTTTCGATTGGCATTCACAAAAAGAAAATCTAAATTTTGACCAAAATCGACCAAATGGCAAGGGGTTACATCACGTTTTTTCTCAAAATCGGAGTAGGTTCGGAGTCGGATCTTTTTTGATGATTTTCTTTGAATATCTCGACCAAATATTGTCCGATTTTAGAATTTCATACCATTTTGGACTCGTAAGGATCAGTACTTTCGATTGGCATTCACAAAAAGAAAATCTAAATTTTGACCAAAATCGACCAAATGGCAAGGGGTTACATCACGTTTTTTCTCAAAATCGGAGTAGGTTCGGAGTCGGATCTTTTTTGATGATTTTCTTTGAATATCTCGGCCAAATATTGTCCGATTTTAGAGTTTCATACCATTTTGGACTCGTAAGGATCAGTACTTTCGATTGGCATTCACAAAAAGAAAATCTAAATTTTGACCAAAATCGACCAAATGGCAAGGGGTTACATCACGTTTTTTCTCAAAATCGGAGTAGGTTCGGAGTCGGATCTTTTTTGATGATTTTCTTTGAATATCTCGGCCAAATATTGTCCGATTTTAGAATTTCATACCATTTTGGACTCGTAAGGATCAGTACTTTCGATTGGCATTCACAAAAAGAAAATCTAAATTTTGACCAAAATCGACCAAATGGCAAGGGGTTACATCACGTTTTTTCTCAAAATCGGAGTAGGTTCGGAGTCGGATCTTTTTTGATGATTTTCTTTGAATATCTCGGCCAAATATTGTCCGATTTTAGAATTTCATACCATTTTGGACTCGTAAGGATCAGTACTTGCGATTGGCATTCACAAAAAGAAAATCTAAATTTTGACCAAAATCGACCAAATGGCAAGGGGTTACATCACGTTTTTTCTCAAAATCGGAGTAGGTTCGGAGTCGGATTTTTTTTGATGATTTTCTTTGAATATCTCGGCCAAATATTGTCCGATTTTTGGACTCGTAAGAATCAGTACTTTCGATTGGCATTCACAAAAAGAAAATCTAAATTTTGACCAAAATCGACCAAATGGCAAGGGGTTACATCACGTTTTTTCTCAAAATCGGAGTAGGTTCGGAGTCGGATCTTTTTTGATGATTTTCTTTGAATATCTCGGCCAAATATTGTCCGATTTTAGAATTTCATACCATTTTGGACTCGTAAGGATCAGTACTTTCGATTGGCATTCACAAAAAGAAAATCTAAATTTTGACCAAAATCGACCAAATGGCAAGGGGTTACATCACGTTTTTTCTCAAAATCGGAGTAGGTTCGGAGTCGGATCTTTTTTGATGATTTTCTTTGAATATCTCGACCAAATATTGTCCGATTTTAGAATTTCATACCATTTTGGACTCGTAAGGATCAGTACTTTCGATTGGCATTCACAAAAAGAAAATCTAAATTTTGACCAAAATCGACCAAATGGCAAGGGGTTACATCACGTTTTTTCTCAAAATCGGAGTAGGTTCGGAGTCGGATCTTTTTTGATGATTTTCTTTGAATATCTCGGCCAAATATTGTCCGATTTTAGAATTTCATACCATTTTGGACTCGTAAGGATCAGTACTTTCGATTGGCATTCACAAAAAGAAAATCTAAATTTTGACCAAAATCGACCAAATGGCAAGGGGTTTCATCACGTTTTTTCTCAAAATCGGAGTAGGTTCGGAGTCGGATCTTTTTTGATGATTTTCTTTGAATATCTCGGCCAAATATTGTCCGATTTTAGAATTTCATACCATTTTGGACTCGTAAGGATCAGTACTTTCGATTGGCATTCACAAAAAGAAAATCTAAATTTTGACCAAAATCGACCAAATGGCAAGGGGTTACATCACGTTTTTTCTCAAAATCGGAGTAGGTTCGGAGTCGGATCTTTTTTGATGATTTTCTTTGAATATCTCGGCCAAATATTGTCCGATTTTAGAATTTCATACCATTTTGGACTCGTAAGGATCAGTACTTTCGATTGGCATTCACAAAAAGAAAATCTAAATTTTGACCAAAATCGACCAAATGGCAAGGGGTTACATCACGTTTTTTCTCAAAATCGGAGTAGGTTCGGAGTCGGATCTTTTTTGATGATTTTCTTTGAATATCTCGGCCAAATATTGTCCGATTTTAGAATTTCATACCATTTTGGACTCGTAAGGATCAGTACTTTCGATTGGCATTCACAAAAAGAAAATCTAAATTTTGACCAAAATCGACCAAATGGCAAGGGGTTACATCACGTTTTTTCTCAAAATCGGAGTAGGTTCGGAGTCGGATCTTTTTTGATGATTTTCTTTGAATATCTCGGCCAAATATTGTCCGATTTTAGAATTTCATACCATTTTGGACTCGTAAGGATCAGTACTTGCGATTGGCATTCACAAAAAGAAAATCTAAATTTTGACAAAAATCGACCAAATGGCAAGGGGTTACATCACGTTTTTTCTCAAAATCGGAGTAGGTTCGGAGTCGGATCTTTTTTGATGATTTTCTTTGAATATCTCGGCCAAATATTGTCCGATTTTAGAATTTCATACCATTTTGGACTCGTAAGGATCAGTACTTGCGATTGGCATTCACAAAAAGAAAATCTAAATTTTGACCAAAATCGACCAAATGGCAAGGGGTTACATCACGTTTTTTCTCAAAATCGGAGTAGGTTCGGAGTCGGATCTTTTTTGATGATTTTCTTTGAATATCTCGACCAAATATTGTCCGATTTTAGAATTTCATACTATTTTGGACTCGTAAGGATCAGTACTTGCGATTGGCATTCACAAAAAGAAAATCTAAATTTTGACCAAAATCGACCAAATGGCAAGGGGTTACATCACGTTTTTTCTCAAAATCGGAGTAGGTTCGGAGTCGGATCTTTTTTGATGATTTTCTTTGAATATCTTGGCCAAATATTGTCCGATTTTAGAATTTCATACCATTTTGGACTCGTAAGGATCAGTACTTTCGACTGGTATTCACAAAAAGAAAATCTAAATTTTGACCAAAATCGACCAAATGGCAAGGGGTTACATCACGTTTTTTCTCAAAATCGGAGTAGGTTCGGAGTCGGATCTTTTTTGATGATTTTCTTTGAATATCTCGGCCAAATATTGTCCGATTTTAGAATTTCATACCATTTTGGACTCGTAAGGATCAGTACTTTCGATTGGCATTCACAAAAAGAAAATCTAAATTTTGACCAAAATCGACCAAATGGCAAGGGGTTACATCACGTTTTTTCTCAAAATCGGAGTAGGTTCGGAGTCGGATCTTTTTTGATGATTTTCTTTGAATATCTCGGCCAAATATTGTCCGATTTTAGAATTTCATACCATTTTGGACTCGTAAGGATCAGTACTTTCGATTGGCATTCACAAAAAGAAAATCTAAATTTTGACCAAAATCGACCAAATGGCAAGGGGTTACATCACGTTTTTTCTCAAAATCGGAGTAGGTTCGGAGTCGGATCTTTTTTGATGATTTTCTTTGAATATCTCGACCAAATATTGTCCGATTTTAGAGTTTCATACCATTTTGGACTCGTAAGGATCAGTACTTTCGATTGGCATTCACAAAAAGAAAATCTAAATTTTGACCAAAATCGACCAAATGGCAAGGGGTTACATCACGTTTTTTCTCAAAATCGGAGTAGGTTCGGAGTCGGATTTTTTTTGATGATTTTCTTTGAATATCTCGGCCAAATATTGTCCGATTTTAGAATTTCATACCATTTTGGACTCGTAAGGATCAGTACTTTCGATTGGCATTCACAAAAAGAAAATCTAAATTTTGACCAAAATCGACCAAATGGCAAGGGGTTACATCACGTTTTTTCTCAAAATCGGAGTAGGTTCGGAGTCGGATCTTTTTTGATGATTTTCTTTGAATATCTCGACCAAATATTGTCCGATTTTAGAGTTTCATACCATTTTGGACTCGTAAGGATCAGTACTTTCGATTGGCATTCACAAAAAGAAAATCTAAATTTTGACCAAAATCGACCAAATGGCAAGGGGTTACATCACGTTTTTTCTCAAAATCGGAGTAGGTTCGGAGTCGGATTTTTTTTGATGATTTTCTTTGAATATCTCGGCCAAATATTGTCCGATTTTAGAATTTCATACCATTTTGGACTCGTAAGGATCAGTACTTTCGATTGGCATTCACAAAAAGAAAATCTAAATTTTGACCAAAATCGACCAAATGGCAAGGGGTTACATCACGTTTTTTCTCAAAATCGGAGTAGGTTCGGAGTCGGATCTTTTTTGATGATTTTCTTTGAATATCTCGGCCAAATATTGTCCGATTTTAGAATTTCATACCATTTTGGACTCGTAAGGATCAGTACTTGCGATTGGCATTCACAAAAAGAAAATCTAAATTTTGACCAAAATCGACCAAATGGCAAGGGGTTACATCACGTTTTTTCTCAAAATCGAAGTAGGTTCGGAGTCGGATTTTTTTTGATGATTTTCTTTGAATATCTCGGCCAAATATTGTCCGATTTTAGAACTTCATACCATTTTGGACTCGTAAGGATCAGTACTTTCGATTGGCATTCACAAAAAGAAAATCTAAATTTTGACCAAAATCGACCAAATGGCAAGGGGTTACATCACGTTTTTTCTCAAAATCGTAGTAGGTTCGGAGTCGGATCTTTTTTGATGATTTTCTTTGAATATCTCGGCCAAATATTGTCCGATTTTAGAATTTCATACCATTTTGGACTCGTAGGGATCAGTACTTTCGATTGGCATTCACAAAAAGAAAATCTAAATTTTGACCAAAATCGACCAAATGGCAAGGGGTTACATCACGTTTTTTCTCAAAATCGGAGTAGGTTCGGAGTCGGATCTTTTTTGATGATTTTCTTTCAATATCTCGGCCAAATATTGTCCGATTTTAGAATTTCATACCATTTTGGACTCGTAAGGATCAGTACTTTCGATTGGCATTCACAAAAAGAAAATCTAAATTTTGACCAAAATCGACCAAATGGCAAGGGGTTACATCACGTTTTTTCTCAAAATCGGAGTAGGTTCGGAGTCGGATCTTTTTTGATGATTTTCTTTGAATATCTCGGCCAAATATTGTCCGATTTTAGAATTTCATACCATTTTGGACTCGTAAGGATCAGTACTTTCGATTGGCATTCACAAAAAGAAAATCTAAATTTTGACCAAAATCGACCAAATGGCAAGGGGTTACATCACGTTTTTTCTCAAAATCGGAGTAGGTTCGGAGCCGGATCTTTTTTGATGATTTTCTTTGAATATCTCGACCAAATATTGTCCGATTTTAGAATTTCATACCATTTTGGACTCGTAAGGATCAGTACTTTCGATTGGCATTCACAAAAAGAAAATCTATATTTTGACCAAAATCGACCAAATGGCAAGGGGTTACATCACGTTTTTTCTCAAAATCGGAGTAGGTTCGGAGTCGGATCTTTTTTGATGATTTTCTTTGAATATCTCGACCAAATATTGTCCGATTTTAGAGTTTCATACCATTTTGGACTCGTAAGGATCAGTACTTTCGATTGGCATTCACAAAAAGAAAATCTAAATTTTGACCAAAATCGACCAAATGGCAAGGGGTTACATCACGTTTTTTCTCAAAATCGGAGTAGGTTCGGAGTCGGATCTTTTTTGATGATTTTCTTTCAATATCTCGGCCAAATATTGTCCGATTTTAGAATTTCATACCATTTTGGACTCGTAAGGATCAGTACTTTCGATTGGCATTCACAAAAAGAAAATCTAAATTTTGACCAAAATCGACCAAATGGCAAGGGGTTACATCACGTTTTTTCTCAAAATCGGAGTAGGTTCGGAGTCGGATCTTTTTTGATGATTTTCTTTGAATATCTCAGCAAAAATTGTCCGATTTTAGAATTTCATACCATTTTGGACTCGTAAGGATCAGTACTTTCGATTGGCATTCACAAAAAGAAAATCTAAATTTTTACCAAAATCGACCAAATGGCAAGGGGTTACATCACGTTTTTTCTCAAAATCGGAGTAGAGTCGGAGTCGGATCTTTTTTGATGATTTTCTTTGAATATCTCGGCCAAATATTGTCCGATTTTAGAACTTCATACCATTTTGGACTCGTAAGGATCAGTACTTTCGATTGGCATTCACAAAAAGAAAATCTAAATTTTTACCAAAATCGACCAAATGGCAAGGGGTTACATCACGTTTTTTCTCAAAATCGGAGTAGGTTCGGAGTCGGATCTTTTTTGATGATTTTCTTTCAATATCTCGGCCAAATATTGTCCGATTTTAGAATTTCATACCATTTTGGACTCGTAAGGATCAGTACTTTCGATTGGCATTCACAAAAAGAAAATCTAAATTTTGACCAAAATCGACCAAATGGCAAGGGGTTACATCACGTTTTTTCTCAAAATCGGAGTAGGTTCGGAGTCGGATCTTTTTTGATGATTTTCTTTGAATATCTCGGCCAATTATTGTCCGATTTTAGAATTTCATACCATTTTGGACTCGTAGGGATCAGTACTTTCGATTGGCATTCACAAAAAGAAAATCTATATTTTGACCAAAATCGACCAAATGGCAAGGGGTTACATCACGTTTTTTCTCAAAATCGGAGTAGAGTCGGAGTCGGATCTTTTTTGATGATTTTCTTTGAATATCTCGGCCAAATATTGTCCGATTTTAGAATTTCATACCATTTTGGACTCGTAAGGATCAGTACTTTCGATTGGCATTCACAAAAAGAAAATCTAAATTTTGACCAAAATCGACCAAATGGCAAGGGGTTACATCACGTTTTTTCTCAAAATCGGAGTAGGTTCGGAGTCGGATCTTTTTTGATGATTTTCTTTGAATATCTCGGCCAATTATTGTCCGATTTTAGAATTTCATACCATTTTGGACTCGTAGGGATCAGTACTTTCGATTGGCATTCACAAAAAGAAAATCTAAATTTTTACCAAAATCGACCAAATGGCAAGGGGTTACATCACGTTTTTTCTCAAAATCGGAGTAGGTTCGGAGTCGGATCTTTTTTGATGATTTTCTTTGAATATCTCGACCAAATATTGTCCGATTTTAGAATTTCATACCATTTTGGACTCGTAAGGATCAGTACTTTCGATTGGCATTCACAAAAAGAAAATCTAAATTTTGACCAAAATCGACCAAATGGCAAGGGGTTACATCACGTTTTTTCTCAAAATCGGAGTAGGTTCGGAGTCGGATCTTTTTTGATGATTT
>JBAMCE010000033.1:0-29497 GCA_037075305.1 Drosophila kanekoi | reverse complement strand
TCTGAAAACATTCAGCATCCCGACTATCTTAAAACATACAACCCCATCTGGCCGCCAAAACTGCTTTATCAAAACTTGTGTCAGATACCAGGAACCCTGTTAATCCTGCGTTTGCATCATAGGGGCGCAGTTCAAAGCCAAACAGGCTCACCCGACAATTTAATCTTAAAACATACAGCCCCATCTGGCTGCCAAAACTGCTTTACAAAAACTTGTCTAAGATACCAGGAGCCCTGTTAATCTAGCATTTGCAGCCTAGGGGAGCAAGTCAAAGTCAAACAGACTCACCCGACTATTTAACCTTAAAACATATAGCCCCATATGACCGCCAAAAACTGATTTACGAAAACTTGTCTTAGATACCAGGAACCCTGTTATTCCAGCATTTGCATCCTAGGGGCGCAAGTCAAAGCCAAACACGCTCACAAGACTATTTAATCTTAAAATATACAGCCTTACCTAGATGTCAAAACTGATTTACCAAAACTTGTCTTAGATTCCAGTAGCCCCGCCAATCTGGCATGTGCAGCCTAGGGGAGCAAGTCAAAGCCAAAAAGGCCATCCGACTATTTAATCCTAAAACATATAGCCCCATAGACGCCAAAACAGATTTACCAAAACTTGTCTTAGATTCCAGTAGCCCCGCCAATCTGGCATGTGCAGCCTAGGGAGCAAGTCAAAGCCAAACAGGCTCATCCGACTATTTAATCCTAAAACATAGAGCCCCATCTGGCCGCCAAAACTGATTTACCAAAACCTATCTCAGTTACCAGGAACCCTGTTAATCTAGCATTTGCAGCCTAGGGGAGCAAGACAAAGCCAAATTGTCTCACCCGACTATTAAATTTTAAATCATATAGCCCCACCTGGCCGCCAAAACTGATTTACCAAAACTTGTCTCAGATAGCAGGAACCCTGTTAATCTAGCATTTGCATCCTAGGGGAGCAAGTCAAAGTCAAACAGACTCACCCGACTATTTAACCTTAAAACATACAGACTTACGTAGCTGTCAAAACTGTTTTAGCAAAGCTTTTTTAGATTCCAGGAGCCCCGCCAATCTGGCATCTGCCGCCTAGGTGAGAAAGTCAAAGCCAAATAGTCTTACACGATTATTAAATCTGAAAACATTCAGCATCACTTGGAACTCAAAATTGCCTTACCAAAACTTGTTTCAGATACCAGGAACCCTGTTAATCTCACATTTGCATCCTAGGGGCGCAAGTCAAAGCCAATCAGGCTCACCCGACTATTAAAGCTTAAAACATATAGCCCCATATGACCGCCAAAACTGATTTACGAAAACTTGTCTTAGATACCAGGTACCCTGTTATTCCAGCATTTGCATCCTAGGGGCGCAAGTCAAAACCAAACACGCTCACAAGACTATTTAATCTTAAAATATACAGCCTTACCTAGATGTAAAAACTGTTTTACCAAAACTTGTCTTAGATTCCAGTAGCTCCGCCAATCTGGCATGTGCAGCCTAGGGGAGCAAGTCAAAGCCAAACAGGCTCATCCGACTATTTAATCCTAAAACATATAGCCCCATCTGGCCGCCAAAACTGATTTACAAAAACCTATCTCAGTTACCAGGAACCCTGTTAATCTAGCATTTGCAGCCTAGGGGAGCAAGACAAAGCCAAATTGTCTCACCCGACTATTAAATTTTAAATCATATAGCCCCACCTGGCCGCCAAAACTGATTTACCAAAACTTGTCTCAGATAGCAGGAACCCTGTTAATCCAGCATTTGCATCCTAGGGGAGCAAGTCAAAGTCAAACAGACTCACCCGACTATTTAACCTTAAAACATACAGACTTACGTAGCTGTCAAAACTGTTTTAGCAAAGCTTTTTTTAGATTCCAGGAGCCCCGCCAATCTGGCATCTGCCGCCTAGGTGAGAAAGTCAAAGCCAAATAGTCTCACACGACTATTAAACCTGAAAACATTCAGCATCACCTGGAACTCAAAATTGCCTTACCAAAACTTGTTTCAGATACCAGGAACCCTGTTAATCCAGCATTTGCATCCTAGGGGGCAAGTCAAGGCCAAACAGGCTCACCCGACTTTTAAATCTTAAAACATATAGCCCCATCTGGCCGCCAAAACTGATTTACCAAAACTTGTCTTAGATACCAGAACCCTGTTATTCCAGCATTTGCATCCTAGGGGCGCAAGTCAAAGCCAAACACGCTCACCCGGCTATTTAATCTTAAAGCATACAGCCTTACCTAGCTGTCAAAACTGTTTTACCAAAACTTGTCTTAGATTCCAGTAGCTCCGCCAATCTGGCATGTGCAGCCTAGGGGAGCAAGTAAAAGCCAAACAGGCTCATCCGACTATTTAATCCTAAAACATACAGCCTCACCTGGAAGTCAAAATTGCTTTAGCGGAACTTGTCTTGGATACAAGGATCTCTGTTAATCTAGCATTTGCAGCCTATGGTAGCAAGTCAAAGCCAAATAGTCTCACCCGACTATTAAATCTTAAAACATACAACCCCATCTGGCCGCCAAAACTGCTTTATCAAAACTTGTGTCAGATACCAGGAACCCTATTAATCCTGCGTTTGCATCCTAGGGGCGCAGTTCAAAGCCAAACAGGCTCACCCGACAATTTAATCTTAAAACATACAGCCCCATCTGGCTGCCAAAACTGCTTTACCAAAACTTGTCTAAGATACCAGGAGCCCTGTTAATCTAGCATTTGCAGCCTAGGGGAGCAAGTCAAAGCAAAATAGTCTCAGCCGACTATTAAGTCTTAACACATTCAGCCTCACCTGGAACTCAAAATTGCCTTACCAAAACTTGTCTCAGATACCAGGAACCCTGTTAATCCAGCATTTGCATCGTAGGGGGGCAAGTCAAGGCCAAACAGGCTCACCCGACTTTTAAATCTTAAAACATATAGCCCCATCTGGCCGCCAACACTGATTTACCAAAACTTGTCTTAGATACCAGAACCCTGTTATTCCAGCATTTGCATCCTAGGGGCGCAAGTCAAAGCCAAACACGCTCACCCGACTATTTAATCTTAAAGCATACAGCCTTACCTAGCTGTCAAAACTGTTTTACCAAAACTTGTCTTAGATTCCCGCCGATCTGGCATGTGCAGCCTAGGGAGCAAGTCAAAGCCAAACAGGCTCATCCGACTATTTAATCCTAAAACATACAGCCTCACCTGGAAGTCAAAATTGCTTTAGCGGAACTTGTCTTGGATACAAGGATCTCTGTTAATCTAGCATTTGCAGAGCCTATGGTAGCAAGTCAAAGCCAAATAGTCTCACCCGACTATTAAATCTTAAAACATACAACCCCACCTGGCCGCCAAAACTGCTTTATCAAAACTTGTGTCAGATACCAGGAACCCTGTTAATCCTGCGTTTGCATCCTAGGGGCGCAGTTCAAAGCCAAACAGGCTCACCCGACAATTTAATTTTAAAACATACAGCCCCATCTGGCTGCCAAAACTGCTTTACCAAAACTTGTCTAAGATACCAGGAGCCCTGTTAATCTAGCATTTGCAGCCTAGGGGAGCAAGTCAAAGTCAAACAGACTCACCCGACTATTTAACCTTAGAACATACAGACTTACGTAGCTGTCAAAACTGTTTTAGCAAAGCTTTTTTTAGATTCCAGGAGCCCCGCCAATCTGGCATCTGCCGCCTAGGGGAGAAAGTCAAAGCCAAATAGTCTCACACGACTATTAAATCTGAAAACATTCAGCATCACCTTGAACTCAAAATTGCCTTACCAAAACTTGTTTCAGATACCAGGAACCCTGTTAATCCAGCATTTGCATCCTAGGGGCGCAAGTCAAAGCCAAACAGGCTCACCCGACTATTAAATCATAAAACATATAGCCCCATCTGACCGCCAAAACTGATTTACCAAAACTTGTCTTAGATACCAGGAACCCTGTTATTCCAGCATTTGCATCCTAGGGGCGCAAGTCAAAGCCAAACACGCTCACCCGCCTATTTAATCTTAAAATATACAGCCTTACCTAGATGTCAAAACTGTTTTACCAAAACTTGTCTTAGATTCCAGTAGCCCCGCCAATCTGGCATGTGCAGCCTAGGGGAGCAAGTCAAAGCCAAACAGGCTCATCCGACTATTTAATCCTCTAACATATAGCCCCATAGACGCCAAAACTGATTTACCAAAACTTGTCTTAGATTCCAGTAGCCCCGCCAATCTGGCATGTGCAGCCTAGGGGAGCAAGTCAAAGCCAAACAGTCTCATCCGACTATTTAATCCTAATACATATAGCCCCATCTGGCCGCCAAAACTGATTTACCAAAACCTATCTCAGTTACCAGGAACCCTGTTAATCTAGCATTTGCAGCCTAGGGGAGCAAGACAAAGCCAAATAGTCTCACCCGACTATTAAATTTTAAATCATATAGCCCCACCTGGCCGCCAAAACTGATTTACCAAAACTTATCTTAGATTCCAGGAGTCCCGCCAATCTGGAATGTGCAGCCTAGGGGAGGAAGACAAAACTGATTTACCAAAACTTGTCTCAGATACCAGAACCCTGTTAATCCAGCATTTGCATCCTAGGGGAGCAAGTCAAAGTCAAGCAGACTCACCCGACTATTTAACCTTAAAACATACAGACCTACGTAGCTGTCACAACTATTTTACCAAAACTTTTTTTAGATTCCAGGAGCCCCGCCAATCTGGCATGTACCGCCTAGGGGAGCAAGTCAAAGCCAAACAGGCTCATCCGACTATTTAATCCTAAAACATATAGCCCCATCTGGCCGCCAAAACTGATTTACCAAAACCTATCTCAGTTACCAGGAACCCTGTTAATCTAGCATTTGCAGCCTAGGGGCGCAAGACAAAGCCAAATAGTCTCACCCGACTAATAAATTTTAAATTATATAGCCCCACCTGGCCGCCAAAACTGATTTACCAAAACTTGTCTCAGATACCAGGAAACCTGTTAATCCAGCATTTGCACCCTAGGGGAGCAAGTCAAAGTCAAACAGACTCACCCGACTATTTAACCTTAAAACATACAGACTTACGTAGCTGTCAAAACTGTTTTACCAAAGCTTTTTTTAGATTCCAGGAGCCCCGCCAATCTGGCATCTGCCGCCTAGGGGAGAAAGTCAAAGCCAAATAGTCTCACACGACTATTAAATCTGAAAACATTCAGCATCAGCTGGAACTCAAAATTGCCTTACCAAAACTTGTTTCAGATACCAGGAACCCTGTTAATCCAGCATTTGCATCCTAGGGGCGTAAGTCAAAGCCAAACAGGCTCACAGGACTATTAATCTTAAAACATATAGCCCCATCTGGCCGCCAAAACTGATTAACGAAAACTTGTCTTAGATACCAGGAACCCTGTTATTCCCGCATTTGCATCCTAGGGGCGCAAGTCAAAGCCAAACACGCTCACCCGACTATTTAATCTTAAAGCAAACAGCCTTACCTAGCTGTCAAAACTGTTTTACCAAAACTTGTCTTAGATTCCAAGAGCCCCGCCAATCTGGCATGTGCAGCCTAGGGGAGCAAGTCAAAGCTAAACAGGCTCTTCCGACTATTTAATCCAAAAACAAATAGCCCCATCTGGCCGCCAAAACTGATTTACCAAAACCTATCTCAGTTACCAGGAACCCTGTTAATCTAGCATTTGCAGCCTAGGGGAGCAAGACAAAGCCAAATAGTCTCACCCGACTATTAAATTTTAAATCATATTGCCCCACCTGGCCGCCAAAACTGATTTACCAAAACTTGTCTCAGATACCAGGAACCCTGTTAATCCAGCATTTGCATCCTAGGGGAGCAAGTCAAAGTCAAACAGACTCACCCGACTATTTAACCTTAAAACATACAGACCTACGTAGCTGTCAAAACTGTTTTACCAAAACTTTTTTTAGATTCCAGGAGCCCCGCCAATCTTGCATGTACCGCCTAGGGGAGAAAGTCAAAGCCAAATAGTATCACCCGACCATTAAATTTTAAATAATATAGCCCCACCTGGCCGCCAAAACTGATTTACCAAAACTTGTCTCAGATACCAGGAACCCTGTTAATCCAGCATTTGCATCCTAGGGAAGCACGTCAAAGTCAAACAGACTCATCCGACTATTTAATCTTATAGCAAACAGCCTTACCTAGCTGTCAAAACTGTTTTACCAAAACTTGTCTTAGATTCCAGGAGCACCGCCAATCTGGCATGTGCAGCCTAGGGGAGCAAGTCAAAGCCAAACAGGCTCATCCGACTATTTAATCTTAAAACATATAGCCCAATCTGGCCGCCAAAACTGATTTACCAAAACCTATCTCAGTTACCAGGAACCCTGTTAATTTAGCATTTGCAGCCTAGTGGAGCAAGACAAAGCCAAACAAGCTCACCCGACTATTTAATCTTATAGCAAACAGCCTTACCTAGCTGTCAAAACTGTTTTACCAAAACTTGTCTTAGATTCCAGGAGCACCGCCAATCTGGCATGTGCAGCCTAGGGGAGCAAGTCAAAGCCAAACAGGCTCATCCGACTATTTAATCTTAAAACATATAGCCCAATCTGGCCGCCAAAACTGATTTACCAAAACCTATCTCAGTTACCAGGAACCCTGTTAATTTAGCATTTGCAGCCTAGTGGAGCAAGACAAAGCCAAATAGTATCACCCGACCATTAAATTTTAAATAATATAGCCCCACCTGGCCGCCAAAACTGATTTACCAAAACTTGTCTCAGATACCAGGAACCCTGTTAATCCAGCATTTGCATCCTAGGGAAGCACGTCAAAGTCAAACAGACTCATCCGACTATTAAACCTTAAAACATACAGACCTACGTAGCTGTCAAAACTGTTTTACCAAAACTTTTTTTAGATTCCGGGAGCCCCGCCAATCTGGCATGTACCGCCTAGGGGAGAAAGTCAAAGCCAAATAGTCTCACACGACTATTAAGTCTGAATACATTCGCCCTCACCTGGAACTCAAAATTGCCTTTCCAAAACTTGTCTTAGATACCAGGAACCCTGTTATTTCAGGATTTTTCATCCTAGGGGCGCAAGTCAAAGCCAAACACGCTCACCCGACTATTTAATCTTAAAGCAAACAGCCTTACCTAGCTGTCAAAACTGTTTTACCAAAACTTGTCTTAGATTCCAGGAGCCCCGCCAATCTGGCATGTGCAGCCTAGGGGAGCAAGTCAAAGCCAAACAGGCTCATCCGACTATTTAATCCTAAAACATATAGCACCATCTGGCCGCCAAAACTGATTTACCAAAACTTGTCTCAGATACCAGAACCCTGTTAATCCAGCATTTGCATCCTAGGGGAGCAAGTCAAAGTCAAACAGACTCACCCGACTAATTAACCTTAAAACATACAGACCTACGTAGCTGTCAAAACTGTTTTACCAAAACTTTTTTTAGATTCCAGGAGCCCCGCCAATCTGGCATGTGCAGCCTAGGGGAGCAAGTCAAAGCCAAACAGGCTCATCCGACTATTTAATCCTAAAACATATAGCCTCATAGACGCCAAAACTGATTTACCAAAACTTGTCTTAGATACCAGGAACCCTGTTATTCCAGCATTTGCATCCTAGGGGCGCAAGTCAAAGCCAAACACGCTCACCCTACTATTTAATCTTAAAGCATACAGCCTTACCTAGCTGTCAAAACTGTTTTACCAAAACTTGTCTTAGATTCCAGGAGCCCCGCCAATCTGGCATGTGCAGCCTAGGGGAGCAAGTCAAAGCCAAACAGGCTCATCCGACTATTTAATCCTAAAACATATAGCACCATCTGGCCGCCAAAACTGATTTACCAAAACTTGTCTCAGATACCAGAACCCTGTTAATCCAGCATTTGCATCCTAGGGGAGCAAGTCAAAGTCAAACAGACTCACCCGACTAATTAACCTTAAAACATACAGACCTACGTAGCTGTCAAAACTGTTTTACCAAAACTTTTTTAGATTCCAGGAGCCCCGCCAATCTGGCATGTGCAGCCTAGGGGAGCAAGTCAAAGCCAAACAGGCTCATCCGACTATTTAATCCTAAAACATATAGCCTCATAGACGCCAAAACTGATTTACCAAAACTTGTCTTAGATACCAGGAACCCTGTTATTCCAGCATTTGCATCCTAGGGGCGCAAGTCAAAGCCAAACACGCTCACCCTACTATTTAATCTTAAAGCATACAGCCTTACCTAGCTGTCAAAACTGTTTTACCAAAACTTGACTTAGATTCCAGGAGCCCCGCCAATCTGGCATGTGCAGCCTAGGGGAGCAAGTCAAAGCCAAACAGGCTCATCCGACTATTTAATCCTAAAACATATAGCCCCATCTGGCCGCCAATACTGATTTACCAAAACCTATCAAAGTTACCAGGAACCCTGTTAAGCTAGCATTTGCAGCCTAGGGGAGCAAGACAAAGCCAAATAGTCTCACCCGACTATTAAATTTTAAATCATATAGCCCCACCTGGCCGCCAAAACTGATTTACCAAAACTTGTCTCAGATAGCAGGAACCCTGTTAATCCAGCATTTGCATCCTAGTGGAGCAAGTCAAAGTCAAACAGACTCACCCGACTATTTAACCTTAAAACATACAGACTCACGTAGCTGTCAAAACTGTTTTACCAAAACTTTTTTTAGATTCCAGGAGCCCCGCCAATCTGGAATCTGCCGCCTAGCGGAGAAAGTCAAAGCCAAATAGTCTCACATTATTAAGTCTGAAAACATTCAGCATCACCTGGAACTCAAAATTGGCTTACCAAAACTGGTTTCAGATACCAGGAAGCCTGTTAATCCAGCATTTACATCCTAGGGGCGCAAGTCAAAGCCAAACAGGCTAACCCCACTATTAAATCTTAAAACATGTAGCCCCATCTGGCCGCCAAAACTGATTTACGAAAACTTGTCTTAGATACCAGGAACCCTGTTATTCCAGCATTTGCATCCTAGGGGCGCAAGTCAAAGCCAAACACGCTCACCCGACTATTTAATCTTAAAACATACAGCCTTACCTAGCTGTCAAAACTGTTTTACCAAAACTTGTCTTAGATTCCAGGAGCCCCGCCAATCTGGCATAAGCAGCCAAGGGGAGCAAGTCAAAGCCAAGCAGGCTCATCCGACTATTTAATCCTAAAACATAACGCCCCATAGACGCCAAAACTGTTTTACAAAAACTTGTCTTAGATACCCGGAACCCTGTTATTCCAGCATTTGCATCCTTGGGGCGCAAGTCAAAGCCAAACACGCTCACCCGACTATTTAATCTTAAAGCATACAGCCTTACCTAGCTGTCAAAACTTATTTACCAAAACTTGTCTTAGATTCCAGGAGTCCCGCCAATGTGGCATGTGCAGCCTAGGGGAGCAAGACAAAGCCAAATAGCCTCACCCGACTATTAAATCTTAAAACATATTGCCTCATCTGGCCGCCAAAAATGATTTACCAAAACTTGTCTCAGATACCAGAACCCTGTTAATCCAGCATTTGCATCCTAGGGGAGTAAGTCAAAGTCAAACAGACTCACCCGACTATTTAACCTTAAAACATACAGACCTACGTAGCTGTCAAAACTGTTTTACCAAAACTTTTTTTAGATTCCAGGAGCCCCGCCAATCTGGCATGTACCGCCTAGGGGAGAAAGTCAAAGCCAAATAGTCTCACACGACTATTAAGTCTGAATACATTCAGCCTCACCTGGAACTCAAAATTGCCTTACCAAAACTTTTCTTAGATACCAGGAACCCTGTTATTCAAGAGCAAGACAAAGCCAAATAGTCTCACCCGACTATTAAATTTTAAATCATATAGCCCCACCTGGCCGCCAAAACTGATTTACCAAAACTTATCTTAGATTCCAGGAGTCCCGCCAATCTGGAATGTGCAGCCTAGGGGAGGAAGACAAAACTGATTTACCAAAACTTGTCTCAGATACCAGAACCCTGTTAATCCAGCATTTGCATCCTAGGGGAGCAAGTCAAAGTCAAGCAGACTCACCCGACTATTTAACCTTAAAACATACAGACCTACGTAGCTGTCACAACTATTTTACCAAAACTTTTTTTAGATTCCAGGAGCCCCGCCAATCTGGCATGTACCGCCTAGGGGAGCAAGTCAAAGCCAAACAGGCTCATCCGACTATTTAATCCTAAAACATATAGCCCCATCTGGCCGCCAAAACTGATTTACCAAAACCTATCTCAGTTACCAGGAACCCTGTTAATCTAGCATTTGCAGCCTAGGGGAGCAAGACAAAGCCAAATAGTCTCACCCGACTAATAAATTTTAAATTATATAGCCCCACCTGGCCGCCAAAACTGATTTACCAAAACTTGTCTCAGATACCAGGAAACCTGTTAATCCAGCATTTGCACCCTAGGGGAGCAAGTCAAAGTCAAACAGACTCACCCGACTATTTAACCTTAAAACATACAGACTTACGTAGCTGTCAAAACTGTTTTACCAAAGCTTTTTTTAGATTCCAGGAGCCCCGCCAATCTGGCATCTGCCGCCTAGGGGAGAAAGTCAAAGCCAAATAGTCTCACACGACTATTAAATCTGAAAACATTCAGCATCAGCTGGAACTCAAAATTGCCTTACCAAAACTTGTTTCAGATACCAGGAACCCTGTTAATCCAGCATTTGCATCCTAGGGGCGTAAGTCAAAGCCAAACAGGCTCACAGGACTATTAATCTTAAAACATATAGCCCCATCTGGCAGCCAAAACTGATTAACGAAAACTTGTCTTAGATACCAGGAACCCTGTTATTCCCGCATTTGCATCCTAGGGGCGCAAGTCAAAGCCAAACACGCTCACCCGACTATTTAATCTTAAAGCAAACAGCCTTACCTAGCTGTCAAAACTGTTTTACCAAAACTTGTCTTAGATTCCAAGAGCCCCGCCAATCTGGCATGTGCAGCCTAGGGGAGCAAGTCAAAGCTAAACAGGCTCTTCCGACTATTTAATCCAAAAACAAATAGCCCCATCTGGCCGCCAAAACTGATTTACCAAAACCTATCTCAGTTACCAGGAACCCTGTTAATCTAGCATTTGCAGGCTGGGGGAGCAAGACAAAGCCAAATAGTCTCACCCGACTATTAAATTTTAAATCATATTGCCCCACCTGGCCGCCAAAACTGATTTACCAAAACTTGTCTCAGATACCAGGAACCCTGTTAATCCAGCATTTGCATCCTAGGGGAGCAAGTCAAAGTCAAACAGACTCACCCGACTATTTAACCTTAAAACATACAGACCTACGTAGCTGTCAAAACTGTTTTACCAAAACTTTTTTTAGATTCCAGGAGCCCCGCCAATCTTGCATGTACCGCCTAGGGGAGAAAGTCAAAGCCAAATAGTCTCACACGACTATTAAGTCTGAATACATTCAGCCTTGGCTGGAACTCAAAATTGCCTTACCAAAACTTGTCTTAGATACCAGGAACCCTGTTCTTCCAGCATTTGCATCCTAGGGGCGCAAGTCAAAGCCAAACAAGCTCACCCGACTATTTAATCTTATAGCAAACAGCCTTACCTAGCTGTCAAAACTGTTTTACCAAAACTTGTCTTAGATTCCAGGAGCACCGCCAATCTGGCATGTGCAGCCTAGGGGAGCAAGTCAAAGCCAAACAGGCTCATCCGACTATTTAATCTTAAAACATATAGCCCAATCTGGCCGCCAAAACTGATTTACCAAAACCTATCTCAGTTACCAGGAACCCTGTTAATTTAGCATTTGCAGCCTAGTGGAGCAAGACAAAGCCAAATAGTATCACCCGACCATTAAATTTTAAATAATATAGCCCCACCTGGCCGCCAAAACTGATTTACCAAAACTTGTCTCAGATACCAGGAACCCTGTTAATCCAGCATTTGCATCCTAGGGAAGCACGTCAAAGTCAAACAGACTCATCCGACTATTAAACCTTAAAACATACAGACCTACGTAGCTGTCAAAACTGTTTTACCAAAACTTTTTTAGATTCCGGGAGCCCCGCCAATCTGGCATGTACCGCCTAGGGGAGAAAGTCAAAGCCAAATAGTCTCACACGACTATTAAGTCTGAATACATTCGCCCTCACCTGGAACTCAAAATTGCCTTTCCAAAACTTGTCTTAGATACCAGGAACCCTGTTATTTCAGGATTTTTCATCCTAGGGGCGCAAGTCAAAGCCAAACACGCTCACCCGACTATTTAATCTTAAAGCAAACAGCCTTACCTAGCTGTCAAAACTGTTTTACCAAAACTTGTCTTAGATTCCAGGAGCCCCGCCAATCTGGCATGTGCAGCCTAGGGGAGCAAGTCAAAGCCAAACAGGCTCATCCGACTATTTAATCCTAAAACATATAGCACCATCTGGCCGCCAAAACTGATTTACCAAAACTTGTCTCAGATACCAGAACCCTGTTAATCCAGCATTTGCATCCTAGGGGAGCAAGTCAAAGTCAAACAGACTCACCCGACTAATTAACCTTAAAACATACAGACCTACGTAGCTGTCAAAACTGTTTTACCAAAACTTTTTTTAGATTCCAGGAGCCCCGCCAATCTGGCATGTGCAGCCTAGGGGAGCAAGTCAAAGCCAAACAGGCTCATCCGACTATTTAATCCTAAAACATATAGCCTCATAGACGCCAAAACTGATTTACCAAAACTTGTCTTAGATACCAGGAACCCTGTTATTCCAGCATTTGCATCCTAGGGGCGCAAGTCAAAGCCAAACACGCTCACCCTACTATTTAATCTTAAAGCATACAGCCTTACCTAGCTGTCAAAACTGTTTTACCAAAACTTGTCTTAGATTCCAGGAGCCCCGCCAATCTGGCATGTGCAGCCTAGGGGAGCAAGTCAAAGCCAAACAGGCTCATCCGACTATTTAATCCTAAAACATATAGCACCATCTGGCCGCCAAAACTGATTTACCAAAACTTGTCTCAGATACCAGAACCCTGTTAATCCAGCATTTGCATCCTAGGGGAGCAAGTCAAAGTCAAACAGACTCACCCGACTAATTAACCTTAAAACATACAGACCTACGTAGCTGTCAAAACTGTTTTACCAAAACTTTTTTTTAGATTCCAGGAGCCCCGCCAATCTGGCATGTGCAGCCTAGGGGAGCAAGTCAAAGCCAAACAGGCTCATCCGACTATTTAATCCTAAAACATATAGCCTCATAGACGCCAAAACTGATTTACCAAAACTTGTCTTAGATACCAGGAACCCTGTTATTCCAGCATTTGCATCCTAGGGGCGCAAGTCAAAGCCAAACACGCTCACCCTACTATTTAATCTTAAAGCATACAGCCTTACCTAGCTGTCAAAACTGTTTTACCAAAACTTGACTTAGATTCCAGGAGCCCCGCCAATCTGGCATGTGCAGCCTAGGGGAGCAAGTCAAAGCCAAACAGGCTCATCCGACTATTTAATCCTAAAACATATAGCCCCATCTGGCCGCCAATACTGATTTACCAAAACCTATCAAAGTTACCAGGAACCCTGTTAAGCTAGCATTTGCAGCCTAGGGGAGCAAGACAAAGCCAAATAGTCTCACCCGACTATTAAATTTTAAATCATATAGCCCCACCTGGCCGCCAAAACTGATTTACCAAAACTTGTCTCAGATAGCAGGAACCCTGTTAATCCAGCATTTGCATCCTAGTGGAGCAAGTCAAAGTCAAACAGACTCACCCGACTATTTAACCTTAAAACATACAGACTCACGTAGCTGTCAAAACTGTTTTACCAAAACTTTTTTAGATTCCAGGAGCCCCGCCAATCTGGAATCTGCCGCCTAGCGGAGAAAGTCAAAGCCAAATAGTCTCACATTATTAAGTCTGAAAACATTCAGCATCACCTGGAACTCAAAATTGGCTTACCAAAACTGGTTTCAGATACCAGGAAGCCTGTTAATCCAGCATTTACATCCTAGGGGCGCAAGTCAAAGCCAAACAGGCTAACCCCACTATTAAATCTTAAAACATGTAGCCCCATCTGGCCGCCAAAACTGATTTACGAAAACTTGTCTTAGATACCAGGAACCCTGTTATTCCAGCATTTGCATCCTAGGGGCGCAAGTCAAAGCCAAACACGCTCACCCGACTATTTAATCTTAAAACATACAGCCTTACCTAGCTGTCAAAACTGTTTTACCAAAACTTGTCTTAGATTCCAGGAGCCCCGCCAATCTGGCATAAGCAGCCAAGGGGAGCAAGTCAAAGCCAAGCAGGCTCATCCGACTATTTAATCCTAAAACATAACGCCCCATAGACGCCAAAACTGTTTTACAAAAACTTGTCTTAGATACCCGGAACCCTGTTATTCCAGCATTTGCATCCTTGGGGCGCAAGTCAAAGCCAAACACGCTCACCCGACTATTTAATCTTAAAGCATACAGCCTTACCTAGCTGTCAAAACTTATTTACCAAAACTTGTCTTAGATTCCAGGAGTCCCGCCAATGTGGCATGTGCAGCCTAGGGGAGCAAGACAAAGCCAAATAGCCTCACCCGACTATTAAATCTTAAAACATATTGCCTCATCTGGCCGCCAAAAATGATTTACCAAAACTTGTCTCAGATACCAGAACCCTGTTAATCCAGCATTTGCATCCTAGGGGAGTAAGTCAAAGTCAAACAGACTCACCCGACTATTTAACCTTAAAACATACAGACCTACGTAGCTGTCAAAACTGTTTTACCAAAACTTTTTTTAGATTCCAGGAGCCCCGCCAATCTGGCATGTACCGCCTAGGGGAGAAAGTCAAAGCCAAATAGTCTCACACGACTATTAAGTCTGAATACATTCAGCCTCACCTGGAACTCAAAATTGCCTTACCAAAACTTTTCTTAGATACCAGGAACCCTGTTATTCCAGCATTTGCATCCTAGGGGCGCAAGTCAAAGCCAAACAGACTCACCCGACTATTTAACCTTAAAACATACAGACTTACCTAACTGTCAAAACTGTTTTACCAAAACTTGTCTTAGATACCAGGAGCCCTGCCCATCTGGCATTTGCATACCAGGGGAACAAGTCAAAGCCAATTAATCTTACCTCACTATTCAATCTGTAAGAACACAGGCTTACCTGCCCGTAAAAATGCTTTAGCAAAACTTGAAATAGATACCAGGAGCCTACCAATCTAACATGTGCAGCCTAGGGGAGGAAGACAAAGCCAAATAGCCTCACCCGACTATTAAATCTTAAAACATATTGCCTCATCTGGCCGCCAAAAATTAATTTCCAAAACTTGTCTCAGATACCAGAACCCTGTTAATCCAGCATTTGCATCCTAGGGGAGTAAGTCAAAGTCAAACAGACTCACCCGACTATTTAACCTTAAAACATACAGCCTTACCTAACTGTCAAAACTGTTTTACCAAAACTTGTCTTAGATTCCAGGAGCCCCGCCAATCTGGCATGTGCAGCCTAGGGGAGCAAGTCAAAGCCAAACAGGCTCATCCGACTATTTAATCCTAAAACATATAGCCCCATCTGGCCGCCAAAACTGATTTACCAAAACCTATCTCAGTTACCAGGAGCCCTGTTAATCTAGCATTTGCAGCCTAGGGGAGCAAAACAAAGCCAAATAGTCTCACCCGACTATTAAATTTTAAATCATATTGCCCCACCTGGCCGCCAAAACTGATTTACCAAAACTTGTCTCAGATACCAGGAACCCTGTTAATCCAGCATTTGCATCCTAGGGGAGCAAGTCAAAGTCAAACAGACTCACCCGACTATTTAACCTTAAAACATACAGCCTTACCTAACTGTCAAAACTGTTTTACCAAAACTTGTCTTAGATTCCAGGAGCCCCGCCAATCTGGCATGTGCAGCCTAGGGGAGCAAGTCAAAGCCAAACAGGCTCATCCGACTATTTAATCCTAAAACATATAGCCCCATCTGGCCGCCAAAACTGATTTACCAAAACCTATCTCAGTTACCAGGAGCCCTGTTAATCTAGCATTTGCAGCCTAGGGGAGCAAGACAAAGCCAAATAGTCTCACCCGACTATTAAATTTTTAAAACATATAGCCCCATCTGGCCGCCAAAACTGATTTACCAAAACTTGTCTCAGATACCAGGAACCCTGTTAATCCAGCATTTGAATCCTAGGGGAGCAAGTCAAAGTAACAGACTCACCCGACTATTTTAACTTAAAACATACAGACTTACGTAGCTGTTAAAACTGTTTTACCAAAACTTGTCTTAGATTCCAGGAGCCCCGCCAATCTGGCATGTGCAGCCTAGGGGAGCAAGTCAAAGCCAAACAGGCTCATCCGACTATTTAATCCTAAAACATATAGCCCCATCTGGCCGCCAAAACTGATTTACCAAAACCTATCTCAGTTACCAGGAGCCCTGTTAATCTAGCATTTGCAGCCTAGGGGAGGAAGACAAAGCCAAATAGCCTCACCCGACTATTAAATCTTAAAACATATTGCCTCATCTGGCCGCCAAAAATGATTTACCAAAACTTGTCTCAGATACCAGAACCCTGTTAATCCAGCATTTGCATCCTAGGGGAGTAAGTCAAAGTCAAACAGACTCACCCGACTATTTAACCTTAAAACATACAGCCTTACCTAACTGTCAAAACTGTTTTACCAAAACTTGTCTTAGATTCCAGGAGCCCCGCCAATCTGGCATCTGCCGCCTAGGGGAGAAAGTCAAAGCCAAATAGTCTCACACGACTATTAAATCTGAAAACATTCAGCATCCCCTGGAACTCAAAATTGCCTTACCAAAACTTGTTTCAGATACCAGGAACCCTGTTAATCCAGCATTTGCATCCTAGGGGCGTAAGTTAAGGCCAAACAGGCTCACACGACTATTAAATCTTAAAACATATAGCCCCATCTGGCCGCCAAAACTGATTAACGAAAACTTGTCTTAGATACCAGGAACCCTGTTATTCCAGCATTTGCATTTTAGGGGCGCAAATCAAAGCCAAACACGCTCACCCGACTATTTAATCTTAAAGCATACAGCCTTACCTAGCTGTCAAAACTTATTTACCAAAACTTGTCTCAGATTCCAGGAGTCCCGCCAATGTGGCATGTGCAGCCTAGGGGAGGAAGACAAAGCCAAATAGCCTCACCCGACTATTAAATCTTAAAACAAATTGCCTCATCTGGCCGCCAAAACTGATTTACCAAAACTTGTCTCAGATACCAAAACCCTGTTAATCCAGCATTTGCATCCTAGGGGAGCAAGTCAAAGTCAAACAGACTCACCCGACTATTTAACCTTAAAACATACAGACTTACGTAGCTGTCAAAACTGTTTTAGCAAAGCTTTTTTTAGATTCCAGGAGCCCCGCCAATCTGGCATGTACCGCCTAGGGGAGAAAGTCAAAGCCAAATAGTCTCACACGACTATTAAGTCTGAATACATTCAGCCTCACCTGGAACTCAAAATTTGCCTTACCAAAACTTTTCTTAGATACCAGGAACCCTGTTATTCCCGCATTTGCATCCTAGGGGCGCAAGTCAAAGCCAAACACGCTCACCCGACTATTTAATCTTAAAGCAAACAGCCTTACCTAGCTGTCAAAACTGTTTTACCAAAACTTGTCTTAGATTCCAAGAGCCCCGCCAATCTGGCATGTGCAGCCTAGGGGAGCAAGTCAAAGCCAAACAGGCTCTTCCGACTATTTAATCCAAAAACAAATAGCCCCATCTGGCCGCCAAAACTGATTTACCAAAACCTATCTCAGTTACCAGGAACCCTGTTAATCTAGCATTTGCAGCCTAGGGGAGCAAGACAAAGCCAAATAGTCTCACCCGACTATTAAATTTTAAATCATATTGCCCCACCTGGCCGCCAAAACTGATTTACCAAAACTTGTCTCAGATACCAGGAACCCTGTTAATCCAGCATTTGCATCCTAGGGGAACAAGTCAAAGTCAAACAGACTCACCCGACTATTTAACCTTAAAACATACAGAACTACGTAGCTGTCAAAACTGTTTTACCAAAACTTTTTTTAGATTCCAGGAGCCCCGCCAATCTGGCATGTACCGCCTAGGGGAGAAAGTCAAAGCCAAATAGTCTCACACGACTATTAAGTCTGAATACATTCAGCCTTACCTGGAACTCAAAATTGCCTTACCAAAACTTGTCTTAGGTACCAGGAACCCTGTTCTTCCAGCATTTGCATCCTAGGGGCGCAAGTCAAAGCCAAACAAGCTCACCCGACTATTTAATCTTATAGCAAACAGCCTTACCTAGCTGTCAAAACTGTTTTCCCAAAACTTGTCTTAGATTCCAGGAGCACCGCCAATCTGGCATGTGCAGCCTAGGGGAGCAAGTCAAAGCCAAACAGGCTCATCCGACTATTTAATCCTAAATCATATTGCCCCACCTGGCCGCCAAAACTGATTTACCAAAACTTGTCTCAGATACCAGGAACCCTGTTAATCCAGCATTTGCATCCTAGGGAAGCACGTCAAAGTCAAACAGACTCATCCGACTATTAAACCTTAAAACATACAGACCTACGTAGCTGTCAAAACTGTTTTACCAAAACTTTTTTTAGATTCCGGGAGCCCCGCCAATCTGGCATGTACCGCCTAGGGGAGAAAGTCAAAGCCAAATAGTCTCACACGACTATTAAGTCTGAATACATTCGCCCTCACCTGGAACTCAAAATTGCCTTTCCAAAACTTGTCTTAGATACCAGGAACCCTGTTATTCCAGGATTTTTCATCCTAGGGGCGCAAGTCAAAGCCAAACACGCTCACCCGACTATTTAATCTTAAAGCAAACAGCCTTACCTAGCTGTCAAAACTGTTATACCAAAACTTGTCTTAGATTCCAGGAGCCCCGCCAATCTGGCATGTGCAGCCTAGGGGAGCAAGTCAAAGCCAAACAGGCTCATCCGACTATTTAATCCCAAAACATATAGCACCATCTGGCCGCCAAAACTGATTTACCAAAACTTGTCTCAGATACCAGAACCCTGTTAATCCAGCATTTGCATCCTAGGGGAGCAAGTCAAAGTCAAACAGACTCACCCGACTATTTAACCTTAAAACATACAGACCTACGTAGCTGTCAAAACTGTTTTACCAAAACTTTTTTTAGATTCCAGGAGCCCCGCCAATCTGGCATGTTAAGCCTAGGGGAGCAAGTCAAAGCCAAACAGGCTCATCCGACTATTTAATCCTAAAACATATAGCCTCATAGACGCCAAAACTGATTTACCAAAACTTGTCTTAGATACCAGGAACCCTGTTATTCCAGCATTTGCATCCTAGGGGCGCAAGTCAAAGCCAAACACGCTCACCCTACTATTTAATCTTAAAGCATACAGCCTTACCTAGCTGTCAAAACTGTTTTACCAAAACTTGTCTTAGATTCCAGGTGCCCCGCCAATCTGGCATGTGCAGCCTAGGGGAGCAAGTCAAAGCCAAACAGGCTCATCCGACTATTTAATCCTAAAACATATAGCCCCATCTGGCCGCCAATACTGATTTACCAAAACCTATCAAAGTTACCAGGAACCCTGTTAAGCTAGCATTTGCAGCCTAGGGGAGCAAGACAAAGCCAAATAGTCTCACCCGACTATTAAATTTTAAATCATATAGCCCCACCTGGCCGCCAAAACTGATTTACCAAAACTTGTCTCAGATAGCAGGAACCCTGTTAATTCAGCATTTGCATCCTAGTGGAGCAAGTCAAAGTCAAACAGACTCACCCGACTATTTAACCTTAAAACATACAGACTTACGTAGCTGTCAAAACTGTTTTACCAAAACTTTTTTAGATTCCAGGAGCCCCGCCAATCTGGAATCTGCCGCCTAACGGAGAAAGTCAAAGCCAAATAGTCTAACATTATTAAGTCTGAAAACATTCAGCATCACCTGGAACTCAAAATTGGCTTACCAAAACTGGTTTCAGATACCAGGAAGCCTGTTAATCCAGCATTTACATCCTAGGGGCGCAAGTCAAAGCCAAACAGGCTAACCCCACTATTAAATCCTAAAACATGTAGCCCCATCTGGCCGCCAAAACTGATTTACGATAACTTGTCTTAGATACCAGGAACCCTGTTATTCCAGCATTTGCATCCTAGGGGCGCAAGTCAAAGCCAAACACGCTCACCCGACTATTTAATCTTAAAACATACAGCCTTACCTAGCTGTCAAAACTGTTTTACCAAAACTTGTCTTAGATTCCAGGAGCCCCGCCAATCTGGCATAAGCAGCCAAGGGGAGCAAGTCAAAGCCAAGCAGGCTCATCCGACTATTTAATCCTAAAACATAACGCCCCATAGACGCCAAAACTGTTTTACAAAAACTTGTCTTAGATACCCGGAACCCTGTTATTCCAGCATTTGCATCCTTGGGGCGCAAGTCAAAGCCAAACACGCTCACCCGACTATTTAATCTTAAAGCATACAGCCTTACCTAGCTGTCAAAACTGATTTACCAAAACTTGTCTTAGATTCCAGGTGTCCCACCAATCTGGCATGTGCAGCCTAGGGGAGGAAGACAAAGCCAAATAGCCTCACCCGACTATTAAATTTTAAATAATATAGCCCCACCTGGCCGCCAAAACTGATTTACCAAAACTTGTCTCAGATACCAGGAACCCTGTTAATCCAGCATTTGCATCCTAGGGGAGAAACTCAAAGTCAAACAGACTCACCCGACTATTTAACCTTAAAACATACAGACTTACGTAGCTGTCAGAACTGTTTTACCAAAGCTTTTTTTATATTCCAGGAGCCCCGCCAATCTGGCATGTACCGCCTAGGGGAGAAAGTCAAAGCCAAATAGTCTCACACGACTATTAAGTCTGAATACATTCAGCCTCACCTGGAACTCAAAATTGCCTTACCAAAACTTGTCCTAGATACCAGGAACCCTGTTATTCCAGCATTTGCATCCTAGGGGCGCAAGTCAAAGCCAAACACGCTCACCCGACTATTTAATCTTAAAACATACAGCCTTACCTAGCTGTCAAAACTGTTTTACCAAAACTTGTCTTAGATTCCAGGAGCCCCGCCAATCTGGCATGTGCAGCCTAGGGGAGCAAGTCAAAGCCAAACAGGCTCATCCGACTATTTAATCCTAAAACATATAGCCCCATAGACGCCAAAACTGATTTACCAAAACTTGTTTTAGATACCAGGAACCCTGTTATTCCAGCATTTGCAGCCTAGGGGCGCAAGTCAAAGCCAAACACGCTCACCCGACTATTTAATCTTAAAGGATACAGCCTTACCTAGCTGTCAACACTGCTAGCCAATCTGGCATGTGCAGCCTAGGGGAGCAAGTCAAAGCCAAACAGGCTCATCCGACTATTTAATTCTAAAACATATAGCCCCATCTGGCCTCCAAAACTGGTTTACCAAAACCTATCTCAGTTACCAGGAACCCTGTTAATCTAGCATTTGCAGCCTAGGAGAGCACGACAAAGCCAAATAGTCTCACCCGACTATTAAATTTTAAATCATATAGTCCCACCTGGCCGCCAAAACTGATTTACCAAAACTTGTTTTAGATACCAGGAACCCTGTTATTCCAGCATTTGCATCCTAGGGGCGCAAGTCAAAGCCAAACACGCTCACCCGACTATTTAATCTTAAAGCATACAGCCTTACCTAGCTGTCAAAACTGTTTTACCAAAACTTCCCTTAGATTCCAGGAGCCCCGCCAATCTGGCATGTGGAGCCTAGGGGAGCAAGTCAAAGCCAAACACGCTCCCCCGACAGTTTAATCTTAAAACTTTTTTTAGATTCCAGGAGCCCCGCCAATCTGGCATGTACCGCCTAGGGGAGAAAGTCAAAGCCAAAGTATTAAGTCTGAATACATTCAGCCTCACCTGGAACTCAAAATTGCCTTACCAAAACTTGTCTTAGATGCCAGGAACCCTGTTATTCCAGCATTTGCATCCTAGGGGCGCAAGTCAAAGCCAAACACGCTCACCCGACTATTTAATCTTAAAACATACAGCCTTACCTAGCTGTCAAAACTGTTTTACCAAAACTTGCCTTAGATTCCAGGAGCCCCGCCAATCTGGCATGTGCAGCCTAGGGGAGCAAGTCAAAGCCAAACAGGCTCATCCGACTATTTAATCCTAAAACATATAGCCGCATCTGGCCGCCAAAACTGATTTACCAAAACCTATCAAAGTTACCAGGAACCCTGTTAATCTAGCATTTGCAGCCTAGGGGAGCAAGACAAAGCCAAATAGTCTCACCCGACGATTACATTTTAAATCATATAGGCCCACCTTGCCGCCAAAACTGATTTACCAAAACTTGTCTCAGATAGCAGGAACCCTGTTAATCCAGCATTTGCATCCTAGTGGAGCAAGTCAAAGTCAAACAGACTCACCCGACTATTTAACCTTAAAACATACAGACTTACGTAGCTGTCAAAACTGTTTAACCAAAACTTTTTTTAGATTCCAGGAGCCCCGCCAATCTGGAATCTGCCGCCTAGCGAAGAAAGTCAAAGCCAAATAGTCTCACACGATTATTAAGTCTGAAAACATTCAGCAGCACCTGGAACTCAAAATTGCCTTACCAAAACTGGTTTCAGATACAAGGAAGCCTGTTAATCCAGCATTTACATCCTAGGGGCGCAAGTCAAAGCCAAACAGGCTAACCCCACTATTAAATCTTTAAACATGTAGCCCCATCTGGCCGCCAAAACTGATTTACCAAAACTTGTCTTAGATACCAGGAACCCTGTTATTCCAGCATTTGCATCCTAGGGGCGCAAGTCAAAGCCAAACACGCTAACCCGACTATTTAATCTTAAAACATACAGCCTTACCTAGCTGTCAAAACTGTTTTACCAAAACTTCTCTTAGATTCCAGGAGACCCGCCAATCTGGCATGTGCAGCCAAGGGGAGCAAGTCAAAGCCAAGCAGGCTCATCCGACTATTTAATCCCAAATCATATAGCCCCATAGACGCCAAAACTGATTTACCAAAACTTGTCTTAGATACCAGGAACCCTGTTATTCCAGCATTTGCATCCTAGGGGCGCAAGTCAAAGCCAAACACGCTCACCCGACTATTTAATCTTAAAGCATACAGCCTTACCTAGCTGTCAAAACTAATTTACCAAAACTTGTCTTAGATTCCAGGTGTCCCGCCAATCTGGCATCTGCATCCTAGGGGAGGAAGACAAAGCCAAATAGCCTCACCCGACTATTAAATCTTAAAACATATAGCCTCATCTGTCCGCCAAAAATGATTTACCAAAACTTGTCTCAGATACCAGAACCCTGTTAATCCAGCATTTGCATCCTAGGGGAGCAAGTCAAAGTCAAACAGACTCACCCGACTATTTAACCTTAAAACATACAGACCTGCGTAGCTGTCAAAACTGTTTTACCAAAACTTTTTTTAGATTCCAGGAGCCCTGCCAATCTGGCATGTACCGCCTAGGGGAGAAAGTCAAAGCCAAATAGTCTCACACGACTATTAAGTCTGAATACATTCAGCCTCACCTGGAACTCAAAATTGCCTTACCAAAACTTGTCTTAGATACCAGGAACCCTGTTATTCCAGCATTTGCTTCCTAGGGGAGCAAGTCAAAGTCAAACAGACTCACCCGACTATTTAACCTTAAAACATACAGACTCACGTAGCTGTCAAAACTGTTTTACCATAACTTGTCTTAGATTCCAGGAACCCCGCCAATCTGGCATGTGCAGCCTAGGGGAGCAAGTCAAAGCCAAACAGGCTCATCCGACTATTTAATCCTAAAACATATAGCCCCATCTGGTCGCCAAAACTGATTTACCAAAACCTATCTCCGTTACCAGGAACCCTGTTAATCTAGCATTTGCAGCCTAGGGGAGCAAGACAAAGCCAAATAGCCTCACTCGACTATTACATTTTAAATCATATAGCCCCACCTGGCCGCCAAAACTGATTTACCAACACTTGTCTCAGATACCAGGAACCCTGTTAATCCAGCATTTGCTTCCTAGGGGAGCAAGTCAAAGTCAAACAGACTCACCCGACTATTTAACCTTAAAACATACAGACTTACGTAGCTGTCAAAACTGTTTTACCAAAGCTTTTTTTAGATTCCAGGAGCCCCGCCAATCTGGCATCTGCCGCCTAGGGGAGAAAGTCAAAGCCAAATAGTCTCACACGACTATTAAATTTGAAAACATTCAGCATCACCTGGAACTCAAAATTGCCTTACCAAAACTTGTTTCAGATACCAGGAACCCTGTTAATCCAGCATTTGCATCCTAGGGGCGCAAGTCAAAGCCAAGCAGGCTCACCCGACTATTAAATCTTAAAACATATAGCCCCATCTGGCCGCCAAAACTGATTTACGAAAACTTGTCTTAGATACCAGGAACCCTGTTATTCCAGCATTTGAATCCTAGGGGCGCAAGTCAAAGCCAAACACGCTCACCCGACTATTTAATCTTAAAACATACAGCCTTACCTAGCTGTCAAAACTGTTTTACCAAAGCTTTTTTTAGATTCCAGGAGCCCCGCCAATCTGGCATCTGCCGCCTAGGGGAGAAAGTCAAAGCCAAATAGTCTCACACGACTATTAAATTTGAAAACATTCAGCATCACCTGGAACTCAAAATTGCCTTACCAAAACTTGTTTCAGATACCAGGAACCCTGTTAATCCAGCATTTGCATCCTAGGGGAGCAAGTCAAAGCCAAACAGGCTCATCCGACTATTTAATCCTAAAACATATAGCCCCATAGACGCCAAAACTGATTTACCAAAACTTGTCTTAGATACCAGGAACCCTGTTATTCCAGCATTTGCATCCTAGGGGCGCAAGTCAAAGCCAAACACGCTCACCCTACTATTTAATCTTAAAGCATACAGCCTTACCTAGCTGTCAAAACTGTTTTACCAAAATTTGTCTTAGATTCCAGGAGCCCCGCCAATCTGGAATGTGCAGCCTAGGGGAGCAAGTCAAAGCCAAACAGGCTCATCCGACTATTTAATCCTAAAACATATAGCCCCATCTGGCCGCCAATACTGATTTACCAAAACCTATCAAAGTTACCAGGAACCCTGTTAATCTAGCATTTACAGCCTAGGGGAGCAAGACAAAGCCAAATAGTCTCACCCGACTATTAAATTTTAAATAATATAGCCCCACCTGGCCGCCAAAACTGATTTACCAAAACTTGTCTCAGATACCAGGAACCCTGTTAATCCAGCATTTGCATCCTAGGGGAGCAAGTCAAAGTCAAACAGACTCACCCGACTATTTAACCTTAAAACATACAGACTTACGTAGCTGTCAAAACTGTTTTACCAAAGCTTTTTTTAGATTCCAGGAGCCCCGCCAATCTGGCATGTGCAGCCTAGGGGAGCAAGTCAAAGCCAAACAGGCTCATCCGACTATTTAATCCTAAAACATATAGCCCCATAGACGCCAAAACTGATTTACCAAAACTTGTCTTAGATACCAGGAACCCTGTTATTCCAGCATTTGCATCCTAGGGGCGCAAGTCAAAGCCAAACACGCTCACCCGACTATTTAATCTCAAAGCATACAGCCTTACCTAGCTGTCAAAACTTTTTTACCAAAACTTGCCTTAGATTCCAGGAGCCCCGCCAATCTGGCATGTGCAGCCTAGGGGAGCAAGTCAAAGCCAAACAGGCTCATCCGACTATTTAATCCTAAAACATATAGCCGCATCTGGCCGCCAAAACTGATTTACCAAAACCTATCAAAGTTACCAGGAACCCTGTTAATCTAGCATTTGCAGCCTAGGGGAGCAAGACAAAGCCAAATAGTCTCACCCGACTATTAAATTTTAAATCATATAGCCCCACCTGGCCGCCAAAACTGATTTACCAAAACTTGTCTCAGATAGCAGGAACCCTGTTAATCCAGCATTTGCATCCCAGTGGAGCAAGTCAAAGTCAAACAAACTCACCCGACTATTTAACCTTAAAACATACAGACTTACGTAGCTGTCAAAACTGTTTAACCAAAACTTTTTTAGATTCCAGGAGCCCCGCCAATCTGGAATCTGCCGCCTAGCGAAGAAAGTCAAAGCCAAATAGTCTCACACGATTATTAAGTCTGAAAACATTCAGCATCACCTGGAACTCAAAATTGCCTTACCAAAACTGGTTTCAGATACAAGGAAGCCTGTTAATCCAGCATTTACATCCTAGGGGCGCAAGTCAAAGCCAAACAGGCTAACCCCACTATTAAATCTTTAAACATGTAGCCCCATCTGGCCGCCAAGACTGATTTACGAAAACTTGTCTTAGATACCAGGAACCCTGTTATTCCAGCATTTGCATCCTAGGGGCGCAAGTCAAAGCCAAACACGCTCACCCGACTATTTAATCTTAAAACATACAGCCTTACCTAGCTGTCAAAACTGTTTTACCAAAACTTCTCTTAGATTCCAGGAGACCCGCCAATCTGGCATGTGCAGCCAAGGGGAGCAAGTCAAAGCCAAGCAGGCTCATCCGACTATTTAATCCTAAATCATATAGCCCCATAGACGCCAAAACTGATTTACCAAAACTTGTCTTAGATACCAGGAACCCTGTTATTCCAGCATTTGCATCCTAGGGGCGCAAGTCAAAGCCAAACACGCTCACCCGACTATTTAATCTTAAAGCATACAGCCTTACCTAGCTGTCAAAACTAATTTACCAAAACTTGTCTTAGATTCCAGGTGTCCCGCCAATCTGGCATCTGCATCCTAGGGGAGGAAGACAAAGCCAAATAGCCTCACCCGACTATTAAATCTTAAAACATATAGCCCCATAGACGCCAAAACTGATTTACCAAAACTTGTCTTAGATACCAGGAACCCTGTTATTCCAGCATTTGCATCCTAGGGGCGCAAGTCAAAGCCAAACACGCTCACCCTACTATTTAATCTTAAAGCATACAGACTCACGTAGCTGTCAAAACTGTTTTACCAAAACTTGTCTTAGATTCCAGGAGCCCCGCCAATCTGGAAAGTGTAGCCTAGGGGAGCAAGTCAAAGCCAAACAGGCTCATCCGTCTATTTAATCCTAAAACATATAGCCCCATCTGGCCGCCAATACTGATTTACCAAAACCTATCAAAGTTACCAGGAACCCTGTTAATCTAGCATTTACAGCCTAGGGGAGCAAGACAAAGCCAAATAGTCTCACCCGACTATTAAATTCTAAATCATATAGCCCCACCTGGCCGCCAAAACTGATTTACCAAAACTTGTCTCAGATAGCAGGAACCCTGTTAATCCAGCATTTGCATCCTAGTGGAGCAAGTCAAAGTCAAACAGACTCACCCGACTATTTAACCTTAAAACATACAGACTTACGTAGCTGTCAAAACTGTTTTACCAAAACTTTTTTAGATTCCAGGAGCCCCGCCAATCTGGAATCTGCCGCCTAGCGGAGAAAGTCAAAGCCAAATAGTCTCACAATATTAAGTCTGAAAACATTCAGCATCACCTGGAACTCAAAATTGCCTTACCAAAACTGGTTTCAGATACCAGGAAGCCTGTTAATCCAGGACTTACATCCTAGGGGCGCAAGTCAAAGCCAAACAGGCTAACCCCACTATTAAATCTTAAAACATGTAGCCCCATCTGGCCGCCAAAACTGATTTACGAAAACTTGTCTTAGATACCAGGCACCCTGTTATTCCAGCATTTGCATCATAGGGGCGCAAGTCAAAGCCAAACACGCTCACCCGACTATTTAATCTTAAAACATACAGCCTTACCTAGCTGTCAAAACTGTTTTACCAAAACTTGTCTTAGATTCCAGGAGCATCGCCAATCTGGCATGTGCAGCCAAGGGGAGCAAGTCAAAGCCAAGCAGGCTCATCCGACTATTTAATCCTAAAACATATAGCCCCATAGACGCCAAAACTGATTTACAAAAACTTGTCTTAGATACCAGGAACCCTGTTATTCCAGCATTTGCATCCTAGGGGCGCAAGTCAAAGCCAAACACGCTCACTCGACTATTTAATCTTAAAGCATACAGCCTTACCTAGCTGTCAAAACTGATTTACCAAAACTTGTCTTAGATTCCAGGTGTCCCGCCAATCTGGCATGTGCAGCCTAGGGGAGGAAGACAAAGCCAAATAGCCTCACCCGACTATTAAATCTTAAAACATATAGCCTCATCTGGCCGCCAAAAATGATTTACCAAAACTTGTCTCAGATACCAGAACCCTGTTAATCCAGCATTTGCATCCTAGGGGAGCGAGTCAAAGTCAAACAGACTCACCCGACTATTTAACCTTAAAACATACAACTTACGTAGCTGTCAAAACTGTTTTACCAAAACTTTTCTTAGATTCCAGGAGCCCCGCCAATCTGGCATGTGCAGCCTAGGGGAGCAAGTCAAAGCCAAACAGACTCATCCGACTATTTAGTCCTAAAACATATAGCCCCATCTGGCCGCCAAAACTGATTTACCAAAACCTATCTCAGTTACCAGGAACCCTGTTAATCTAGCATTTGCAGCCTAGGGGAGCAAGTCAGAGCCAAATAGTCTCACCCGACTATTAAATTTTAAATAATATAGCCCCACCTGGCCGCCAAAACTGATTTACCAAAACTTGTCTCAGATACCAGGAACCCTGTTAATCCAGCATTTGCATCCTAGGGGAGCAAGTCAAAGTCAAACAGGCTCACCCGACTATTTAACCTTAAAAAATACAGACTTACGTAGCTGTCAAAACTGTTTTACCAGAGCTTTTTTTAGATTCCAGGAGCCCTGCCAATCTGGCATGTACCGCCTAGGGGAGAAAGTCAAAGCCAAATAGTCTCACACGACTATTAAGTCTGAATACATTCAGCCTCACCTGGAACTCAAAATTGCCTTACCAAAACTTGTCTTAGATACCAGGAACCCTGTTATTCCAGCATTTGCATCCTAGGGGCGCAAGTCAAAGCCAAACACGCTCACCCGACTATTTAATCTTAAAACATACAGCCTTACCTAGCTGTCAAAACTGTTTTACCAAGACTTGTCTTAGATTCCAGGAGCCCCGCCAATCTGGCATGTACAGCCTAGGGGAGCAAGTCAAAGCCAAACAGGCTCATCCGACTATTTAATCCTAAGACATATAGCCCCATAGACGCCAAAGCTGATTTACCAAAACTTGTTTTAGATACCAGGAACCCTGTTATTCCAGCATTTGCATCCTAGGGGCGCAAGTCAAAGCCAAACACGCTCACCCGACTATTTAATCTTAAAGGATACAGCCTTACCTAGCTGTCAACACTGCTAGCCAATCTGGCATGTGCAGCCTAGGGGAGCAAGTCAAAGCCAAACAGGCTCATCCGACTATTTAATTCTAAAACATATAGCCCCATCTGGCCGCCAAAACTGGTTTACCAAAGCCTATCAAAGTTACCAGGAACCCTGTTAATCTAGCATTTGCAGCCTAGGGGAGCAAGACAATGCCAAATAGTCTCACCCGACTATTAAATTTTAAATCATGTAGCCCCTCCTGGCCGCCAAAACTGATTTACCAAAACTTGTCTCAGATAGCAGGAACCCTGTTAT
>JBAMCE010000032.1:0-112555 GCA_037075305.1 Drosophila kanekoi | reverse complement strand
ACTTGTCTTAGATTCTAGGAGCCCCGCCAATCTGGCATGTGCAGCCTAGGGGAGCAAGTCAGAGCCAAACAGGCTCATCCGACTATTTAATCCTAAAACATATAGCCCCATAGACGCCAAAACTGATTTACCAAAACTTGTCTTAGATAACAGGAACCCTGTTATTCCAGCATTTGCATCCTAGGGGCGCAAGTCAAAGCCAAACACGCTCACCCGACTATTTAATCTGAAAGCATACAGCCTTACCTAGCTGTCAAAAGTGTTTTACCAAGACTTGTCTTAGATTCCAGGAGCCCCGCCAATCTGGCATGTGCAGCCTAGGGGCGCAAAACAAAGCCAAATAGCCTCACCTGACTATTAAATTTTAACTCATTCAGCCACACCTGGAACTCAAAATTGCCTTACCAAAACTTGTCTCAGATACCAGGAACCCTGTTAATTCAGCATTTGCATCCTAGGAGCGCAAGTCAAAGCCAAACAGGCTCACCAAACTATTAAATCTTACAACATATAGTCCCATCTGGCCGCCAAAACTGACTTACCAAAACATGTCTTAGATACCAGGAACCCTGTTATTCCAGCATTTGCATCCTACGGGAGCAAGTCAAAGCCAAACAGGCTCATCCGACTATTTAATCCTAAAACTTATAGCCCCATAGACGCCAAAACTGATTTACCAAAACTTGTCTTAGATACCAGGAACCCTGTTATTCCAGCATTTGCATCCTAGGGGAGCAAGTCAAAGCAAAACACGCTCACCCGACTATTTAATCTGAAAGCATACAGCCTTACCTAGCTGTCAAAAGTGTTTTACCAAAACTTGTCTTAGATTCCAGGAGCCCCGCCAATCTGGCATGTGCAGCCTAGGGGAGCAAGTCAGAGCCAAACAGGCTCATCCGACTATTTAATCCTAAAACATATAGCCCCATAGACGCCAAAACTGATTTACCAAAACTTGTCTTAGATAACAGGAACCCTGTTATTCCAGCATTTGCATCCTACGGGCGCAAGTCAAAGCCAAACACGCTCACCCGACTATTTAATCTGAAAGCATAAAGCCTTACCTAGCTGTCAAAAGTGTTTTACCAAAACTTGTCTTAGATTCCAGGAGCCCCGCCAATCTGGCATGTGCAGCCTAGGGGATCAAGTCAAAGCCAAACAGGCTCATCCGACTATTTAATCCTAAAACTTATAGCCCCATAGACGCCAAAACTGATTTACCAAAACTTGTCTTAGATACCAGGAACCCTGTTATTACAGCATTTGCATCCTAGGGGAGCAAGTCAAAGCCAAACACGCTCACCCGACTATTTAATCTGAAAGCATACAGCCTTATCTAGCTGTCAAAATCGTTTTACCAAAACTTGTCTTAGATTCTAGGAGCCCCGCCAATCTGGCATGTGCAGCCTAGGGGAGCAAGTCAGAGCCAAACAGGCTCATCCGACTATTTAATCCTAAAACATATAGCCCCATAGACGCCAAAACTGATTTACCAAAACTTGTCTTAGAGAACAGGAACCCTGTTATTCCAGCATTTGCATCCTAGGGGCGCAAGTCAAAGCCAAACACGCTCACCCGACTATTTAATCTGAAAGCATACAGCCTTACCTAGCTGTCAAAAGTGTTTTACCAATTACTTGTCTTAGATTCCAGGAGCCCCGCCAATCTGGCATGTGCAGCCTAGGGGCGCAAAACAAAGCCAAATAGCCTCACCCGACTATTAAATTTTAACTCATTCAGCCACACCTGGAACTCAAAATTGCCTTACCAAAACTTGTCTCAGATACCAGGAACCCTGTTAATTCAGCATTTGCATCCTAGGAGCGCAAGTCAAAGCCAAACAGGCTCACCAAACTATTAAATCTTACAACATATAGTCCCATCTGGCCGCCAAAACTGACTTACCAAAACATGTCTTAGATACCAGGAACCCTGTTATTCCAGCATTTGCATCCTACGGGCGCAAGTCAAAGCCAAACACGCTCACCCGACTATTTAATCTGAAAGCATACAGCCTTACCTAGCTGTCAAAAGTGTTTTACCAAAACTTGTCTTAGATTCCATGAGCCCCGCCAATCTGGCATGTGCAGCCTAGGGGAGCAAGTCAAAGCCAAACAGGCTCATCCGACTATTTAATCCTAAAACTTATAGCCCCATAGACGCCAAAACTGATTTACCAAAACTTGTCTTAGATACCAGGAACCCTGTTATTACAGCATTTGCATCCTAGGGGAGCAAGTCAAAGCCAAACACGCTCACCCGACTATTTAATCTGAAAGCATACAGCCTTACCTAGCTGTCAAAAGTGTTTTACCAAAACTTGTCTTAGATTCCAGGAGCCCCGCCAATCTGGCATGTGCAGCCTAGGGAGCAAGTCAGAGCCAAACAGGCTCATCCGACTATTTAATCCTAAAACATATAGCCCCATAGACGCCAAAACTGATTTACCAAAACTTGTCTTAGAGAACAGGAACCCTGTTATTCCAGCATTTGCATCCTAGGGGCGCAAGTCAAAGCCAAACACGCTCACCCGACTATTTAATCTGAAAGCATACAGCCTTACCTAGCTGTCAAAAGTGTTTTACCAAGACTTATCTTAGATTCCAGGAGCCCCGCCAATCTGGCATGTGCAGCCTAGGGGCGCAAAACAAAGCCAAATAGCCTCACCCGACTATTAAATTTTAACTCATTCAGCCACACCTGGAACTCAAAATTGCCTTATCAAAACTTGTCTCAGATACCAGGAACCCTGTTAATTCAGCATTTGCATCCTAGGAGCGCAAGTCAAAGCCAAACAGGCTCACCAAACTATTAAATCTTACAACATATAGCCCCATCTGGCCGCCAAAACTGACTTACCAAAACATGTCTTAGATACCAGGAACCCTGTTATTCCAGCATTTGCATCCTAGGGGCGCAAGTCAAAGCAAAACACGCTCACCCGACTATTTAATCTTAAAGCATACAGCCTTACCTAGCTGTCAAAACTGCTTTACCAAAACTTGCCTTAGAAACCAGGAGCCCTGTTAATCTAGCATTTGCAGCCTAGGTGAGCAAGTCAAAGCAAAATAGTCTCACCCGACTATTAAGTCTTAACACATTCAGCCTCACCTGGAACTCAAAATTGACTTACCAAAACTTGTTTAAGATACCAGGAACACTGTTAATACAGCATTTGCATATTAGGGGCGCAACTCAAAGCCAAACAGGCTTAACCGACTATTTAATCTTAAAACATACAGTCTTGCCCAGCTGTCAAAACTGTTTTACCAAACCTTGTCTTAGATTCCAGGAGCCAAGCCAATCTGGCATGTGGAGCCTAAGGGAGCAAGTCAAAGCCAAACAGGCTCACCCGACAATTTAATCTTAAAACATACATACTTACGTAGTTGCCAAAGCTGCTTTACCAAAACTTGTCTCAGATGCCAGGAACCCTGTTAATGCAGCATTTGCATGCTAGGGGCGCAAGTCAAAGCCAAACAGGCTCTCCCGACTATTAAATCTTAAAACATATAGCCCCATCTGGCCGCCAAAAATGATTTACCAAAACTTGTCTTAGATACCAGGAACCCTGTTATTCCAGCATTTGCATACTAGGGGCGCAAGTCAGCGCCAAACACGCTCAATCTTGAAGCATACAGCCTTACCTAGCTGTCAAAAGTGTTTTACCAAAACTTGTCTTAGATTCTAGGAGCCCCGCCAATCTGGCATGTGCAGCCTAGGGGAGCAAGTCAGAGCCAAACAGGCTCATCCGACTATTTAATCCTAAAACATATAGCCCCATAGACGCCAAAACTGATTTACCAAAACTTGTCTTAGATAACAGGAACCCTGTTATTCCAGCATTTGCATCCTAGGGGCGCAAGTCAAAGCCAAACACGCTCACCCGACTATTTAATCTGAAAGCATACAGCCTTACCTAGCTGTCAAAAGTGTTTTACCAAGACTTGTCTTAGATTCCAGGAGCCCCGCCAATCTGGCATGTGCAGCCTAGGGGCGCAAAACAAAGCCAAATAGCCTCACCTGACTATTAAATTTTAACTCATTCAGCCACACCTGGAACTCAAAATTGCCTTACCAAAACTTGTCTCAGATACCAGGAACCCTGTTAATTCAGCATTTGCATCCTAGGAGCGCAAGTCAAAGCCAAACAGGCTCACCAAACTATTAAATCTTACAACATATAGTCCCATCTGGCCGCCAAAACTGACTTACCAAAACATGTCTTAGATACCAGGAACCCTGTTATTCCAGCATTTGCATCCTACGGGAGCAAGTCAAAGCCAAACAGGCTCATCCGACTATTTAATCCTAAAACTTATAGCCCCATAGACGCCAAAACTGATTTACCAAAACTTGTCTTAGATACCAGGAACCCTGTTATTCCAGCATTTGCATCCTAGGGGAGCAAGTCAAAGCAAAACACGCTCACCCGACTATTTAATCTGAAAGCATACAGCCTTACCTAGCTGTCAAAAGTGTTTTACCAAAACTTGTCTTAGATTCCAGGAGCCCCGCCAATCTGGCATGTGCAGCCTAGGGGAGCAAGTCAGAGCCAAACAGGCTCATCCGACTATTTAATCCTAAAACATATAGCCCCATAGACGCCAAAACTGATTTACCAAAACTTGTCTTAGATAACAGGAACCCTGTTATTCCAGCATTTGCATCCTACGGGCGCAAGTCAAAGCCAAACACGCTCACCCGACTATTTAATCTGAAAGCATAAAGCCTTACCTAGCTGTCAAAAGTGTTTTACCAAAACTTGTCTTAGATTCCAGGAGCCCCGCCAATCTGGCATGTGCAGCCTAGGGGATCAAGTCAAAGCCAAACAGGCTCATCCGACTATTTAATCCTAAAACTTATAGCCCCATAGACGCCAAAACTGATTTACCAAAACTTGTCTTAGATACCAGGAACCCTGTTATTACAGCATTTGCATCCTAGGGGAGCAAGTCAAAGCCAAACACGCTCACCCGACTATTTAATCTGAAAGCATACAGCCTTATCTAGCTGTCAAAATCGTTTTACCAAAACTTGTCTTAGATTCTAGGAGCCCCGCCAATCTGGCATGTGCAGCCTAGGGGAGCAAGTCAGAGCCAAACAGGCTCATCCGACTATTTAATCCTAAAACATATAGCCCCATAGACGCCAAAACTGATTTACCAAAACTTGTCTTAGAGAACAGGAACCCTGTTATTCCAGCATTTGCATCCTAGGGGCGCAAGTCAAAGCCAAACACGCTCACCCGACTATTTAATCTGAAAGCATACAGCCTTACCTAGCTGTCAAAAGTGTTTTACCAATTACTTGTCTTAGATTCCAGGAGCCCCGCCAATCTGGCATGTGCAGCCTAGGGGATCAAGTCAAAGCCAAACAGGCTCATCCGACTATTTAATTCTAAAACTCATTAGCCCCATAGACGCCAAAACTGATTTACCAAAACTTGTCTTAGATACCAGGAACCCTGTTATTACAGCATTTGCATCCTAGGGGAGCAAGTCAAAGCCAAACACGCTCACCCGACTATTTAATCTGAAAGCATACAGCCTTATCTAGCTGTCAAAATCGTTTTACCAAAACTTGTCTTAGATTCTAGGAGCCCCGCCAATCTGGCATGTGCAGCCTAGGGAGCAAGTCAGAGCCAAACAGGCTCATCCGACTATTTAATCCTAAAACATATAGCCCCATAGACGCCAAAACTGATTTACCAAAACTTGTCTTAGAGAACAGGAACCCTGTTAATTCAGCATTTGCATCCTAGGAGCGCAAGTCAAAGCCAAACAGGCTCACCAAACTATTAAATCTTACAACATATAGTCCCATCTGGCCGCCAAAACTGACTTACCAAAACATGTCTTAGATACCAGGAACCCTGTTATTCCAGCATTTGCATCCTACGGGCGCAAGTCAAAGCCAAACACGCTCACCCGACTATTTAATCTGAAAGCATACAGCCTTACCTAGCTGTCAAAAGTGTTTTACCAAAACTTGTCTTAGATTCCATGAGCCCCGCCAATCTGGCATGTGCAGCCTAGGGGAGCAAGTCAAAGCCAAACAGGCTCATCCGACTATTTAATCCTAAAACTTATAGCCCCATAGACGCCAAAACTGATTTACCAAAACTTGTCTTAGATACCAGGAACCCTGTTATTACAGCATTTGCATCCTAGGGGAGCAAGTCAAAGCCAAACACGCTCACCCGACTATTTAATCTGAAAGCATACAGCCTTACCTAGCTGTCAAAAGTGTTTTACCAAAACTTGTCTTAGATTCCAGGAGCCCCGCCAATCTGGCATGTGCAGCCTAGGGGAGCAAGTCAGAGCCAAACAGGCTCATCCGACTATTTAATCCTAAAACATATAGCCCCATAGACGCCAAAACTGATTTACCAAAACTTGTCTTAGAGAACAGGAACCCTGTTATTCCAGCATTTGCATCCTAGGGGCGCAAGTCAAAGCCAAACACGCTCACCCGACTATTTAATCTGAAAGCATACAGCCTTACCTAGCTGTCAAAAGTGTTTTACCAAGACTTATCTTAGATTCCAGGAGCCCCGCCAATCTGGCATGTGCAGCCTAGGGGCGCAAAACAAAGCCAAATAGCCTCACCCGACTATTAAATTTTAACTCATTCAGCCACACCTGGAACTCAAAATTGCCTTATCAAAACTTGTCTCAGATACCAGGAACCCTGTTAATTCAGCATTTGCATCCTAGGAGCGCAAGTCAAAGCCAAACAGGCTCACCAAACTATTAAATCTTACAACATATAGCCCCATCTGGCCGCCAAAACTGACTTACCAAAACATGTCTTAGATACCAGGAACCCTGTTATTCCAGCATTTGCATCCTAGGGGCGCAAGTCAAAGCAAAACACGCTCACCCGACTATTTAATCTTAAAGCATACAGCCTTACCTAGCTGTCAAAACTGCTTTACCAAAACTTGCCTTAGAAACCAGGAGCCCTGTTAATCTAGCATTTGCAGCCTAGGTGAGCAAGTCAAAGCAAAATAGTCTCACCCGACTATTAAGTCTTAACACATTCAGCCTCACCTGGAACTCAAAATTGACTTACCAAAACTTGTTTAAGATACCAGGAACACTGTTAATACAGCATTTGCATCCTAGGGGCGCAACTCAAAGCCAAACAGGCTTAACCGACTATTTAATCTTAAAACATACAGTCTTGCCCAGCTGTCAAAACTGTTTTACCAAACCTTGTCTTAGATTCCAGGAGCCAAGCCAATCTGGCATGTGGAGCCTAAGGGAGCAAGTCAAAGCCAAACAGGCTCACCCGACAATTTAATCTTAAAACATACATACTTACGTAGTTGCCAAAGCTGCTTTACCAAAACTTGTCTCAGATGCCAGGAACCCTGTTAATGCAGCATTTGCATGCTAGGGGCGCAAGTCAAAGCCAAACAGGCTCTCCCGACTATTAAATCTTAAAACATATAGCCCCATCTGGCCGCCAAAAATGATTTACCAAAACTTGTCTTAGATACCAGGAACCCTGTTATTCCAGCATTTGCATACTAGGGGCGCAAGTCAGCGCCAAACACGCTCAATCTTGAAGCATACAGCCTTACCTAGCTGTCAAAACTGTTTTACCAAAACTTGTCTTAGATTCCAGGAGCACCGCCAATCTGGCATGTGCAGCCTAGTGGAGCAAGTCAGAGCCAAACAGGCTCATCCGACTATTTAATCCTAAAACATATAGCCCATCTTGCCGCCAAAACTGATTGACCAAAACTTATCTCAGTTACCAGGAACCCTGTTAATCTAGCATTTGCAGCCTAGGGTAGCAAGACAAAGCCAAATAGTCTCACCCGACTATTAAATTTTAAATCATATAGCCCCACCTGGCCGCCAAAACTGATTTACCAAAACTTGTCTCAGATACCAGGAACCCTGTTATTCCAGCACTTGCATCCTAGGGGAGCAAGTCAAAGTCAAACAGACTCACCCGACTATTTAACCTTAAAACATACAGACTTACGTAGCTGTTAAAACTGTTTTACCAAAACTTGTCTTAGATTCCAGGAGCCCCGCCAATCTGGCATGTGCCGCCTAGGGGAGAAAGTCAAAACCAAACAGGCTCCCCCGAGAATTTAATCTTAAAACATACAGCCCCATCTGGCTGCCAAAACTGCTTTACCAAAACTTGCCTTAAAAACCAGGAGCCTTGTTAATCTAGCATTTGCAGCCTAGGGGAGCAAGTCAAAGCAAAATAGTCTCAACCGACTATTAAGTCTTAACACATTCAGCCTCACCTGGAACTCAAAATTGCCTTACCAATACCAGGAACCCTGTTTATCCAGCATTTGCATCCTAGGGGCGCAAGTCAAAGCCAAACAGGCTCAACCGACAATTTAATCTTAAAACATACAGTCTTGCCCAGCTGTCAAAACTGCTTTACCAAAACTTGCCTTAGAAACCAGGAGCCCTGTTAATCTAGCATTTGCAGCCTAGGGGAGCAAGTCAAAGCAAAATAGTCTCACCCGACTTTTAAGTCTGAACACATTAAGCCTCACCTGGAACTCAGAATTGCCTTACCAAAACTTGTGTCAGATTCCAGGAACCCTGGTTATCCAGCACTTGCATCCTAGGGGAGCAAGTCAAAGTCAAACAGACTCACCCGACTATTTAACCTTAAAACATACAGACTTACGTAGCTGTTAAAACTGTTTTACCAAAACTTGTCTTAGATTCCAGGAGCCCCGCCAATCTGGCATGTGCCGCCTAGGGGAGAAAGTCAAAACCAAACAGGCTCCCCCGAGAATTTAATCTTAAAACATACAGCCCCATCTGGCTGCCAAAACTGCTTTACCAAAACTTGCCTTAAAAACCAGGAGCCTTGTTAATCTAGCATTTGCATCCTAGGGGCGCAACTCAAAGCCAAACAGGCTCAACCGACTATTTAATCTTAAAACATACAGTCTTGCCCAGCTGTCAAAACTGTTTTACCAAACCTTGTCTTAGATTCCAGGAGCCAAGCCAATCTGGCATGTGGAGCCTAGGGGAGCAAGTCAAAGCCAAACAGGCTCTCCCGACAGTTTAATCTTAAAACACACAGACTTACGTAGCTGCCAAAACTGATTAACCAAAACTTGTCTTAGATACCAGGAACCCTGTTTATCTAGCATTTGCATCCTAGGGGCGCAACTCAAAGCCAAACAGGCTCAACCGACAATTTAATCTTAAAACATACAGTCTTGCCCAGCTGTCAAAACTGCTTTACCAAAACTTGCCTTAGAAACCAGGAGCCCTGTTAATCTAGCATTTGCAGCCTAGGGGAGCAAGTCAAAGCAAAATAGTCTCACCCGACTTTTAAGTCTGAACACATTAAGCCTCACCTGGAACTCAGAATTGCCTTACCAAAACTTGTGTCAGATTCCAGGAACCCTGGTTATCCAGCATTTGCATCCTAGGGGCGCAAGTCAAACCCAAACAGACTCACCCGACTATTAAATCTTAAAACATATAGCCCCATCTGGCCGCCAAAACTGATTTACCAAAACTTGTCTTAGATACCAGGAACCCTGTTATTCCAGCATTTGCATCCTAGGGGCGCAAGTCAAAGCCAAACACGCTCGTCCGATTACTTAATCTTAAAGCATACAACCTTACCTAGCTGTCAAAACTGTTTTACCAAAACTTGTCTTAGATTCCAGGAGCCCCGCCAATCTGGCATGTACAGCCTAGGGGAGCAAGTCAAAGCCAACCAGGCTCATCCGACTATTTAATCCTAAAACATATAGCCCCATCTGGCCGCCAAAACTGATTTATTAAAACTTGTCTCAGATACCAGGAACCCTGTTAATCTAGCATTTGCAGCCTAGGGGAGTAAGACAAAGCCAATTAGCCTCACCCGAACTATTAAATCTTAACACATTCAGCCTCACCTGGAACTCAAAATTGCCTTACCAAAACTTGTTTCAGATACCAAGAACCCTGTTTATCCAGCATTTGCATCCTAGGAGCGTAAGTCAAAGCCAAACAGGCTCACCCGACTATTAAATCTTACAACATATAGCCCCATAGACGCCAAAACTGATTTACCAAAACTTGTCTTAGATACCAGGAACCCTGTTATTCCAGCATTTGCATCCTAGGGGCGCAAGTCAAAGCCAAACACGCTGACCCGACTATTTAATCTTAAAGCATACAGCCTTACCTAGCTGTCAAAACTGTTTTACCAAAACTTGTCTTAGATTCCAGGAGCCCCGCCAACCTGGCATGTGGAGCCTAGGGGAGCAAGTCAAAGCCAAACAGGCTCACCCGACAATTTAATCTTAAAACATACAGACTTACGTAGCTGCCAAAACTGCTTTACCAAAACTTGCCTTAGAAACCAGGAGCCCTGTTAATCTAGCATTTGCAGCCAAGGGGAGCAAGTCAATGCCAAACAGGCTCCCCAAACTATTAAATCTTACAACATATAGCCCCATCTGGCCGCCAAAACTGACTTACCAAAACATGTCTTAGATACCAGGAACCCTGTTATTCCAGCATTTGCATCCTAGGGGCGCAAGTCAAAGACAAATACGCTCACCCGACTATTTAATCTTAAAGCATACAGCCTTACCTAGCTGTCAAAACTGTTTTACCAAAACTTGTCTTAGATTCCAGGAGCCCCGCCAATCTGGCATGTGGTGCCTAGGGGAGCAAGTCAAAGCCAAACAGGCTCACCTGACAATTTAATCTTAAAACATACAGACTTACGTAGCTGCCAAAACTGCTTTACCAAAACTTGCCTTAGAAACCAGGAGCCCTGTTAATGCAGCATTTGCATGCTAGGGGCGCAAATCAAAGCCAAACAGGCTCTCCCGACTATTAAATCTTAAAACATATAGCCCCATCTTGCCGCCAAAACTGATTTACCAAAACTTATCTCAGTTATGAGGAACCCTGTTAATCTAGCATTTGCAGCCTAGGGGAGCAAGACAAAGCCAAATAGTCTCACCCGACTATTAAATATTAAGACATATAGCCCCATCTGGCCGCCAAAACTGATTTACCAAAACTTGTCTTAGATACCAGGAACCCTGTTTATCCAGCATTTGCATCCTAGGGGAGCAAGTCAAAGTCAAACAGACTCACCCGACTATTTAACCTTAAAACATACAGACTTACGTAGCTGTTAAAACTGTTTTACCAAAACTTTTTTTAGATTCCAGGAGCCCCGCCAATCTGGCATGTGCCGCCTAGGGGAGAAAGTCAAAACCAAACAGGCTCACCCGAGAATTGAATCTTAAAACATACAGCCCCATCTGGCTGCCAAAACTGATTTACCAAAACTTGTCTTAGATACCAGGAACCCTGTTATTCCAGCATTTGCATCCTAGGGGCGCAAGTCAAAGCCAAACACGCTCATCCGACTACTTAATCTTAAAGCATACAACCTTACCTAGCTGTCAAAACTGTTTTACCAAAACTTGTCTTAGATTCCAGGAGCCCCGCCAATCTGGCATGTATAGCCTAGGGGAACAAGTCAAAGCCAACCAGGCTCATCCGACTATTTAATCCTACAACATATAGCCCCATCTGGCCGCCAAAACTGATTTACCAAAACTTGTCTCAGATACCAGGAACCCTGTTAATCTAGCATTTGCAGCCTAGGGGAGCAAGGTAAAGCCAAATAGCCTTAGCCGACTATTAAATCTTAACACATTCAGTCTCACCTGGAACTCAAAATTTCCTTACCAAAACTTGTTTCAGATACCAAGAACCCTGCTTAGCCAGCATTTGCATCCTAGGAGCGCAACTCAAAGCCAAACAGGCTCACCCGACTATGAAATCTTAAAACATATAGCCCCATAGACGCCAAAACTGATTTACCAAAACTTGTCTTAAATACCAGGAACCCTGTCATTCCAGCATTTGCATCCTAGGGGCGCAAGTCAAAGCCAAACACGCTCACCCGACTATTTAATCTTAAAGCATACAGCTTTGCCTAGCTGTCAAAACTGTTTCAGCAAAACTTGTCTTAGATTCCAGGAGCCCCGCCAATCTAGCATTTGCAGCCTAGGGGAGCACGTCAAAGCGAAACAGGCTCATCCGACTATTAAGTCCTAAAACATATAGCCCCATCTGGCCGCCAAGACTGATTTACCAAAACTTGTCTCAGATACCAGGAACCCTGTTAACTTAGCATTTGCAGCCTAGGGGAGCAAAACAAAGCCAAATAGCCTCACCCGACTATTAAATTTTAACTCATTAAGCCACACCTGCAACTCAAAATTGCCTTACCAAAACTTGTCTCAGATACCAGGAACCCTGTTAATCCAGCATTTGCATCCTAGGGGCGCAAGTCAAAGCCAAACAGCTCACCAAACTATTAAATCTTAAAACAAATAGCCCCATCTGGCCGCCAAAACTGACTTACCAAAACATGTCTTAGATACCAGGAACCCTGTTATTCCAGCATTTGCATCCTAGGGGCTCAAGTCAAAGCCAAACACCCTCACCCGACTATTTAATCTTAAAGCATACAGCCTTACCTAGCTGTCAAAGCTGTTTTATCAAAACCTGTCTCAGATACCAGGAACACTGTTAATCTAGCATTTGCAGCCTAGGGGAGCAAAACAAAGCCAAATAGCCTCACCCGACTATTAAATTTTAACTCATTCAGCCACACCTGGAACTCAAAATTGCCTTACCAAAACTTGTCTCAGATACCAGGAACCCTGTTATGCCAGCATTTGCATCCTAGGGGCGCAAGTCAAAGCCAAACACGCTCACCCGACAATTTAATCTTAAAACATACAGACTTACGTAGCTGCCAAAACTGCTTTACCAAAACTTGCCTTAGAGACCAGGAGCCCTGTTAATCTAGCATTTGCAGCCTAAGGGAGCAAGTCAAAGCCAAACAGGCTCACCCGACTATTTAATCCTAAAACATATAGCCCCATCTGGCCGCCAAGACTGATTTACCAAAACTTGTCTCAGATACCAGGAACCCTGTTAATCTAGCATTTGCAGCCTAGGGGAGCAAAACAAAGCCAAATAGCCTACCCGACTATTAAATTTTAACTCATTCAGCCACACCTGGAACTCAAAATTGCCTTACCAAAACTTGTCTCAGATACCAGGAACCCTGTTAATCCAGCATTTGCATCCTAGGGGCGCAAGTCAAAGCCAAACAGGCTCACCAAACTATTAAATCTTAAGACATATAGCCCCATCTGGCCGCCAAAACTGACTTACCAAAACATGTCTTAAATACCAGGAACCCTGTTATTCCAGCATTTGCATCCTAGGGACGCAAGTCAAAGCCAAACACGCTCACCCGACTATTTAATCTTAAAGCATACAGCCTTGCCTAGCTGTCAAAACTGTTTTACCAAAACTTGTCTTAGATTCCAGGAGCCCCGCCAATCTGGCATGTGGAGTCTAGGGGAACAAGTCAAAGCCAAACATGCTCACCCAACAATTTAATCTTAAAACATACAGACTTACGTAGCTGCCAAAACTGCTTTACCAAAACTTGCCTTAGAAACCAGGAGCCCTGTTAATCTAGCATTTGCAGCCTAGGGGAGCAAGTCAAAGCGAAACAGGCTCATCCGACTATTAAGTCCTAAAACATATAGCCCCATCTGGCCGCCAAGACTGATTTACCAAAACTTGTCTCAGATACCAGGAACCCTGTTAATCTAGCATTTGCAGCCTAGGGGAGCAAAACAAAGCCAAATAGCCTCACCCGACTATTAAATTTTAACTCATTAAGCCACACCTGGAACTCAAAATTGCCTTACCAAAACTTGTCTCAGATACCAGGAACCCTGTTAATCCAGCATTTGCATCCTAGGGGCGCAAGTCAAAGCCAAACAGCTCACCAAACTATTAAATCTTAAAACATATAGCCCCATCTGGCCGCCAAAACTGACTTACCAAAACATGTCTTAGATACCAGGAACCCTGTTATTCCAGCATTTGCATACTAGGGGCTCAAGTCAAAGCCAAACACCCTCACCCGACTATTTAATCTTAAAGCATACAGCCTTACCTAGCTGTCAAAGCTGTTTTATCAAAACCTGTCTCAGATACCAGGAACACTGTTAATCTAGCATTTGCAGCCTAGGGGAGCAAAACAAAGCCAAATAGCCTCACCCGACTATTAAATTTAAACTCATTCAGCCACACCTGGAACTCAAAATTGCCTTACCAAAACTTGTCTCAGATACCAGGAACCCTGTTATTCCACCATTTGCATCCTAGGGGCGCAAGTCAAAGCCAAACACGCTCACCCGACTATTTAATCTTAAAGCATACAGCCTTACCTAGCTGTCAAAGCTGTTTTATCAAAACCTGTCTCAGATACCAGGAACACTGTTAATCTAGCATTTGCAGCCTAGGGGAGCAAAACAAAGCCAAATAGCCTCACCCGACTATTAAATTTTAACTCATTCAGCCACACCTGGAACTCAAAATTGCCTTACCAAAACTTGTCTCAGATACCAGGAACCCTGTTAATGCAGCATTTGCATGCTAGGGGCGCAAGTCAAAGCCAAATAGTCTCACCCGACTATTAAATTTTAAAACATATAGCCTGGCCGCCAAGACTGATTTACCAAAACTTGTCTCAGATACCAGGAACCCTGTTAATCTAGCATTTGCAGCCTAGGGGAGCAAAACAAAGCCAAATAGCCTCACCCGACTATTAAATTTGAACTCATTCAGCCACACCTGGAACTCAAAATTGCCTTACCAAAACTTGTCTCAGATACCAGGAACCCTGTTAATGCAGCATTTGCATGCTAGGGGCGCAAGTCAAAGCCAAACAGGCTCTCCCGACTATTAAATCTTAAAACATATAGCCCCATCTGGCCGCCAAAAATGATTTACCAAAACTTGTCTTAGATACCAGGAACCCTGTTATTCCAGCATTTGCATCCTAGGGGCGCAAGTCAAAGCCAAACACGCTCAATCTTAAAGCATACAGCCTTACCTAGCTGTCAAAACTGTTTTACCAAAACTTGTCTTAGATTCCAGGAGCACCGCCAATCTGGCATGTGCAGCCTAGTGGAGCAAGTCAAAGCCAAACAGGCTCATCCGACTATTTAATCCAAAAACATATAGCCCCATCTTGCCGCCAAAACTGATTTACCAAAACTTATCTCGGTTATGAGGAACCCTGTTAATCTAGCATTTGCAGCCTAGGGGAGCAAGACACAGCCAAATAGTCTCACCCGACTATTAAATTTTAAGACAAATAGCCCCATCTGGCCGCCAAAACTGATTTACCAAAACTTGTCTCAGATACCAGGAACCCTGTTAATCCAGCATTTGCATCCTAGGGGAGCAAGTCAAAGCGAAACAGGCTCATCCGACTATTAAGTCCTAAAACATATAGCCCCATCTGGCCGCCAAGACTGATTTACCAAAACTTGTCTCAGATACCAGGAACCCTGTTAATCTAGCATTTGCAGCCTAGGGGAGCAAAACAAAGCCAAATAGCCTCACCCGACTATTAAATTTGAACTCATTCAGCCACACCTGGAACTCAAAATTGCCTTACCAAAACTTGTCTCAGATACCAGGAACCCTGTTAATGCAGCATTTGCATGCTAGGGGCGCAAGTCAAAGCCAAACAGGCTCTCCCGACTATTAAATCTTAAAACATATAGCCCCATCTGGCCGCCAAAAATGATTTACCAAAACTTGTCTTAGATACCAGGAACCCTGTTATTCCAGCATTTGCATCCTAGGGGCGCAAGTCAAAGCCAAACAGCTCACCAAACTATTAAATCTTAAAACATATAGCCCCATCTGGCCGCCAAAACTGACTTACCAAAACATGTCTTAGATACCAGGAACCCTGTTATTCCAGCATTTGCATCCTAGGGGCTCAAGTCAAAGCCAAACACCCTCACCCGACTATTTAATCTTAAAGCATACAGCCTTACCTAGCTGTCAAAGCTGTTTTATCAAAACTTGTCTTAGACTCCAGGAGCCCCGCCTATCTGGCATGTGGAGCCTAGGGGACCAAGTCAAAGCCAAACAGGCTCACCCGACAATTTAATCTTAAAACATACAGACTTACGTAGCTGCCAAAACTGCTTTACCAAAACTTGCCTTAGAAACCAGGAACCCTGTTAATCTAGCATTTGCAGCCTAAGGGAGCAAGTCAAAGCCAAACAGGCTCACCCGACTATTAAATTTTAACTCATTCAGCCACACCTGGAACTCAAAATTGCCTTACCAAAACTTGTCTCAGATACCAGGAACCCTGTTAATCCAGCATTTGCATCCTAGGGGCGCAAGTCAAAGCCAAGCAGGCTCACCAAACTATTAAATCTTAAGACATATAGCCCCATCTGGCCGCCAAAACTGACTTACCAAAACATGTCTTAAATACCAGGAACCCTGTTATTCCAGCATTTGCATCCTAGGGGCGCAAGTCAAAGCCAAACACGCTCACCCGACTATTTAATCTTAAAGCATACAGCCTTGCCTAGCTGTCAAAACTGTTTTACCAAAACTTGTCTTAGATTCCAGGAGCCCCGCCAATCTGGCATGTGGAGTCTAGGGGAGCAAGTCAAAGCCAAACATGCTCACCCGACAATTTAATCTTAAAACATATAGACTTACGTAGCTGCCAAAACTGCTTTACCAAAACTTGCCTTAGAAACCAGGAGCCCTGTTAATCTAGCATTTGCAGCCTAGGGGAGTAAGTCAAAGCGAAACAGGCTCATCCGACTATTAAGTCCTAAAACATATAGCCCCATCTGGCCGCCAAGACTGATTTACCAAAACTTGTCTCAGATACCAGGAACCCTGTTAATCTAGCATTTGCAGCCTAGGGGAGCAAAACAAAGCCAAATAGCCTCACCCGACTATTAAATTTTAACTCATTAAGCCACACCTGGAACTCAAAATTGCCTTACCAAAACTTGTCTCAGATACCAGGAACCCTGTTAATCCAGCATTTGCATCCTAGGGGCGCAAGTCAAAGCCAAACAGCTCACCAAACTATTAAATCTTAAAACATATAGCCCCATCTGGCCGCCAAAACTGACTTACCAAAACATGTCTTAGATACCAGGAACCCTGTTATTCCAGCATTTGCATACTAGGGGCTCAAGTCAAAGCCAAACACCCTCACCCGACTATTTAATCTTAAAGCATACAGCCTTACCTAGCTGTCAAAGCTGTTTTATCAAAACCTGTCTCAGATACCAGGAACACTGTTAATCTAGCATTTGCAGCCTAGGGGAGCAAAACAAAGCCAAATAGCCTCACCCGACTATTAAATTTTAACTCATTCAGCCACACCTGGAACTCAAAATTGCCTTACCAAAACTTGTCTCAGATACCAGGAACCCTGTTATTCCAGCATTTGCATCCTAGGGGCGCAAGTCAAAGCCAAACACGCTCACCCGACTATTTAATCTTAAAGCATACAGCCTTACCTAGCTGTCAAAGCTGTTTTATCAAAACCTGTCTCAGATACCAGGAACACTGTTAATCTAGCATTTGCAGCCTAGGGGAGCAAAACAAAGCCAAATAGCCTCACCCGACTATTAAATTTTAACTCATTCAGCCACACCTGGAACTCAAAATTGCCTTACCAAAACTTGTCTCAGATACCAGGAACCCTGTTATTCCAGCATTTGCAGCCTAGGGGAGCAAGTCAAAGCCAAACAGGCTCACCCGACAATTTAATCTTAAAACATACAGACTTACGTAGCTGCAAAAACTGCTTTACCAAAACTTGCCTTAGAAACCAGGAGCCCTGTTAATCTAGCATTTGCAGCCTAGGGGCGCAAGTCAAAGCCAAACAGGCTCACCAAACTATTAAATCTTAAGACATATAGCCCCATCTGGCCGCCAAAACTAACTTACCAAAACATGTCTTAGATACCAGGAACCCTGCTAATCCTGCATTTGCATCCTAGGGGAGCAACTCAAAGCCAAACAGGCTCAACTGACTATTTAATCTTAAAACATACAGTCTTGCCCAGCTGTCAAAACTGTTTTACCAAACCTTGTCATAGATTCCAGGACCCAAGCCAATCTGGCATGTGGAGCCTAAGGAAGCAAGTCAAAGCCAAACAGGCTCACCCGACAATTTAATTTTAAAACATCCAGAGTTACGTAGTTGCCAAAGCTGCTTTACCAAAACTTGTCACAGATACCAGGAACCCTGTTCATGCAGCATTTGCATGCTAGGGGCGCAAGTCAAAGCCAAACACGCTCAGTCTTAAAGCATACAGCCTTACCTAGCTGTCAAAACTGTTTTACCAAAACTTGTCTTAGATTCCAGGAGCACCGCCAATCTGGCATTTGCGGCCTAGGGGAGCAAGACAAAGCCAAATAGTCTCACCCGACTATTAAATTTTAAAACATATAGTCCCATCTGGCCGCCAAAACTGATTTACCAAAACTTGTCTCAGATACCAGGAACCCTGTTAATCCAGCATTTGCATCCTAGGGGAGCAAGTCAAAGTCAAACAGACTCACCCGACTATTTAAACTTAAAACATACAGACTTACGTAGCTGTTAAAACTGTTTTACCAAAACTTTTTTTAGATTCCAGGAGCCCCGCCAATCTGGCATGTGCCGCTTAGGGGAGAAAGTCAAAACCAAACAGGCTCACCCGAGAATTTAATCTTAAAACATACAGCCCCATCTGGCTGCCAAAACTGATTTACCAAAACTTGTCTTAGATACCAGGAACCCTGTTATTCCAGCATTTGCATACTAGGGGCTCAAGTCAAAGCCAAACACCCTCACCCGACTATTTAATCTTAAAGCATACAGCCTTACCTAGCTGTGAAAGCTGTTTTATCAAAACCTGTCTCAGATACCAGGAACACTGTTAATCTAGCATTTGCAGCCTAGGGGAGCAAAACAAAGCCAAATAGCCTCACCCGACTATTAAATTTTAACTCATTCAGCCACACCTGGAACTCAAAATTGCCTTACCAAAACTTGTCTCAGATACCAGGAACCCTGTTATTCCAGCATTTGCATCCTAGGGGCGCAAGTGAAAGCCAAACACGCTCACCTGACTATTTAATCTTAAAGCATACAACCTTACCTAGCTGTCAAAACTGTTTTACCAAAACTTGTCGTAGATTCCAGGAGCCCCGCCAATCTGGCATGTACAGCCTAGGGGAGCAAGTCAAAGCCAACCAGGCTCATCCGACTATTTAATCCTAAAACATATAGCCCCATCTGGCCGCCAAAACTGAATTACCAAAACTTGTCTCAGATACCAGGAACCCTGTTAATCTAGCATTTGCAGCCTAGGGGAGCAAAACAAAGCCAAATAGCCTCACCCGACTATTAAATCTTAACACATTCAGCCTCACCTGGAACTCAAAATTGCCTTACCAAAACTTGTTTCAGATACCAAGAACCCTGCTTAGCCAGCATTTGCATCCTAGGAGCGCAAGTCAAAGCCAAACAGGCTCACCCGACTATTAAATCTTAAAACATATAGCCCCATAGACGCCAAAACTGATTTACCAAAACTTGTCTTAAATACCAGGAACCCTGTTATTCCAGCATTTGCATCCTAGGGGCGCAAGTCAAAGCCAAACACGCTCACCCGACTATTTAATCTTAAAGCATACAGCCTTACCTAGCTGTCAAAACTGTTTTACCAAAACTTGTCTTAGATTCCAGGAGCCCCGCCAATCTGGCATGTGGAGCCTAGGGGAGCAAGTCAAAGCCAAACAGGCTCACCCGACAATTTAATCTTAAAACATACAGACTTACGAAGCTGCCAAAACTGGTTTACCAAAACTTGCCTTAGAAACCAGGAGCCCTGTTAATCTAGCATTTGCAGCCTAGGGGAGCAAGTAAAAGCGAAACAGGCTCATCCGACTATTAAGTCCTAAAACATATAGCCCCATCTGGCCGCCAAGACTGATTTACCAAAACTTGTCTCAGATACCAGGAACCCTGTTAATCTAGCATTTGCAGCCTAGGGGAGCAAAACAAAGCCAAATAGCCTCACCCGACTATTAAATTTTAGCTCATTAAGCCACACCTGGAACTCAAAATTGCCTTACCAAAACTTGTCTCAGATACCAGGAACCCTGTTAATCCAGCATTTGCATCCTAGGGGCGCAAGTCAAAGCCAAACAGGCTCACCAAACTATTAAATCTTAAGACATATAGCCCCATCTGGCCGCCAAAGTTGACTTACCAAAACATGTCTTAGATACCAGGAACCCTGCTAATCCTGCATTTGCATCCTAGGGGAGCAACTCAAAGCCAAACAGACTCAACTGACTATTTAATCTTAAAACATACAGTCTTGCCCAGCTGTCAAAACTGTTTTACCAAAACTTTTTTTAGATTCCAGGAGCCAAGCCAATCTGGCATGTGGAGCCTAAGGGAGCAAGTCAAAGCCAAACAGGCTCACCCGACAATTTAATCTTAAAACATACAGAGTTACGTAGTTGCCAAAGCTGCTTTACCAAAACTTGTCTCAGATACCAGGAACACTGTTAATCTAGCATTTGCAGCCTAGGGGAGCAAAACAAAGCCAAATAGCCTCACCCGACTATTAAATTTTAACTCATTAAGCCACACCTGGAACTCAAAATTGGCTTACCAAAACTTGTCTCAGATAAAAGGAACCCTGTTAATCCAGCATTTGCATCCTAGGGGCGCAAGTCAAAGCCAAACAGGCTCACCAAACTATTAAATCTTAAAACATATAGCCCCATCTGGCCGCCAAAACTGACTTACCAAAACATGTCTTTGATACCAGGAACCCTGTTATTCCAGCATTTGCATCCTAGGGGCTCAAGTCAAAGCCAAACACCCTCACCCGACTATTTAATCTTAAAGCATACAGCCTTACCTAGCTGTCAAAGCTGTTTTATCAAAACCTGTCTCAGATACCAGGAACACTGTTAATCTAGCATTTGCAGCCTAGGGGAGCAAAACAAAGCCAAATAGCCTCACCCGGCTATTAAATTTTAACTCATTAGGCCACACCTGGAACTCAAAATTGGCTTACCAAAACTTGTCTCAGATACCAGGAACCCTGTTAATCCAGCATTTGCATCCTAGGGGCGCAAGTCAAAGCCAAACAGGCTCACCAAACTATTAAATCTTAAAACATATAGCCCCATCTGGCCGCCAAAACTGACTTACCAAAACATGTCTTAGATACCAGGAACCCTGTTATTCCAGCATTTGCATCCTAGGGGCTCAAGTCAAAGCCAAACACCCTCACCCGACTATTTAATCTTAAAGCATACAGCCTTACCTAGCTGTCAAAGCTGTTTTATCAAAACCTGTCTCAGATACCAGGAACACTGTTAATCTAGCATTTGCAGCCTAGGGGAGCAAAACAAAGCCAAATAGCCTCACCCGACTATTAAATTTTAACTCATTCAGCCACACCTGGAACTCAAAATTGCCTTACCAAAACTTGTCTCAGATACCAGGAACCCTGTTATTCCAGCATTTGCATCCTAGGGGCGCAAGTCAAAGCCAAACACGCTCACCCGACTATTTAATCTTAAAGCATACAGCCTTACCTAGCTGTCAAAACTGTTTTACCAAAACTTGTCTTAGACTCCAGGAGCCCCGCCTATCTGGCATGTGGAGCCTAGGGGAGCAAGTCAAAGCCAAACAGGCTCACCCGACAATTTAATCTTAAAACATACAGACTTACGTAGTTGCCAAAACTGCTTTACCAAAACTTGCTTTAGAAACCAGGAGCCCTGTTAATCAAGCATTTGCAGCCTAGGGGAGCAAGTCAAAGCCAAACAGGCTCACCCGACAATTTAATCTTAAAACATACAGACTTACGTAGCTGCCAAAACTGCTTTACCAAAACTTGCCTTAGAAACCAGGAGCCCTGTTAATCTAGCATTTGCGGCCTAGGGGAGCAAGACAAAGCCAAATAGTCTCACCCGACTATTAAATTTTAAAACATATAGTCCCATCTGGCCGCCAAAACTGATTTACCAAAACTTGTCTCAGATACCAGGAACCCTGTTAATCCAGCATTTGCATCCTAGGGGAGCAAGTCAAAGTCAAACAGACTCACCCGACTATTTAAACTTAAAACATACAGACTTACGTAGCTGTTAAAACTGTTTTACCAAAACTTTTTTTAGATTCCAGGAGCCCCGCCAATCTGGCATGTACAGCCTAGGGGAGCAAGTCAAAGCCAACCAGGCTCATCCGACTATTTAATCCTAAAACATATAGCCCCATCTGGCCGCCAAAACTGAATTACCAAAACTTGTCTCAGATACCAGGAACCCTGTTAATCTAGCATTTGCAGCCTAGGGGAGCAAGGTAAAGCCAAATAGCCTCACCCGACTATTAAATCTTAACACATTCAGCCTCACCTGGAACTCAAAATTGCCTTACCAAAACTTGTTTCAGATACCAAGAACCCTGCTTAGCCAGCATTTGCATCCTAGGAGCGCAAGTCAAAGCCAAACAGGCTCACCCGACTATTAAATCTTAAAGCATACAGCCTTACCTAGCTGTCAAAACTGTTTTACCAAAACTTGTCTTAGACTCCAGGAGCCCCGCCTATCTGGCATGTGGAGCCTAGGGGAGCAAGTCAAAGCCAAACAGGCTCACCCGACAATTTAATCTTAAAACATACAGACTTACGTAGCTGCCAAAACTGCTTTACCAAAACTTGCCTTAGAAACCAGGAGCCCTGTTAATCTAGCATTTGCAGCCTAGGGGAGCAAGTCAAAGCCAAACAGGCTCACCCGACAATTTAATCTTAAAACATACAGACTTACGTAGCTGCCAAAACTGCTTTACCAAAACTTGCCTTAGAAACCAGGAGCCCTGTTAATCTAGCATTTGCGGCCTAGGGGAGCAAGACAAAGCCAAATAGTCTCACCCGACTATTAAATTTTAAAACATATAGTCCCATCTGGCCGCCAAAACTGATTTACCAAAACTTGTCTCAGATACCAGGAACCCTGTTAATCCAGCATTTGCATCCTAGGGGAGCAAGTCAAAGTCAAACAGACTCACCCGACTATTTAATCCTAAAACATATAGCCCCATCTTGCCGCCAAAACTGATTTACCAAAACTTGTCTCAGATACCAGGAACCCTGTTAATCTAGCATTTGCAGCCTAGGGGAGCAAGGTAAAGCCAAATAGCCTCACCCGACTATTAAATCTTAACACATTCAGCCTCACCTGGAACTCAAAATTGCCTTACCAAAACTTGTTTCAGATACCAAGAACCCTGCTTAGCCAGCATTTGCATCCTAGGAGCGCAAGTCAAAGCCAAACAGGCTCACCCGACAATTAAATCTTAAAGCATACAGCCTTACCTAGCTGTCAAAACTGTTTTACCAAAACTTGTCTTAGACTCCAGGAGCCCCGCCTATCTGGCATGTGGAGCCTAGGGGAGCAAGTCAAAGCCAAACAGGCTCACCCGACAATTTAATCTTAAAACATACAGACTTACGTAGCTGCCAAAACTGCTTTACCAAAACTTGCCTTAGAAACCAGGAGCCCTGTTAATCTAGCATTTGCAGCCTAGGGGAGCAAGTCAAAGCCAAACAGGCTCACCCGACAATTTAATCTTAAAACATACAGACTAACGTAGCTGCCAAAACTGCTTTACCAAAACTTGCCTTAGAAACCAGGAGCCCTGTTAATCTAGCATTTGCGGCCTAGGGGAGCAAGACAAAGCCAAATAGTCTCACCCGACTATTAAATTTTAAAACATATAGTCCCATCTGGCCGCCAAAACTGATTTACCAAAACTTGTCTCAGATACCAGGAACCCTGTTAATCCAGCATTTGCATCCTAGGGGAGCAAGTCAAAGTCAAACAGACTCACCCGACTATTTAAACTTAAAACATACAGACTTACGTAGCTGTTAAAACTGTTTTACCAAAACTTTTTTTAGATTCCAGGAGCCCCGCCAATCTGGCATGTGCCGCCTAGGGGAGAAAGTCAAAACCAAACAGGCTCACCCGAGAATTTAATCTTAAAACATACAGCCCCATCTGGCTGCCAAAACTGATTTACCAAAACTTGTCTTAGATACCAGGAACCCTGTTATTCCAGCATTTGCATCCTAGGGGCGCAAGTCAAAGCCAAACACGCTCACCTGACTATTTAATCTTAAAGCATACAACCTTACCTAGCTGTCAAAACTGTTTTACCAAAACTTGTCTTAGATTCCAGGAGCCCCGCCAATCTGGCATGTACAGCCTAGGGGAGCAAGTCAAAGCCAACCAGGCTCATCCGACTATTTAATCCTAAAACATATAGCCCCATCTGGCCGCCAAAACTGAATTACCAAAACTTGTCTCAGATACCAGGAACCCTGTTAATCTAGCATTTGCAGCCTAGGGGAGCAAGGTAAAGCCAAATAGCCTCACCCGACTATTAAATCTTAACACATTCAGCCTCACCTGGAACTCAAAATTGCCTTACCAAAACTTGTTTCAGATACCAAGAACCCTGCTTAGCCAGCATTTGCATCCTAGGAGCGCAAGTCAAAGCCAAACAGGCTCACCCGACTATTAAATCTTAAAACATATAGCCCCATAGACGCCAAAACTGATTTACCAAAACTTGTCTTAAATACCAGGAACCCTGTTATTCCAGCATTTGCATCCTAGGGGCGCAAGTCAAAACCAAACACGCTCACCCGACTATTTAATCTTAAAGCATACAGCCTTACCTAGCTGTCAAAACTGTTTTACCAAAACTTGTCTTAGATTTCAGGAGCCCCGCCAATCTGGCATGTGGAGCCTCGGGGAGCAAGTCAAAGCCAAACAGGCTCACCCGACAATTTAATCTTAAAACATACAGACTTACGAAGCTGCCAAAACGGGTTTACCAAAACTTGCCTTAGAAACCAGGAGCCCTGTTATTCTAGCATTTGCAGCCTAGGGGAGCAAGTAAAATCGAAACAGGCTCATCCGACTATTAAGTCCTAAAACATATAGCCCCATCTGGCCGCCAAGACTGATTTACCAAAACTTGTCTCAGATACCAGGAACCCTGTTAATCTAGCATTTGCAGCCTAGGGGAGCAAGTCAAAGCAAAAAAGTCTCACCTGACTATTAAGTCTTAACACATTCAGCCTCACCTCTAACTCAAAATTGCCTTACCAAAACTTGTCTCAGATACCAGAAACTCTGTTAATCCAGTATTTGCATCCTGGGGGCGCAAGTCAAAGTCAAACAGGCTCACCCGACTATTTAATCTTCAAACATGTAGCCTGACCTAGTTGTCAAAACTGTTTTACCAAAACTTTTTTTAGATTCCAGGAGCCCTGTTAATCTAGCATTTGCTGCCTAGGGGAGCAAGTAAAAGCCAAATAGTCTCACCTGACTTTTAAGTCTTAACACATTCAGCCTCACCTGTAACTCAAAATTGCCTTACCAAAACTTGTCTCAGATACCAGGACAATTTACAATTTAATCTTAAAACAAACAGCCCCATCTGGCTGCCAAAACTGCTTTACCAAAACTTGTCTTAGACACCAATAGACCTTTTAATCTGGCATTTGTAGCCTAGGGTAGCAAGTCAAAGCCAAATAGTCTCACCCGACTATTAAATCTTAAACTGCTTTACCAAAACTTGTGTCAGATACCAGGAACCCTGTTAATCCAGCATTTGCATTCTAGGGGCGCAGTTCAAAGCCAAACAGGCTCACCCGACAATTTAATCTTAAAACATACAGCCCCATCTGGCTGCCAAAACTGCTTTTCCGAAACTTGTCTTAGATACCAGGAGCCCTGTTAATGTAGCATTTGCAGCCTAGGGGAGCAAGTCAAAGCAAAATAGTCTCACCTGACTATTAAGTCTTAACACATTCAGCCTCACCTGTAACTCAAAATTGCCTTGCCAAAACTTGTCTCAGATACCAGGACAATTTACAATTTTACCTTAAAGCAAACAGCCCCATCTGGCTTCCAAAACTGTTTTACCAAAACTTGTCTTAGATACCAGGAGACCTTTTAAACTGGCATTTGCAGACTAGGGGAGCAAGTCAAAGCCAAACAGGTTCAACCGACTATTTAATCCTAAAACTTACAGTCTTGCCTAGCTGTCAAAACTGTTTTACCAAACCTTGTCTTAGATGCCAGGAGCCCCGACAATCTGGCATGTGGAGCCTAGAGGAGCAAGTCAAAGCCAAACAGGCTCATCCAACTATTTAATCTTAAAACATACAGCCTCACCTGGAAGTCCAAATTACTTTACCGAAACTTGTCTCAGATACAAGGATCTCTGTTAATATAGCATTTGCAGCCTAGGCTAGCATGTCAAAGCCAACTAGTTACACCCGCCTATTAAATCTTAAAACATGCAACCCTAACTGGCCGCCAAACTGCTTTACCAAAACTTGTGTCAGATACCAGGATCCCTGTTAATCCAGCATTTGCATCCTAGGGGCGCAGTTCAAAGCCAAACAGGCTCATCCTACAATTTAATCTTAAAACATACAGCCCCATCTGGCTGCGAAAGCCACCTGGAAGTCGAAATTGCTTTACCGAAACTTGTCTCAGATACAAGGATCTCTGTTAATCTAGCATTTGCAGCCTAGGGTAGCAAGTCAAAGCCAAATAGTCTCACCCGACTATTAAATCTTAAAACATACAACCCCATCTGGCCGCCAAACTGCTTTACCAAAACATGTGTCAGATACCAGGAACCCTGTTAATCCAGCATTTGCATCCTAGGGGCGCAGTTCAAAGCCAAACAGGCTCACCCGACAACTTAATCTTAAAACATACAGCCCCATCTGGCTGCCAAAACTGCTTTACCAAAACTTGTCTTAGATACCAGGAGCCCTGTTAATCTAGCATTTGCAGCCTAGGGGAGCAAGTCAAAGCAAAAAAGTCTCACCTGACTATTAAGTCTTAACACATTCAGCCTCACCTCTAACTCAAAATTGCCTTACCAAAACTTGTCTCAGATACCAGAAACTCTGTTAATCCAGTATTTGCATCCTGGGGGCGCAAGTCAAAGTCAAACAGGCTCACCCGACTATTTAATCTTCAAACATGTAGCCTGACCTAGTTGTCAAAACTGTTTTACCAAAACTTTTTTTAGATTCCAGGAGCCCTGTTAATCTAGCATTTGCTGCCTAGGGGAGCAAGTAAAAGCCAAATAGTCTCACCTGACTTTTAAGTCTTAACACATTCAGCCTCACCTGTAACTCAAAATTGCCTTACCAAAACTTGTCTCAGATACCAGGACAATTTACAATTTAATCTTAAAACAAACAGCCCCATCTGGCTGCCAAAACTGCTTTACCAAAACTTGTCTTAGACACCAATAGACCTTTTAATCTGGCATTTGTAGCCTAGGGTAGCAAGTCAAAGCCAAATAGTCTCACCCGACTATTAAATCTTAAACTGCTTTACCAAAACTTGTGTCAGATACCAGGAACCCTGTTAATCCAGCATTTGCATTCTAGGGGCGCAGTTCAAAGCCAAACAGGCTCACCCGACAATTTAATCTTAAAACATACAGCCCCATCTGGCTGCCAAAACTGCTTTTCCGAAACTTGTCTTAGATACCAGGAGCCCTGTTAATGTAGCATTTGCAGCCTAGGGGAGCAAGTCAAAGCAAAATAGTCTCACCTGACTATTAAGTCTTAACACATTCAGCCTCACCTGTAACTCAAAATTGCCTTACAAAAACTTGTCTCAGATACCAGGAACCCTGTTAATCCAGTATTTGCAACCTGTGGGCGCAAGTCAAAGGCTAACAGGCTCACCCGACTATTTAATCTTAATACATGTAGCCTGACCTAGCTGACAAAACTGTTTTACCAAAACTTTTTTTAGATTCTAGGAGCCCCACCAATTTGGCATGTGCCGCCTAGGGGAGCAAGGCAAAGCCAAATAGCCTCACCCGACTATTAAGTCTTAAAACATTCAGCCTGACCTGGAACTCAAAACTGCGTTACTAAAACTTGTCTCAGATACCAGGAACCCTGTTAATCCAGCATTTGCATCCAAGGGGCGCAAGACAAGGCCAAACAGGCTCACCCGACTCTTTAATCTTAAAACATACGGTCTAGCCTAGCTGTCAAAACTGTTTTACCAAACCTTGTCTCAGTTACCAGGAGCCCTGCCAATCTGGCGTGTGCAGCCCGGGGGAGAAGTTCAAAGCCAAACAGGCTCATCCTACACTTTAATCTTAAAACAAACAGCCCCATCTGGCTGCCAAAGCTGCTTTATCAAAACTTGTCATGGATACCAGGAGCCCTGTTAATCTAGCATTTGCAGCGTAGGGGAGCAAGTCAAAGCCAAATAGCCTCACCCGACTATTAAATCGTAAAACATACAGCCCCATCTGGCCGCCAAAACTGCTTTAACAAAACTTGTCTCAGATCTCAGGAACCCTGGGCTCACCCGACTATTTAATCTTAAAACATACAGTCTTGCCTAGCTGTCAAAACTGTTTTACCAAACCTTGTCTCAGTTACAAGGAGCCCCACCAATCTCTGTATATCTAGCATTTGCAGCCTAGGGGCGCAAGACAAAACCAAATAGTCTCACCCGACTATTCAATCCTCAAACATACAGCCTTACCTAGCTGTCAAAACTGATTTACTAAAACTTTTTTTAGATTCCAGGAGCCCTGTTAATCTAGCATTTGCAGCCTAGGGGAGCAAGTCAAAGCAAATTAGTCTCACCCGACTATTAAGTCTTAACACATTCAGCCCCACCTGGAACTCAAAATTGCCTTACCAAAACTTGTCTCAGATACCAGGAACCCTGTTAATCCAGCATTTGCATCCTAGGGGCGCAAGTCAAAGCCAAACAGGCTCACCCGACTCTTTAATCTTAAAACATACGGTCTTGCCTAGCTGTCAAAACTGTTTTACTTTAACTTTTTTTAGATTCCAGAAACCCTGTTAATCTAGCATTTGCAGCCTAGGGGAGCAAGTCAAAGCAAATTAGTCTCACCCGCTTATTAAGTCTTAAAAAATTTAGCCTCACCTGGAAGTCAAAATTGCCTTACCAAAGCTTGTCTCAGACACCAGGAACCCTGTTAATCCAGCATTTGCATCCTAGGGGCGGAAGTCAAAGCCAAACAGGCTCATCCGACTATTTAATCCTAAAAAATTCAACCTCACCTGGAAGTCAAAATTGCTTTACCAAAGATTGTCTAAGACACCAGGAACCCTGTTAATCCAGCATTTGCATCCTAGGGGCGCAAGTCAAAGCCAAACTGGCTCACCTGACTCTTTAATCTTAAAACATACAGTCTTGCTTAGCTCTCAAAACTGTTTTACAAAACCTTGTCTTAGATTCCAGGAGCCCAGCCAATCTGGCATGTGGAGCTTTGGGGAGAAATTCAAAGCCAAACAGGCTCATCCGACTATTTAATCCTAAAACATACAGCCTCACCTGGAAGTCAAAACTGCTTTACTGAAACTTGTCTCAGATACAAGGATCCCTGATAATCTAGCATTTGCATCCTAGGGGCGCAAGTCAAAGCCAAATAGGCTCATCCGACTATTTAATCCTTAAACATACAGCCTCAACTGGAAGTCAAACTTGTTTCAGATACAAGGATCCCTGTTAATCAATTTAATCTTTAAACAAACAGCCCCATCTGGCTGCCAAAGCTGCTTTATCAAAACTTGTCATGGATACCAGGAGCCCTGTTAATCTAGCATTTGCAGCGTATGGGGGCAAGTCAAAGCCAAATAGCCTCACCTGACTATTAAATCTTAAAACATACAGCCCCATCTGGCCGCCAAAACTGCTTTAACAAAACTTGTCTCAGATACCAGGAACCCTGGGCTCACCCGACTCTTTAATCTTTAAAAATACAGTCTTGCCTAGCTCTCAAAACAGTTTTACCAAACCTTGTCTCAGTTACCAGGAGCCCTGCCAATCTGGCGTGTGCCGCCTAGGGGAGCAAGTCAAAGCCAAATAGACTCACCTGACTATTAAGTCTTAAAACATTCAGCCTCACCAGGAACTCAAAATTGCCTAACCAAAACTTGTCTCAGATACCAGGAACCCTGTCAATCCAGCATTTGCATCCTAAGCAAAGCCAAACAGGCTCACCCGACTCTTTAATCTTAAAACATACGGTCTTGCCCAGCTGTCAAAACTGTTTTACCAAACCTTGTCTTAGATTCCAGGAGCCCCGCCAATCTGGCATGTGCCGCCCGACAATTTAATGTTTAAACATACAGCCCCATCTGGCTGCCAAAACTGCTTTACCAAAACTTGTCTTAGATTCCAGGAGCCCTGTTAATCTAGCATTTGCAACCTAGGGGACCAAGTCATAGCAAAACAGGCTCATCCGACTATTTAATCCTAAAACATACAGCCTCACCTGGAAGTCAAAATTGCTTTACCGAAACTTGTCTCAGATACAAGGATCCCAGATAATCTAGCATTTGCAACCTGGGGGCGCAAGTCAAAGCCAAATAGACTCACCCGACTATTTAATCTTAAAACATACAGCCTTACCTAGCTGTCAAAACTGTTTTACTAAAACTTTTTTTAGATTCCAGGAGCCCTGTTAATCTAGCATTTGCAACCTAGGGGACCAAGTCATAGCAAAATAGTCTCATCCGACTATTTAATCCTAAAACATACAGCCTCACCTGGAAGTCAAAATTACCTTACCAAAACTTGTCTCACATACCAGGAACCCTGTAAATCCAGCATTTGCATCCTAGGGGCGCAAGTCAAAGCCAAACTGGCTTACCCGACTATTTAATCTTAAAACATACAGCCTTACCTAGGTGTCAAAACTGTTTAAATAAAACTTTTTTTAGATTCCAGGAGCCCTGTTAATCTATCATTTGCAGCCTAGGGGACCAAGTCAAAGCAAAATAGTCTCACCCGACTAGTAAGTCTTAACACATTCAGCCTCACCTGTAACTCAAAATTACCTTACCAAAACTTGTCTCACATACCAGGAACCCTGTAAATCCAGCATTTGCATTCTAGGGGCGCAAGTCAAAGCCAAACTGGCTTACCCGACTCTTTAATCTTAAAACATACAGTCTTGCCGAGCTGTCAAAACAGTTTTACCAAACCTTGTCTCAGTTACCAGGAGCCCTGACAATCTGGCATGTGCAGCCTAGGGGAGCAGGTCAAAGCAGAACAGGCTCACCCGACTATTTAATACTAAACATACAGCCCCATCTGGCCGCCGAAACTGCTCTACCAAAACCCGGCCAATCTGGCATTTGCAGCCTAGGGGAACAAGTCAAAGCCAATTAGTCGGACCTCATTATCCAATCTGAAAACACACAGTCCCATCTGGTTGCCAAAACTGCTTTACCAAAACATCTATCAGATTCCAGGAGCCCCGCCAATCTGGCATGTGCCGCCTAGGGGCGCAAGTCAAAGCCAAACATGCTCAACCGACTCCTTAATCTTAAAACATACAGTCTTGCCTAGCTGTCAAAACTGTTTTACCAAACCTTGTCTTAGATTCCAGGAGCCCCGCCTATCTGGCATGTGGAGCCTAGGGGAACAAGTCAAAGCCAAACAGGCTCATCCGACTATTTAATCCTAAAACATACAGCCTCACCTGGAAGTCAAAATTGCTTTACCGAAACTTGTCTCAGATACAAGGATCCCAGATAATCTAGCATTTGCATCCTGGGGGCGCAAGTCAAAGCCAAATAGTCTCGCCCGACTATTTAATCTTAAAACATACAGCCATACATAGCTGTCAAAACTGTTTTACTAAAACTTGTTTTAGATTCCAGGAGCCCTGTTAATCTAGCATTTGCAGCCTAGGGGACCAAGTCAAAGCAAAATAGTCTCACCAGACTATTAAGTCTTAACACATTCAGCCTCACCTGTAACTCAAAATTACCTTACCAAAACTTGTCTTACATACCAGGAACCCTGTAAATCCAGTATTTGCATCCTGGGGGCTCAATTCAAAGTGAAACAGGCTCACCCGACTATTTAATCTTAAAACATTCAGCCTTACCTAGCTGTCAAAACTGTTTTACCAAACCTTGTCTTAGATTCTTGGAGCCCCTCCAATCTGGCATGTGTAGCCTAGGGGAGCAAGTCAAAGCCAAACAAGCTCATCCGACAATTTAATCCTAAAACATACAGCCTCACCTGAAAGTCAAAATTGCTTTACCGAAACTCTTCTCAGATGCCAGGAACCCTGTTATTCCAGCATTTACATCCTAGGGGAGCAAGTCAAAGCCAAACAGGCTCACCCGACTATTTAACCTTCAAACATGTATCCTGACCTAGCTGTCAAAACTGTTTTACCAAACCTTGTCTCAGATACCAGGAGCCCTGTTAATCCAGCATTTGCATTCTAGGGGCGCAAGTCAAAGCCAAATAGTCTCACCCGACTATTTAATCTTAAAACATACAGCCTTACCTAGCTGTCAAAACTGTTTTACTAAAACTTTTTTTAGATTCCAGGAGCCCTGTTAATCTAGCATTTGCAACCTAGGGGACCAAGTCATAGCAAAATAGTCTCATCCGACTATTTAATCCTAAAACATACAGCCTCACCTGGAAGTCAAAATTGCTTTACCGAAACTTGTCTCAGATACAAGGATCCCAGATAATCTAGCATTTGCAACCTGGGGGCGCAAGTCAAAGCCAAATAGTCTCACCCGACTATTTAATCTTAAAACATACAGCCTTACCTAGCTGTCAAAACTGTTTAAATAAAACTTTTTTTAGATTCCAGGAGCCCTGTTAATCTATCATTTGCAGCCTAGGGGACCAAGTCAAAGCAAAATAGTCTCACCCGACTAGTAAGTCTTAACACATTCAGCCTCACCTGTAACTCAAAATTACCTTACCAAAACTTGTCTCACATACCAGGAACCCTGTAAATCCAGCATTTGCATCCTAGGGGCGCAAGTCAAAGCCAAACTGGCTTACCCGACTCTTTAATCTTAAAACATACAGTCTTGCCTAGCTGTCAAAACAGTTTTACCAAAACTTGTCTCAGATACCAGGAGCCCTGCCAATCTGGCATGTGCAGCCTAGGGGAGCAGGTCAAAGCAGAACAGGCTCACCCGACTATTTAATACTAAACATACAGCCCCATCTGGCCGCCGAAACTGCTCTACCAAAACCCGGCCAATCTGGCATTTGCAGCCCAGGGGAACAAGTCAAAGCCAATTAGTCGGACCTCATTATCCAATCTGAAAACACACAGTCCCATCTGGTTGCCAAAACTGCTTTACCAAAACATCTATCAGATTCCAGGAGCCCCGCCAATCTGGCATGTACCGCCTAGGGGCGCAAGTCAAAGCCAAACATGCTCAACCGACTTCTTAATCTTAAAACATACAGTCTTGCCTAGCTGTCAAAACTGTTTTACCAAACCTTGTCTTAGATTCCAGGAGCCCTGCCTATCTGGCATGTGGAGCCTAGGGGAACAAGTCAAAGCCAAACAGGCTCATCCGACTATTTAATCCTAAAACATACAGCCTCACCTGGAAGTCAAAATTGCTTTACCGAAACTTGTCTCAGATACAAGGATCCCAGATAATCTAGCATTTGCATCCTGGGGGCGCAAGTCAAAGCCAAATAGTCTCGCCCGACTATTTAATCTTAAAACATACAGCCTAACCTAGCTGTCAAAACTGTTTTACTAAAACTTTTTTTAGATTCCAGGAGCCCTGTTAATCTAGCATTTGCAGCCTAGGGGACCAAGTCAAAGCAAAATAGTCTCATCCGACTATTAAGTCTTAACACATTCAGCCTCACCTGTAACTCAAAATTACCTTACCAAAACTTGTCTTACATACCAGGAACCCTGTAAATCCAGTATTTGCATCCTGGGGGCTCAATTCAAAGTGAAACAGGCTCACACGACTATTTAATCTTAAAACATTCAGCCTTACCTAGCTGTCAAAACTGTTTTACCAAACCTTGTCTTAGATTCTTGGAGCCCCGCCAATCTGGCATGTGTAGCCTAGGGGAGCAAGTCAAAGCCAACAAGCTCATCCGACAATTTAATCCTAAAACATACAGCCTCACCTGAAAGTCAAAATTGCTTTACCGAAACTCTTCTCAGATGCCAGGAACCCTGTTATTCCAGCATTTGCATCCTAGGGGAGCAAGTCAAAGCCAAACAGGCTCACCCGACTATTTAACCTTCAAACATGTATCCTGACCTAGCTGTCAAAACTGTTTTACCAAACCTTGTCTCAGATACCAGGAGCCCTGTTAATCCAGCATTTGCATTCTAGGGGCGCAAGTCAAAGCCAAACTGGCTTACCCGACTCTTTAATCTTAAAACATACAGTCTTGCCGAGCTGTCAAAACAGTTTTACCAAACCTTGTCTCAGTTACCAGGAGCCCTGACAATCTGGCGTGTGCAGCCTAGGGGAGCAGGTCAAAGCAAAATAGTCTCACCTGTCTATTAAGTTTTAACACATTCAGCCTCAAATAGAACTCAAAATTGCCTTACCAAAACTTGTCTCAGATACGAGGAACCCTGTTAATCCAGCATTTGCATCCTAGGGGCGCAAGACAAAGGCAAACAGGCTTACCCGACTATTTAATCTAAAAATATACAGTCTTGCCTAGCTGTCAAAACTGTTTTACCAAACCTTGTCTCAGTTACCAGGAGCCCTGACAATCTTGCGTGTGCAGCCTAGGGGAGAAGTTCAAAGCCAAACAGGCTCACTCTACAATTTAATCTTAAAACAAACAGCCCCATCTGGCTGCCAAAGCTGCTTTATCAAAACTTGTCATGGATACCAGGAGCCCTGTTAATCTAGCATTTTCAGCGTAAGGGAGCAAGTCAAAGCCAAATAGCCTCACCCGACTATTAAATCTTAAAGCATACAGCCCCATCTGGCCGCCAAAACTGATTTACCAAAACTTGTCTCAGGTACCAGGAAACCTGTTAATCCAGTATTTGCATCTTGGGGGCGCAAGTCAAAGCTAAAAGGCTCACCCGACTATTTAATCTTAAAACATACAGCCATACATAGCTGTCAAAACTGTTTTACTAAAACTTGTTTTAGATTCCAGGAGCTCTGTTAATCTTGCATTTGCAGCCTAGGGGACCAGGTCAAAGCAAAATAGTCTCACCCGACTATTAAGTCTTAACACATTCAGCCTCACCTGGAACTCAAAATTGCCTTACCAAAACTTGTCTCAGATACCAGGAACCCTGCTAATCCAGCATTTGCATTCTAGGGGCGCAAGTCAAAGCCAAACTGGCTTACCCGACTCTTTAATCTTAAAACATACAGTCTTGCCGAGCTGTCAAAACAGTTTTATCAAACCTTGTCTCAGTTACCAGGAGCCCTGCCAATCTGGCGTGTGCAGCCTAGGGGAGCAGGTCAAAGCAAAATAGTCCCACCTGCCTATTAAGTCTTAACACATTCAGCCTCAACTAGAACTAAAAATTGCCTTACCAAAACTTGTCTCAGATACCAGGAACCCTGTTAATCCAGCATTTGCTTTCTAGGGGCGCAAGTCAAAGCCAAACTGGCTTACCCGACTCTTTAATCTTAAAACATACAGTCTTGCCGAGCTGTCAAAACAGTTTTACCAAAACTTGTCTCAGATACCAGGAGCCCTGCCAATCTGGCATTTGCAGCCTAGGGGAACAAGTCAAAGCCAATTAGTCGGACCTCATTATCCAATCTGAAAACACACAGTCCCATCTGGTTGCCAAAACGGCTTTACCAGAACATCTATCAGATTCCAGGAGCCCCGCCAATCTGGCATGTGCCGCCTAGGGGCGCAAGTCAAAGCCAAACATGCTTAACCGACTTCTTAATCTTAAAACATACAGTCTTGCCTAGCTGTCAAAACTGTTTTACCAAAACTTGTCTTAGATTCCAGGAGCCCCGACTATCTGGCATGTGAAGCCTAGGGGAGCAAGTCAAAGCCAAACAGGCTCATCCGACTATTTAATCCTAAAACATACAGCCTCACCTGGAAGTCAAAATTGCTTTACCGAAACTTGTCTCAGATACAAGGATCCCAGATAATCTAGCATTTGCATCCTGGGGGCGCAAGTCAAAGCCAAATAGTCTCACCCGACTATTTAATCTTAAAACATACAGCCTTACCTAGCTGTCAAAACTGTTTTAATAAAACTTTTTTAAGATTCCAGGAGCCCTGTTAATCTATCATTTGCAGCCTAGGGAACCAAGTCAAAGCAAAATAGTCTCACCCGACTATTAAGTCTTAACACATTCAGCCTCACCTGTAACTCAAAATTACCTTACCAAAACTTGTCTCACATACCAGGAACCCTGTAAATCCAGCATTTGCATCCTAGGGGCGCAAGTCAAAGCCAAACTGGCTTACCCGACTCTTTAATCTTAAAACATACAGTCTTGCCTAGCTGTCAAAACAGTTTTACCAAAACTTGTCTCAGATACCAGGAGCCCTGCCAATCTGGCATTTGCAGCCTAGGGGAACAAGTCAAAGCCAATTAGTCGGACCTCATTATCCAATCTGAAAACACACAGTCCCATCTGGTTGCCAAAACGTCTTTACCAGAACATCTATCAGATTCAAGGAGCCCCGCCAATCTGGCATGTGCCGCCTAGGGGCGCAAGTCAAAGCCAAACATGCTCAGCCGACTTCTTAATCTTAAAACATACAATCTTGCCTAGCTGTCAAAACTGTTTTACCAAAACTTGTCTTAGATTCCAGGAGCCCCGCCTATCTGGCATGTGAAGCCTAGGGGAGCAAGTCAAAGCCAAACAGGCTCATCCGACTATTTAATCCTAAAACATACAGCCTCACCTGGAAGTCAAAATTGCTTTACCGAAACTTGTCTCAGATACAAGGATCGCAGATAATCTAGCATTTGCATCCTGGGGGCGCAAGTCAAAGCCAAATAGTCTTACCCGACTATTTAATCTTAAAACATACAGCCTTACCGAGCTGTCAAAACTGTTTTAATAAAACTTTTTTAGATTCCAGGAGCCCTGCTAATCTATCATTTGCAGCCTAGGGGACCAAGTCAAAGCAAAATAGTCTCACCCGACTATTAAGTCTTAACACATTCAGCCTCACCTGTAACTCAAAATTACCTTACCAAAACTTGTCTCACATACCAGGAACCCTGTAAATCCAGCATTTGCATCCTAGGGGCGCAAGTCAAAGCCAAACTGGCTTACCCGACTCTTTAATCTTAAAACATACAGTCTTGCCTAGCTGTCAAAACAGTTTTACCAAAACTTGTCTCAGATACCAGGAGCCCTGCCAATCTGGCATGTGCAGCCTAGGGGAGCAGGTCAAAGCAAAACAGCCTCACCCGACTATTTAATACTAAACATACAGTCCCATCTGGCCGCCGAAACTGCTCTACCAAAACCCGGCCAATCTGGCATTTGCAGCCTAGGGGAACAAGTCAAAGCCAATTAGTCGGACCTCATTATCCAATCTGAAAACACACAGTCCCATCTGGTTGCCAAAACGGCTTTACCAGAACATCTATCAGATTCCAGGAGCCCCGCCAATCTGGCATGTGCCGCCTAGGGGCGCAAGTCAAAGCCAAACATGCTCAACCGACTTCTTAATCTTAAAACATACAGTCTTGCCTAGCTGTCAAAACTGTTTTACCAAAACTTGTCTTAGATTCCAGGAGCCCCGCCTATCTGGCATGTGAAGCCTAGGGGAGCAAGTCAAAGCCAAACAGGCTCATCCGACTATTTAATCCTAAAACATACAGCCTCACCTGGAAGTCAAAATTGCTTTACCGAAACTTGTCTCAGATACAAGGATCGCAGATAATCTAGCATTTGCATCCTGGGGGCGCAAGTCAAAGCCAAATAGTCTTACCCGACTGTTTAATCTTAAAACATACAGCCTTACCGAGCTGTGAAAACTGTTTTAATACAACTTTTTTTAGATTCCAGGAGCCCTGCTAATTTATCATTTGCAGCCTAGGGGACCAAGTCAAAGCAAAATAGTCTCACCCGACTATTAAGTCTTAACACATTCAGCCTCACCTGTAACTCAAAATTACCTTACCAAAACTTGTCTCACATACCAGGAACCCTGTAAATCCAGCATTTGCATCCTAGGGGCGCAAGTCAAAGCCAAACTGGCTTACCCGACTCTTTAATCTTAAAACATACAGTCTTGCCTAGCTGTCAAAACAGTTTTACCAAAACTTGTCTCAGATACCAGGAGCCCTGCCAATCTGGCATGTGCAGCCTAGGGGATCAGGTCAAAGCAGAACAGGCTCACCCGACTATTTAATACTAAACATACAGCCCCATCTGGCCGCCGAAACTGCTCTGCCAAAACCCGGCCAATCTGGCATGTGCCGCCTAGGGTCGCAAGTCAAAGCCAAACATGCTCAACCGACTTCTTAATGTTAAAACATACAGTCTAACCTAGCTGTCAAAACTGTTTTACCAAACCTTGTCTTAGATTCCAGGAGCCCCGCCTATCTGGCATGTGGAGCCTAGGGGAGCAAGTCAAAGCCAAACAGGCTCATCCGACTATTTAATCCTAAAACATACAGCCTCACCTGGAAGTCAAAATTGCTTTACCGAAACTTGTCTCAGATACAAGGATCCCAGATACTCTAGCATTTGCATCCTGGGGGCGCAAGTCAAAGCCAAATAGTCTCACCCGACTATTTAATCTTAAAACATACAGCCTTACCTAGCTGTCAAAACTGTTTTACTAAAACTTTTTTTAGATTCCAGGAGCCCTGTTAATCTAGCATTTGCAACCTAGGGGACCAAGTCATAGCAAAATAGTCTCATCCGACTATTTAATCCTAAAACATACAGCCTCACCTGGAAGTCAAAATTGCTTTACCGAAACTTGTCTCAGATACAAGGATCGCAGATAATCTAGCATTTGCATCCTGGGGGCGCAAGTCAATGCCAAATAGTCTTACCCGACTATTTAATCTTAAAACATACAGCCTTACCGAGCTGTCAAAACTGTTTTAATAAAACTTTTTTTAGATTCCAGGAGCCCTGCTAATCTATCATTTGCAGCCTAGGGGACCAAGTCAAAGCAAAATAGTCTCACCCGACTATTAAGTCTTAACACATTCAGCCTCACCTGTAACTCAAAATTACCTTACCAAAACTTGTCTCACATACCAGGAACCCTGTAAATCCAGCATTTGCATCCTAGGGGCGCAAGTCAAAGCCAAACTGGCTTACCCGACTCTTTAATCTTAAAGCATACAGTCTTGCCTAGCTGTCAAAACAGTTTTACCAAAACTTGTCTCAGATACCAGGAGCCCTGCCAATCTGGCATGTGCAGCCTAGGGGAGCAGGTCAAAGCAGAACAGGCTCACCCGACTATTTAATACTAAACATACAGCCCCATCTGGCCGCCGAAACTGCTCTACCAAAACCCGGCCAATCTGGCATTTGCAGCCTAGGGGAACAAGTCAAAGCCAATTAGTCGGACCTCATTATCCAATCTGAAAACACACAGTCCCATCTGGTTGCCAAAACTGCTTTACCAAAACATCTATCAGATTCCAGGAGCCCCGCCAATCTGGCATGTGCCGCCTAGGGGCGCAAGTCAAAGCCAAACATGCTCAACCGACTTCTTAATCTTAAAACATACAGTCTTGCCTAGCTGTCAAAACTGTTTTACCAAACCTTGTCTTAGATTCCAGGAGCCCCGCCTATCTGGCATGTGGAGCCTAGGGGAACAAGTCAAAGCCAAACAGGCTCATCCGACTATTTAATCCTAAAACATACAGCCTCACCTGGAAGTCAAAATTGCTTTACCGAAACTTGTCTCAGATACAAGGATCCCAGATAATATAGCATTTGCATCCTGGGGGCGCAAGTCAAAGCCAAATAGTCTCGCCCGACTATTTAATCTTAAAACTTACAGCCTAACCTAGCTGTCAAAACTGTTTTACTAAAACTTTTTTTAGATTCCAGGAGCCCTGTTAATCTAGCATTTGCAGCCTAGGGGACCAAGTCAAAGCAAAATAGTCTCACCCGACTATTAAGTCTTAACACATTCAGCCTCACCTGTAACTCAAAATTACCTTACCAAAACTTGTCTCACATACCAGGAACCCTGTAAATCCAGCATTTGCATCCTAGGGGCGCAAGTCAAAGCCAAACTGGCTTACCCGACTCTTTAATCTTAAAACATACAGTCTTGCCTAGCTGTCAAAACAGTTTTACCAAAACTTGTCTCAGATACCAGGAGCCCTGCCAATCTGGCATGAGCAGCCTAGGGGAGCAGGTCAAAGCAAAACAGCCTCACCCGACTATTTAATACTAAACATACAGTCCCATCTGGCCGCCGAAACTGCTCTACCAAAACCCGGCCAATCTGGCATTTGCAGCCTAGGGGAACAAGTCAAAGCCAATTAGTCGGACCTCATTATCCAATCTGAAAACACACAGTCCCATCTGGTTGCCAAAACGGCTTTACCAGAACATCTATCAGATTCCAGGAGCCCCGCCAATCTGGCATGTGCCGCCTAGGGGCGCAAGTCAAAGCCAAACATGCTCAGCCGACTTCTTAATCTTAAAACATACAGTCTTGCCTAGCTGTCAAAACTGTTTTACCAAAACTTGTCTTAGATTCCAGGAGCCCCGCCTATCTGGCATGTGAAGCCTAGGGGAGCAAGTCAAAGCCAAATAGGCTCATCCGACTATTTAATCCTAAAACATACAGCCTCACCAGGAAGTCAAAATTGCTTTACCGAAACTTGTCTCAGATACAAGGATCCCAGATACTCTAGCATTTGCATCCTGGGGGCGCAAGTCAAAGCCAAATAGTCTTACCCGACTATTTAATCTTAAAACATACAGCCTTACCTAGCTGTCAAAACTGTTTTACTAAAACTTTTTTTAGATTCCAGGAGCCCTGTTAATCTAGCATTTGCAACCTATGGGACCAAGTCATAGCAAAATAGTCTCATCCGACTATTTAATCCTAAAACATACAGCCTCACCTGGAAGTCAAAATTGCTTTACCGAAACTTGTCTCAGATACAAGGATCCCAGATAATCTAGCATTTGCAACCTGGGGGCGCAAGTCAAAGCCAAATAGTCTCACCCGACTATTTAATCTTAAAACATACAGCCTTACCTAGCTGTCAAAACTGTTTAAATAAAACTTTTTTTAGATTCCAGGAGCCCTGTTAATCTATCATTTGCAGCCTAGGGGACCAAGTCAAAGCAAAATAGTCTCACCCGACTATTAAGTCTTAACACATTCAGCCTCACCTGTAACTCAAAATTACCTTACCAAAACTTGTCTCACATACCAGGAACCCTGTAAATCCAGCATTTGCATCCTAGGGGCGCAAGTCAAAGCCAAACTGGCTTACCCGACTCTTTAATCTTAAAGCATACAGTCTTGCCTAGCTGTCAAAACAGTTTTACCAAAACTTGTCTCAGATACCAGGAGCCCTGCCAATCTGGCATGTGCAGCCTAGGGGAGCAGGTCAAAGCAGAACAGGCTCACCCGACTATTTAATACTAAACATACAGCCCCATCTGGCCGCCGAAACTGCTCTACCAAAACCCGGCCAATCTGGCATTTGCAGCCTAGGGGAACAAGTCAAAGCCAATTAGTCGGACCTCATTATCCAATCTGAAAACACACAGTCCCATCTGGTTGCCAAAACTGCTTTACCAAAACATCTATCAGATTCCAGGAGCCCCGCCAATCTGACATGTGCCGCCTAGGGGCGCAAGTCAAAGCCAAACATGCTCAACCGACTTCTTAATCTTAAAACATACAGTCTTGCCTAGCTGTCAAAACTGTTTTACCAAAACTTGTCTTAGATTCCAGGAGCCCCGCCTATCTGGCATGTGGAGCCTAGGGGAACAAGTCAAAGCCAAACAGGCTCATCCGACTATTTAATCCTAAAACATACAGCCTCACCTGGAAGTCAAAATTGCTTTACCGAAACTTGTCTCAGATACAAGGATCCCAGATAATCTAGCATTTGCATCCTGGGGGCGCAAGTCAAAGCCAAATAGTCTCGCCCGACTATTTAATCTTAAAACTTACAGCCTAACCTAGCTGTCAAAACTGTTTTACTAAAACTTTTTTAGATTCCAGGAGCCCTGTTAATCTAGCATTTGCAGCCTAGGGGACCAAGTCAAAGCAAAATAGTCTCACCCGACTATTAAGTCTTAACACATTCAGCCTCACCTGTAACTCAAAATTACCTTACCAAAACTTGTCTCACATACCAGGAACCCTGTAAATCCAGCATTTGCATCCTAGGGGCGCAAGTCAAAGCCAAACTGGCTTACCCGACTCTTTAATCTTAAAACATACAGTCTTGCCTAGCTGTCAAAACAGTTTTACCAAAACTTGTCTCAGATACCAGGAGCCCTGCCAATCTGGCATGTGCAGCCTAGGGGAGCAGGTCAAAGCAAAACAGCCTCACCCGACTATTTAATACTAAACATACAGTCCCATCTGGCCGCCGAAACTGCTCTACCAAAACCCGGCCAATCTGGCATTTGCAGCCTAGGGGAACAAGTCAAAGCCAATTAGTCGGACCTCATTATCCAATCTGAAAACACACAGTCCCATCTGGTTGCCAAAACGGCTTTACCAGAACATCTATCAGATTCCAGGAGCCCCGCCAATCTGGCATGTGCCGCCTAGGGGAACAAGTCAAAGCCAAACATGCTCAGCCGACTTCTTAATCTTAAAACATACAGTCTTGCCTAGCTGTCAAAACTGTTTTACCAAAACTTGTCTTAGATTCCAGGAGCCCCGCCTATCTGGCATGTGAAGCCTAGGGGAGCAAGTCAAAGCCAAATAGGCTCATCCGACTATTTAATCCTAAAACATACAGCCTCACCTGGAAGTCAAAATTGCTTTACCGAAACTTGTCTCAGATACAAGGATCCCAGATACTCTAGCATTTGCATCCTGGGGGCGCAAGTCAAAGCCAAATAGTCTCACCCGACTATTTAATCTTAAAACATACAGCCTTACCTAGCTGTCAAAACTGTTTTACTAAAACTTTTTTTAGATTCCAGGAGCCCTGTTAATCTAGCATTTGCAACCTATGGGACCAAGTCATAGCAAAATAGTCTCATCCGACTATTTAATCCTAAAACATACAGCCTCACCTGGAAGTCAAAATTGCTTTACCGAAACTTGTCTCAGATATAAGGATCCCAGATAATCTAGCATTTGCAACCTGGGGGCGCAAGTCAAAGCCAAATAGTCTCACCCGACTATCTAATCTTAAAACATACAGCCTTACCTAGCTGTCAAAACTGTTTAAATAAAACTTTTTTTAGATTCCAGGAGCCCTGTTAATCTATCATTTGCAGCCTAGGGGACCAAGTCAAAGCAAAATAGTCTCACCCGACTATTAAGTCTTAACACATTCAGCCTCACCTGTAACTCAAAATTACCTTACCAAAACTTGTCTCACATACCAGGAACCCTGTAAATCCAGCATTTGCATCCTAGGGGCGCAAGTCAAAGCCAAACTGGCTTACCCGACTCTTTAATCTTAAAGCATACAGTCTTGCCTAGCTGTCAAAACAGTTTTTCCAAAACTTGTCTCAGATACCAGGAGCCCCGCCAATCTGGCATGTGCCGCCTAGGGGCGCAAGTCAAAGCCAAACATGCTCAACCGACTTCTTAATCTTAAAACATACAGTCTTGCCTAGCTGTCAAAACTGTTTTACCAAAACTTGTCTTAGATTCCAGGAGCCCCGCCTATCTGGCATGTGAAGCCTAGGGGAGCAAGTCAAAGCCAAATAGGCTCATCCGACTATTTAATCTCAGATACAAGGATCGCAGATAATCTAGCATTTGCATCCTGGGGGCGCAAGTCAAAGCCAAATAGTCTCGCCCGACTATTTAATCTTAAAACATACAGTCTTGCCTAGCTGTCAAAACTGTTTTAATAAAACTTTTTTTAGATTCCAGGAGCCCTGCTAATCTATCATTTGCAGCCTAGGGGACCAAGTCAAAGCAAAATAGTCTCACCCGACTATTTAATACTAAACATACAGTCCCATCTGGCCGCCGAAACTGCTCTACCAAAACCCGGCCAATCTGGCATTTGCAGCCTAGGGGAACAAGTCAAAGCCAATTAGTCGGACCTCATTATCCAATCTGAAAACACACAGTCCCATCTGGTTGCCAAAACGGCTTTACCAGAACATCTATCAGATTCCAGGAGCCCCGCCAATCTGGCATGTGCCGCCTAGGGGCGCAAGTCAAAGCCAAACATGCTCAGCCGACTTCTTAATCTTAAAACATACAGTCTTGCCTAGCTGTCAAAACTGTTTTACCAAAACTTGTCTTAGATTCCAGGAGCCCCGCCTATCTGGCATGTGAAGCCTAGGGGAGCAAGTCAAAGCCAAACAGGCTCATCCGACTATTTAATCCTAAAACATACAGCCTCACCTGGAAGTCAAAATTGCTTTACCGAAACTTGTCTCAGATACAAGGATCGCAGATAATCTAGCATTTGCATCCTGGGGGCGCAAGTCAAAGCCAAATAGTCTTACCCGACTATTTAATCTTAAAACATACAGCCTTACCGAGCTGTCAAAACTGTTTTAATAAAACTTTTTTTAGATTCCAGGAGCCCTGCTAATCTATCATTTGCAGCCTAGGGGACCAAGTCAAAGCAAAATAGTCTCACCCGACTATTAAGTCTTAACACATTCAGCCTCACCTGTAACTCAAAATTACCTTACCAAAACTTGTCTCACATACCAGGAACCCTGTAAATCCAGCATTTGCATCCTAGGGGCGCAAGTCAAAGCCAAACTGGCTTACCCGACTCTTTAATCTTAAAACATACAGTCTTGCCTAGCTGTCAAAACAGTTATACCAAAACTTGTCTCAGATACCAGGAGCCCTGCCAATCTGGCATGTGCAGCCTAGGGGAGCAGGTCAAAGCAAAACAGCCTCACCCGACTATTTAATACTAAACATACAGTCCCATCTGGCCGCCGAAACTGCTCTACCAAAACCCGGCCAATCTGGCATTTGCAGCCTAGGGGAACAAGTCAAAGCCAATTAGTCGGACCTCATTATCCAATCTGAAAACACACAGTCCCATCTGGTTGCCAAAACGGCTTTACCAGAACATCTATCAGATTCCAGGAGCCCCGCCAATCTGGCATGTGCCGCCTAGGGGCGCAAGTCAAAGCCAAACATGCTCAACCGACTTCTTAATCTTAAAACATACAGTCTTGCCTAGCTGTCAAAACTGTTTTACCAAAACTTGTCTTAGATTCCAGGAGCCCCGCCTATCTGGCATGTGAAGCCTAGGGGAGCAAGTCAAAGCCAAACAGGCTCATCCGACTATTTAATCCTAAAACATACAGCCTCACCTGGAAGTCAAAATTGCTTTACCGAAACTTGTCTCAGATACAAGGATCGCAGATAATCTAGCATTTGCATCCTGGGGGCGCAAGTCAAAGCCAAATAGTCTTACCCGACTATTTAATCTTAAAACATACAGCCTTACCGAGCTGTCAAAACTGTTTTAATACAACTTTTTTTAGATTCCAGGAGCCCTGCTAATTTATCATTTGCAGCCTAGGGGACCAAGTCAAAGCAAAATAGTCTCACCCGACTATTAAGTCTTAACACATTCAGCCTCACCTCTAACTCAAAATTACCTTACCAAAACTTGTCTCACATACCAGGAACCCTGTAAATCCAGCATCTGCATCCTAGGGGCGCAAGTCAAAGCCAAACTGGCTTACCCGACTCTTTAATCTTAAAACATACAGTCTTGCCTAGCTGTCAAAACAGTTTTACCAAAACTTGTCTCAGATACCAGGAGCCCTGCCAATCTGGCATGTGCAGCCTAGGGGATCAGGTCAAAGCAGAACAGGCTCACCCGACTATTTAATACTAAACATACAGCCCCATCTGGCCGCCGAAACTGCTCTGCCAAAACCCGGCCAATCTGGCATGTGCCGCCTAGGGTCGCAAGTCAAAGCCAAACATGCTCAACCGACTTCTTAATCTTAAAACATACAGTCTTGCCTAGCTGTCAAAACTGTTTTACCAAACCTTGTCTTAGATTCCAGGAGCCCCGCCTATCTGGCATGTGGAGCCTAGGGGAGCAAGTCAAAGCCAAACAGGCTCATCCGACTATTTAATCCTAAAACATACAGCCTCACCTGGAAGTCAAAATTGCTTTACCGAAACTTGTCTCAGATACAAGGATCCCAGATACTCTAGCATTTGCATCCTGGGGGCGCAAGTCAAAGCCAAATAGTCTCACCCGACTATTTAATCTTAAAACATACAGCCTTACCTAGCTGTCAAAACTGTTTTACTAAAACTTTTTTTAGATTCCAGGAGCCCTGTTAATCTAGCATTTGCAACCTAGGGGACCAAGTCATAGCAAAATAGTCTCATCCGACTATTTAATCCTAAAACATACAGCCTCACCTGGAAGTCAAAATTGCTTTACCGAAACTTGTCTCAGATACAAGGATCCCAGATAATCTAGCATTTGCAACCTGGGGGCGCAAGTCAAAGCCAAATAGTCTCACCCGACTATTTAATCTTAAAACATACAGCCTTACCTAGCTGTCAAAACTGTTTAAATAAAACTTTTTTTAGATTCCAGGAGCCCTGTTAATCTATCATTTGCAGCCTAGGGGACCAAGTCAAAGCAAAATAGTCTCACCCGACTAGTAAGTCTTAACACATTCAGCCTCACCTGTAACTCAAAATTACCTTACCAAAACTTGTCTCACATACCAGGAACCCTGTAAATCCAGCATTTGCATCCTAGGGGCGCAAGTCAAAGCCAAACTGGCTTACCCGACTCTTTAATCTTAAAGCATACAGTCTTGCCTAGCTGTCAAAACAGTTTTACCAAAACTTGTCTCAGATACCAGGAGCCCTGCCAATCTGGCATGTGCAGCCTAGGGGAGCAGGTCAAAGCAGAACAGGCTCACCCGACTATTTAATACTAAACATACAGCCCCATCTGGCCGCCGAAACTGCTCTACCAAAACCCGGCCAATCTGGCATTTGCAGCCTAGGGGAACAAGTCAAAGCCAATTAGTCGGACCTCATTATCCAATCTGAAAACACACAGTCCCATCTGGTTGCCAAAACTGCTTTACCAAAACATCTATCAGATTCCAGGAGCCCCGCCAATCTGGCATGTGCCGCCTAGGGGCGCAAGTCAAAGCCAAACATGCTCAACCGACTTCTTAATCTTAAAACATACAGTCTTGCCTAGCTGTCAAAACTGTTTTACCAAACCTTGTCTTAGATTCCAGGAGCCCCGCCTATCTGGCATGTGGAGCCTAGGGGAACAAGTCAAAGCCAAACAGGCTCATCCGACTATTTAATCCTAAAACATACAGCCTCACCTGGAAGTTAAAATTGCTTTACCGAAACTTGTCTCAGATACAAGGATCCCAGATAATCTAGCATTTGCATCCTGGGGGCGCAAGTCAAAGCCAAATAGTCTCGCCCGACTATTTAATCTTAAAACATACAGCCTAACCTAGCTGTCAAAACTGTTTTACTAAAACTTTTTTTAGATTCCAGGAGCCCTGTTAATCTAGCATTTGCAGCCTAGGGGACCAAGTCAAAGCAAAATAGTCTCACCCGACTATTAAGTCTTAACACATTCAGCCTCACCTGTAACTCAAAATTACCTTACCAAAACTTGTCTCACATACCAGGAACCCTGTAAATCCAGCATTTGCATCCTAGGGGCGCAAGTCAAAGCCAAACTGGCTTACCCGACTCTTTAATCTTAAAACATACAGTCTTGCCTAGCTGTCAAAACAGTTTTACCAAAACTTGTCTCAGATACCAGGAGCCCTGCCAATCTGGCATGTCCAGCCTAGGGGAGCAGGTCAAAGCAAAACAGCCTCACCCGACTATTTAATACTAAACATACAGTCCCATCTGGCCGCCGAAACTGCTCTACCAAAACCCGGCCAATCTGGCATTTGCAGCCTAGGGGAACAAGTCAAAGCCAATTAGTCGGACCTCATTATCCAATCTGAAAACACACAGTCCCATCTGGTTGCCAAAACGGCTTTCACCAGAACATCTATCAGATTCCAGGAGCCCCGCCAATCTGGCATGTGCCGCCTAGGGGCGCAAGTCAAAGCCAAACATGCTCAACCGACTTCTTAATCTTAAAACATACAGTCTTTCCTAGCTGTCAAAACTGTTTTACCAAAACTTGTCTTAGATTCCAGGAGCCCCGCCTATCTGGCATGTGAAGCCTAGGGGAGCAAGTCAAAGCCAAACAGGCTCATCCGACTATTTAATCCTAAAACATACAGCCTCACCTGGAAGTCAAAATTGCTTTACCGAAACTTGTCTCAGATACAAGGATCGCAGATAATCTAGCATTTGCATCCTGGGGGCGCAAGTCAAAGCCAAATAGTCTTACCCGACTATTTAATCTTAAAACATACAGCCTTACCGAGCTGTCAAAACTGTTTTAATACAACTTTTTTTAGATTCCAGGAGCCCTGCTAATTTATCATTTGCAGCCTAGGGGACCAAGTCAAAGCAAAATAGTCTCACCCGACTATTAAGTCTTAACACATTCAGCCTCACCTCTAACTCAAAATTACCTTACCAAAACTTGTCTTACATACCAGGAACCCTGTAAATCCAGTATTTGCATCCTGGGGGTTCAATTCAAAGTGAAACAGGCTCACCCGACTATTTAATCTTAAAACATTCAGCCTTACCTAGCTGTCAAAACTGTTTTACCAAACCTTGTCTTAGATTCTTGGAGCCCCGCCAATCTGGCATGTGTAGCCTAGGGGAGCAAGTCAAAGCCAAACAAGCTCATCCGACAATTTAATCCTAAAACATACAGCCTCACCTGAAAGTCAAAATTGCTTTACCGAAACTCTTCTCAGATGCCAGGAACCCTGTTATTCCAGCATTTGCATCCTAGGGGAGCAAGTCAAAGCCAAACAGGCTCACCCGACTATTTAACCTTCAAACATGTATCCTGACCTAGCTGTCAAAACTGTTTTACCAAACCTTGTCTCAGATACCAGGAGCCCTGTTAATCCAGCATTTGCATTCTAGGGGCGCAAGTCAAAGCCAAACTGGCTTACCCGACTCTTTAATCTTAAAACATACAGTCTTGCCGAGCTGTCAAAACAGTTTTACCAAACCTTGTCTCAGTTACCAGGAGCCCTGACAATCTGGCGTGTGCAGCCTAGGGGAGCAGGTCAAAGCAAAATAGTCTCACCTGCCTATTAAGTCTTAACACATTCAGCCTCAAATAGAACTCAAAATTGCCTTACCAAAACTTGTCTCAGATACGAGGAACCCTGTTAATCCAGCATTTGCATCCTAGGGGCGCAAGACAAAGGCGAACAGGCTTACCCGACTATTTAATCTAAAAATATACAGTCTTGCCTAGCTGTCAAAACTGTTTTACCAAACCTTGTCTCAGTTACCAGGAGCCCTGACAATCTTGCGTGTGCAGCCTACGGGAGAAGTTCAAAGCCAAACAGGCTCACTCTACAATTTAATCTTAAAACAAACAGCCCCATCTGGCTGCCAAAGCTGCTTTATCAAAACTTGTCATGGGTACCAGGAGCCCTGTTAATCTAGCATTTTCAGCGTAAATGAGCAAGTCAAAGCCAAATAGCCTCACCCGACTATTAAATCTTAAAGCATACAGCCCCGACCATTTAATACTAAACATACAGCCCCATCTGGCCGCCGAAACTGCTCTACCAAAACCCGGCCAATCTGGCATTTGCAGCCTAGGGGAACAAGTCAAAGCCAATTAGTCGGACCTCATTATCCAATCTGAAAACACACAGTCCCATCTGGTTGCCAAAACTGCTTTACCAAAACATCTATCAGATTCCAGGAGCCCCGCCAATCTGGCATGTGCCGCCTAGGGGCGCAAGTCAAAGCCAAACATGCTCAACCGACTTCTTAATCTTAAAACATACAGTCTTGCCTAGCTGTCAAAACTGTTTTACCAAACCTTGTCTTAGATTCCAGGAGCCCCGCCTATCTGGCATGTGGAGCCTAGGGGAACAAGTCAAAGCCAAACAGGCTCATCCGACTATTTAATCCTAAAACATACAGCCTCACCTGGAAGTCAAAATTGCTTTACCGAAACTTGTCTCAGATACAAGGATCCCAGATAATCTAGCATTTGCATCCTGGGGGCGCAAGTCAAAGCCAAATAGTCTCGCCCGACTATTTAATCTTAAAACATACAGCCTAACCTAGCTGTCAAAACTGTTTTACTAAAACTTTTTTTAGACTCCAGGAGCCCTGTTAATCTAGCATTTGCAGCCTAGGGGACCAAGTCAAAGCAAAATAGTCTCACCCGACTATTAAGTCTTAACACATTCAGCCTCACCTGTAACTCAAAATTACCTTACCAAAACTTGTCTCACATACCAGGAACCCTGTAAATCCAGCATTTGCATCCTAGGGGCGCAAGTCAAAGCCAAACTGGCTTACCCGACTCTTTAATCTTAAAACATACAGTCTTGCCTAGCTGTCAAAACAGTTTTACCAAAACTTGTCTCAGATACCAGGAGCCCTGCCAATCTGGCATGTCCAGCCTAGGGGAGCAGGTCAAAGCAAAACAGCCTCACCCGACTATTTAATACTAAACATACAGTCCCATCTGGCCGCCGAAACTGCTCTACCAAAACCCGGCCAATCTGGAATTTGCAGCCTAGGGGAACAAGTCAAAGCCAATTAGTCGGACCTCATTATCCAATCTGAAAACAAACAGTCCCATCTGGTTGCCAAAACGGCTTTACCAGAACATCTATCAGATTCCAGGAGCCCCGCCAATCTGGCATGTGCCGCCTAGGGGCGCAAGTCAAAGCCAAACATGCTCAACCGACTTCTTAATCTTAAAACATACAGTCTTGCCTAGCTGTCAAAACTGTTTTACCAAAACTTGTCTTAGATTCCAGGAGCCCCGCCTATCTGGCATGTGAAGCCTAGGGGAGCAAGTCAAAGCCAAACAGGCTCATCCGACTATTTAATCCTAAAACATACAGCCTCACCTGGAAGTCAAAATTGCTTTACCGAAACTTGTCTCAGATACAAGGATCGCAGATAATCTAGCATTTGCATCCTGGGGGCGCAAGTCAAAGCCAAATAGTCTTACCCGACTATTTAATCTTAAAACATACAGCCTTACCGAGCTGTCAAAACTGTTTTAATACAACTTTTTTTAGATTCCAGGAGCCCTGCTAATTTATCATTTGCAGCCTAGGGGACCAAGTCAAAGCAAAATAGTCTCACCCGACTATTAAGTCTTAACACATTCAGCCTCACCTGTAACTCAAAATTACCTTACCAAAACTTGTCTTACATACCAGGAACCCTGTAAATCCAGTATTTGCATCCTGGGGGTTCAATTCAAAGTGAAACAGGCTCACCCGACTATTTAATCTTAAAACATTCAGCCTTACCTAGCTGTCAAAACTGTTTTACCAAACCTTGTCTTAGATTCTTGGAGCCCCGCCAATCTGGCATGTGTAGCCTAGGGGAGCAAGTCAAAGCCAAACAAGCTCATCCGACAATTTAATCCTAAAACATACAGCCTTACCTAGCTGTCAACTGTTTTACTAAAACTTGTTTTAGATTCCAGGAGCTCTGTTAATCTAGCATTTGCAGCCTAGGGGACCAGGTCAAAGCAAAATAGTCTCACCCGACTATTAAGTCTTAACACATTCAGCCTCACCTGGAACTCAAAATTGCCTTACCAAAACTTGTCTCAGATACCAGGAACCCTGCTAATCCAGCATTTGCATTCTAGGGGCGCAAGTCAAAGCCAAACTGGCTTACCCGACTCTTTAATCTTAAAACATACAGTCTTGCCGAGCTGTCAAAACAGTTTTACCAAACCTTGTCTCAGTTACCAGGAGCCCTGCCAATCTGGCGTGTGCAGCCTAGGGGAGCAGGTCAAAGCAAAATAGTCCCACCTGCCTATTAAGTCTTAACACATTCAGCCTCAACTAGAACTAAAAATTGCCTTACCAAAACTTGTCTCAGATACCAGGAACCCTGTTAATCCAGCATTTGCTTTCTAGGGGCGCAAGTCAAAGCCAAACTGGCTTACCCGACTCCTTAATCTTAAAACATACAGTCTTGCCGAGCTGTCAAAACAGTTTTACTAAAACTTGTCTCAGATACCAGGAGCCCTGCCAATCTGGCATTTGCAGCCTAGGGGAACAAGTCAAAGCCAATTAGTCGGACCTCATTATCCAATCTGAAAACACACAGTCCCATCTGGTTGCCAAAACGGCTTTACCAGAACATCTATCAGATTCCAGGAGCCCCGCCAATCTGGCATGTGCCGCCTAGGGGCGCAAGTCAAAGCCAAACATGCTCAACCGACTTCTTAATCTTAAAACATACAGTGTTGCCTAGCTGTCAAAACTGTTTTACCAAAACTTGTCTTAGATTCCAGGAGCCCCGCCTATCTGGCATGTGAAGCCTAGGGGAGCAAGTCAAAGCCAAACAGGCTCATCCGACTATTTAATCCTAAAACATACAGCCTCACCTGGAAGTCAAAATTGCTTTACCGAAACTTGTCTCAGATACAAGGATCGCAGATAATCTAGCATTTGCATCCTGGGGGCGCAAGTCAAAGCCAAATAGTCTTACCCGACTATTTAATCTTAAAACATACAGCCTTACCTAGCTGTCAAAACTGTTTTAATAAAACTTTTTTTAGATTCCAGGAGCCCTGTTAATCTATCATTTGCAGCCTAGGGAACCAAGTCAAAGCAAAATAATCTCACCCGACTATTAAGTCTTAACACATTCAGCCTCACCTGTAACTCAAAATTACCTTACCAAAACTTGTCTCACATACCAGGAACCCTGTAAATCCAGCATTTGCATCCTAGGGGCGCAAGTCAAAGCCAAACTGGCTTACCCGACTCTTTAATCTTAAAACATACAGTCTTGCCTAGCTGTCAAAACAGTTTTACCAAAACTTGTCTCAGATACCAGGAGCCCTGCCAATCTGGCATTTGCAGCCTAGGGGAACAAGTCAAAGCCAATTAGTCGGACCTCATTATCCAATCTGAAAACACACAGTCCCATCTGGTTGCCAAAACTGCTTTACCAAAACATCTATCAGATTCCAGGAGCCCCGCCAATCTGGCATGTGCCGCCTAGGGGCGCAAGTCAAAGCCAAACATGCTCAACCGACTTCCAAATCTTCAAACATACAGTCTTGCCTAGCTGTCAAAACTGTTTTACCAAACCTTGTCTTAGATTCCAGGAGCCCCGCCTATCTGGCATGTGGAGCCTAGGGGAGCAAGTCAAAGCCAAACAGGCTCATCCGACTATTTAATCCTAAAACATACAGCCTCACCTGGAAGTCAAAATTGCTTTACCGAAACTTGCCTCAGATACAAGGATCCCAGATAATCTAGCATTTGCAACCTGGGGGCGCAAGTCAAAGCCAAATAGTCTCACCCGACTATTTAATCTTAAAACATACAGCCTTACCTAGCTGTCAAAACTGTTTAAATAAAACTTTTTTTAGATTCCAGGAGCCCTGTTAATCTATCATTTGCAGCCTAGGGGACCAAGTCAAAGCAAAATAGTCTCACCCGACTATTAAGTCTTAACACATTCAGCCTCACCTGTAACTCAAAATTACTTTACCAAAACTTGTCTCACATACCAGGAACCCTGTAAATCCAGCATTTGCATCCTAGGGGCGCAAGTCAAAGCCAAACTGGCTTACCCGACTCTTTAATCTTAAAACATACAGTCTTGCCTAGCTGTCAAAACAGTTTTACCAAACTTTATCTTAGATTCCAGGAGCCCCGCCTATCTGGCATGTGGAGCCTAGGGGAACAAGTCAAAGCCAAACAGGCTCATCCGACTATTTAATCCTAAAACATACAGCCCCACCTGGAAGTCAAAATTGCTTTACCGAAACTTGTCTCAGATACAAGGATCCCAGATAATCTAGCATTTGCATCCTGGGGGCGCAAGTCAAAGCCAAATAGTCTCGCCCGACTATTTAATCTTAAAACATACTGCCTAACCTAGCTGTCAAAACTGTTTTACTAAAACTTTTTTTAGATTCCAGGAGCCCTGTTAATCTAGCATTTGCAGCCTAGGGGACCAAGTCAAAGCAAAATAGTCTCACCCGACTATTAAGTCTTAACACATTCAGCCTCACCTGTAACTCAAAATTACCTTACCCAAACTTGTCTTACATACCAGGAACCCTGTAAATCCAGTATTTGCATCCTGGGGGCTCAATTCAAAGTGAAACAGGCTCACCCGACTATTTAATCTTAAAACATTCAGCCTTACCTAGCTGTCAAAACTGTTTTACCAAACCTTGTCTTAGATTCTTGGAGCCCCTCACCCGACTATTTAACCTTCAAACATGTATCCTGACCTAGCTGTCAAAACAGTTTTACCAAACCTTGTCTCAGTTACCAGGAGCCCTGACAATCTGGCGTGTGCTGCCTAGGGGAGCAGGTCAAAGCAAAATAGTCTCACCTGCCTATTAAGTCTTAACACATTCAGCCTCAAATAGAACTCAAAATTGCCTTACCAAAACTTGTCTCAGATACGAGGAACCCTGTTAATCCAGCATTTGCATCCTAGGGGCGCAAGACAAAGGCAAACAGGCTTACCCGACTATTTAATCTGAAAATATACAGTCTTGCCTAGCTGTCAAAACTGTTTTACCAAACCTTGTCTCAGTTACCAGGAGCCCTGACAATCTTGCGTGTGCAGCCTAGGGGAGAAGTTCAAAGCCAAACAGGCTCACTCTACAATTTAATCTTAAAACAAACAGCCCCATCTGGCTGCCAAAGCTGCTTTATCAAAACTTGTCATGGATACCAGGAGCCCTGTTAATCTAGCATTTTCAGCGTAAGGGAGCAAGTCAAAGCCAAATAGCCTCACCCGACTATTAAATCTTAAAACATACAGCCCCATCTGGCCGCCAAAACTGATTTACCAAAACTTGTCCCAGGTACCAGGAAACCTGTTAATCCAGTATTTGCATCTTGGGGGCGCAAGTCAAAGCTAAACAGGCTCACCCGACTATTTAATCTTAAAACATACAGCCTTACCTAGCTGTCAAAATTGTTTTACTAAAACTTGTTTTAGATTCCAGGAGCTCTGTTAATCTGGCATTTGCAGCCTAGGGGACCAGGTCAAAGCAAAATAGTCTCACCCGACTATTAAGTCTTAACACATTCAGCCTCGCCTGGAACTCAAAATTGCCTTACCAAAACTTGTCTCAGATACCAGGAACCCTGCTAATCCAGCATTTGCATTCTAGGGGCGCAAGTCAAAGCCAAACTGGCTTACCCGACTCTTTAATCTTAAAACATACAGTCTTGCCGAGCTGTCAAAACAGTTTTACCAAACCTTGTCTCAGTTACCAGGAGCCCTGCCAATCTGGCGTGTGCAGCCTAGGGGAGCAGGTCAAAGCAAAACAGGCTCACCCGACTATTTAATACTAAACATACAGTCCCATCTGGCCGCCGAAACTGCTCTATCAAAACCCGGCCAATCTGGCATTTGCAGCCTAGGGGAACAAGTCAAAGCCAATTTGGACCTCATTATCCAATCTGAAAACACACAGTCCCATCTGGTTGCCTAAACTGCTTTACCAAAACATCTATTAGATTCCAGGAGCCCCGCCAATCTGGCATGTGCCGCCTAGGAGCGCAAGTCAAAGCCAAACATGCTCAACCGACTTCTTAATCTTAAAACATACAGTCTTGCCTAGCTGTCAAAACTGTTTTACCAAAACTTGTCTTAGATTCCAGGAGCCCCGCCTATCTGGCATGTGAAGCCTAGGGGAGCAAGTCAAAGCCAAACAGGCTCACCCGACTATTTAACCTTCAAACATGTATCCTGACCTAGCTGTCAAAACTGTTTTACCAAACCTTGTCTCAGATACCAGCAGCCCTGCCAATCTGGCGTGTGCAGCCTAGGGGAGCAGGTCAAAGCAAAATAGTCTCACCTGCCTAATAAGTCTTAACACATTCAGCCTCAACTAGAACTCAAAATTGCCTTACCAAAACTTGTCTCAGATACCAGGAACCCTGTTAATCCAGCATTTGCATCCTTGGGGCGCAAGTCATAGCCAAACACACTCACTTGACTATATAATCTTAAGACATACAGCCTTACCTAGCTGTCAAAACTGATTTACCAAAACTTGTCTTAGATTCCAGGAGTCCCGCCAATCTGGCATGTGCAGCCTAGGGGAGCAAGTCAAAGCCAAACAGGCTCATCCGACTATTTAATCCTAAAACATACAGCCTCACCTGGAAGTCAAAATTGCTTTAGCGGCACTTGTCTTGGATACAAGGACCTCTGTTAATCGAGCATTTGCATCCTATGGTAGCAAGTCAAAGCCAAATAGTCTCACCCGACTATTAAATCTTAAAACATACAGCCTTACCTAGCTGTCAAAACTGTTTTACCAAAACTTGTCTTAGATTCCAGGAGCCCCGCCAATCTGGCATGTGCAGCCTAGGGGAGCAAGTCAAAGCCAAACAGGCTCATCCGACTATTTAATCCTAAAACATACAGCCTCACCTGGAAGTCAAAATTGCTTTAGCGGCACTTGTCTTGGATACAAGGATCTCTGTTAATCGAGCATTTGCAGCCTATGGTAGCAAGTCAAAGCCAAATAGTCTCACCCGACTATTAAATCTTAAAACATACAGCCTTACCTAGCTGTCAAAACTGTTTTACCAAAACTTGTCTCAGATACCAGGAGCCCCGCCAATCTGGCATGTGCAGCCTAGGGGAGCAAGTCAAAGCCAAACAGGCTCATCCGACTATTTAATCCTAAAACATATAGCCCCATCTGGCCGCCAAAACTGATTTACCAAAACCTATCTCAGTTACCAGGCACCCTGTTAATCTAGCATTTGCAGCCTAGAGGAGCAAGACAAAGCCAAATTGTCTCACCCGACTATTGAATTTTAAATCATATAGCCCCACCTGGCCGCTTAAAGTGATTTACCAAAACTTGTCTCAGATAGCAGGAACCCTGTTAATCCAGCATTTGCATCCTAGGGGAGCAAGTCAAAGTCAAACAGACTCACCCGACTATTTAACCTTAAAACATAAAGACTTACGTAGCTGTCAAAACTGTTATACCAAAACTTTTTTTAATTTCCAGGAGCCCGCCAATCTGGATGGGCCGCCTTGGGGAGAAAGTCAAAGCCAAATAGTCTCACACGACTATTAAGTCTGAATACATTCAGCCTCACCTGGAACTCAAAATTGCCTTACCAAAACTTTTCTTAGATACCAGGAACCCTGTTATTCCAGCATTTGCATCCTAGGGGCGCAAGTCAAAGCCAAGCACGCTCACCCGACTATTTAATCTTAAAGCATACAGCCTTACCTAGCTGTCAAAACTGTTTTACCAAAACTTGTCTTAGATTCCAGGAGCCCCGCCAATCTGGCATGTGCAGCCTAGGGGAGCAAGTCAAAGCCAAACAGGCTCATCCGACTATTTAATCCTAAAACATATAGCCCCATCTGGCCGCCAAAACTGATTTACCAAAACCTATCTCAGTTACCAGGAACCCTGTTAATCTAGCATTTGCAGCCTAGTGGAGCAAGACAAAGCCAAATTGTCTCACCCGACTATTAAATTTTAGATCATATAGCCCCACCTGGTCGCTTAAACTGATTTACCAAAACTTGTCTCAGATAGCAGGAACCCTGTTAATCCAGTTTTGCATCATGGGGGAGCAAGTCAAAGTCAATCAGACTCACCCGACTATTTAACCTTAAAACATACAGACTTACGTAGCTGTCAAAACTGTTTTAGCAAAGCTTTTTTTAGATTCCAGGAGCCCCGCCAATCTGGCATCTGCCGCCTAGGGGAGAAAGTCAAAGCCAAATAGTTTCACACGACTATTAAATCTGAAAACATTCAGCATCACCTGGAACTCAAAATTGCCTTACCAAAACTTGTTTCAGATACCAGGAACCCTGTTAATCCAGCATTTGCATCCTACGGGGGCAAGTCAAGGCCAAACAGGCTCACCCGACTTTTAAATCTTTAAACATATAGCCCCATCTCGCCGCCAAAACTGATTTACCAAAACTTGTCTTAGATACCAGAACCCTGTTATTCCAGCATTTGCATCCTAGGGGCGCAAGTCAAAGCCAAACACGCTCACCCGACTATTTAATCTTAAAACATACAGCCTTACCTAGCTGTCAAAACTGTTTTACCAAAACTTGTCTTAGATTCCCGCCAATCTGGCATGTGCAGCCTAGGGGCGCAAGTCAAAGCCAAACGACTCATCCGACTATTTAATCCTAAAACATACAGCCTCACCTGGTAGCAAGTCAAAGCCAAATAGTCTTACCCGACTATTAAATCTTAAAACATACAACCCCATCTGGCCGCCAAAACTGCTTTATCAAAACTTGTGTCAGATACCAGGAACCCTGTTTATCCTGCATTTGAATCCTAGGTGCGCAGTTCAAAGCCAAACAGGCTCACCCGACAATTTAATCTTAAAACATACAGCCCCATCTGGCTGCCAAAACTGCTTTACCAAAACTTGTCTAAGATACCAGGAGCCCTGTTAATCTAGCATTTGCAGCGTAGGGGAGCAAGTCAAAGCAAAATAGTCTCAGCCGACTATTAAGTCTTAACACATTCAGCCTCACCTGGAACTTAAAATTGCCTTACCAAAACTTGTCTCAGATACCAGGAACCATGTTAATCCAGCATATGCATCGTAGGGGCGCAAGTGAAAGCCAAACAGGCTCACCCGACTGTTAAAACTTAAAACATAAAGCCCCATCTGACCGCCAAAACTGATTTACCAAAACATGTCTTAGATACCAGGAACCCTGTTATTCCAGCATTTGCATATTAGGGGCGCAAGTCAAAGCCAAACACGCTCACCCGACTATTTAATCTTAAAGCATACAGCCTTACCTAGCTGTCAAAACTGATTTACCAAAACTTATCTTAGATTCCAGGATTCCCGCCAATCTGGCATGTGCAGCCTAGGGGAGGAAGACAAAGCCAAATAGTCTCACACGACTATTAAATCTTAAAACATATAGCCTCATCTGGCCGCCAAAACTGATTTACCAAAACTTGTCTGAAATACCAGAACCCTGTTAATGCAGAATTTGCATTCTAGGGGCGCAAGTCAAAGCCGAACTGGCTTACCCGACCCTTTAATCTTAAAACATACAGTCTTGCCGAGCTGTCAAAACAGTTTTACCAAAACTTGTCTCAGATACCAGAAGCCCTGCCAATCTGACATGTGCAGCCTAGGGGAGTAGGTCAAAGCAAAACAGGCTCACCCGACTATTTAATACTAAACATACAGCCCCATCTGGCCGCCGAAACTGCTCTGCCAAAACCCGGCCAATCTGGCATTTGCAGCCTAGGGGAACAAGTCAAAGCCAATTAGTCGGACCTCATTATCCAATCTGAAAACACACAGTCCCATCTGGTTGACAAAACTGCTTTACCAAAACATCTATCAGATTCCAGGAGCCCCGCCAATCTGGCATGTGCCGCCTAGGGGCGCAAGTCAAAGCCAAACATGCTCAACCGACTTTTTAATCTTAAAACATACAGTCTTGCCTAGCTGTCAAAACTGTTTTACCAAACCTTCTCTTAGATTCCAGGAGCCCCGCCTATCTGGCATATGGAGCCTAGGGGAGCAAGTCAAAGCCAAACAGGCTCATTCGACTATTTAATCCTAAAACATACAGCCTCACCTGGAAGTCAAAATTGCTTTACCGAAACTTGTCTCAGATACAAGGATCCCCGATAATCTAGCATTTGCATCCTGGGGGCCCAAGTCAAAGCCAAATGGTCTCACCCGACTGTTTAATCTTAAAACATACAGCCTTACCTAGCTGTCAAAACTGTTTTACTAAAACTTTTCTTAGATTCCAGGAACCCTGTTAATCTAGCATTTGCAGCCTAGGGGACCAAGTCAAAGCAAAATAATCTCACCCGACTATTAAGTCTTAACACATTCAGCCTCACCTGTAACTCAAAATTGCCTTTCCAAAACTTGTCTCAGATACCAGGAACCCTGTAAATCCAGTATTTGCATCCTGGGGGTGCAATTCAAAGTTAAACAGGGTCACCCTACAATTTAATCTTGAAACAAACAGCCCCATCTGGCTGTCAAAACTGTTTTACTAAAACTTTTATTAGATTCCAAGAGCCTTGCCAATCTGGCATGTGCCAGAGCAGGGGAGCAAGTCACCCGATTATTAAGTCTTAAAACATACAGCCTCACCTGCAAGTCAAAATTGCTTTACCGAAACTTGTTTCAGATACCAGGAACCCTGTTATTCCAGCATTTGCATCCTAGCGGGGCAAGTCAAGGCCAAACAGGCTCACCCGACTTTTAAATCTTAAAACATATAGCCCCATCTGGACGCCAAAACTGATTTACCAAAACTTGTCTTAGATTTCCGCCAATCTGGCATGTACCGCCAAGGGGAGCAAGTCAAAGCCAAACAGGCTCATCCGACTATTTAATCCTAAAACACATAGCACCATCTGGCCGCCAAAACTGATTTACCAAAACCTATCTCAGTTACCAGGAACCCTGTTAATCTAGCATTTGCAGCCTAGGGGAGCAAGTCAAAGCCAAACACGCTCACCCGACTTTTTAATCTTAAAGCATACAGCCTTACCTAGCTGTCAAAACTGATTTACCAAAGCTTGTCTCAGATACCAGGAGCCCTGTTAATCCAGCATTTGCATCCTAGGGGAGCAAGTCAAAGTCAAATAGTCTCACCCGACTATTGAATTTTAAATTATATAGCCCCACCTGGCCGCCAAAACTGATTTACCAAAACTTGTCTCAAATACCAGGAACCCTGTTAATCCAGTTTTGCATCATGGGGGAGCAAGTCAAAGTCAAACAGACTCATCCGACTATTTAACCTTAAAACATACAGACCTACGTAGCTGTCAAAACTGTTTTACCCAAACTTTTTTTAGATTCCAATAGCCCCGCCAATCTGGCATGTACCGCCTAGGGGAGAAAGTCAAAGCCAAATAGTCTCACACGACTATTAAGTCTGAATACATTCAGCCTCACCTGGAACTCAAAATTGCCTTACCAAAACTTGTTTCAGATACCAGGAACCCTGTTATTCCAGCATTTGCATCCTAGGGGCGGAAGTCAAAGCCAAACACGCTCACCCGACTATTTAGTCTTAAAGCAAACAGCCTTACCTAGCTGTCAAAACTGTTTTACCAAAACTTGTCTTAGATTCCAGGAGCCCCGCCAATCTGGCATGTGCAGCCTAGGGGATGAAGACAAACCCAAATAGCCTCACCCGACTATTAAATCTTAAAACATATTGCCTCATCTGGCCGCCAAAACTGATTTACTAAAACTTGTCTCAGATACCAGAATCCTGTTAATCCAGCATTTGCATCCTAGGGGAGCAAGTCAAAGTCAAACAGACTCACCCGATTATTTAACCTTAAAACATACATACCTACGTAGCTCTCAAAACTGTTTTACCAAAACTTTTTTTAGATTCCAGGAGCCTTGCCAATCTGGCATGTACCGCCTAGGGGAGAAAGTCAAAGCCAAATAGTCTCACACGACTATTAAGTCTGTATACATTCAGCCTCACCTGGAACTCAAAATTGCCTTACCAAAACTTTTCTTAGATACCAGGAACCCTGTTATTCCAGCATTTGCATCCTAGGGGCGCAAGTCAAAGCCAAGCACGCTCACCCGACTATTTAATCTTATAGCAAACAGCCTTACCTAGCTGTCAAAACTGATTTACCAAAACTTGTCTTAGATTCCAGGAGCCCCGCCAATCTGGCATGTGCAGGGGAGCAAGTCAAAGCCAAACAGGCTCATCCGACTATTTAATCCTAAAACATATAGCCCCATCTGGCCGCCAAAACTGATTTACCAAAACCTATCTCAGTTACCAGGAACCCTGTTAATCTAGCATTTGCAGCCTAGGGGAGCAAGACAACGCCAAATAGTTTCACCCGACTATTAAATTTTAAATCATATAGCCCCACCTGGCCGCCAAGTCTTATTTAACAAAACTTGTCTCAGATACCAGGAACCCTGTTAATCCAGCATTTGCATCCTAGGGGAGCAAGTCAAAGTCAAACACACTCACCCGACTATTTAACCTTAAAACATACAGACTTACGTCAGTCAAAACTATTTTACCAAAGCTATTTTTAGATTCCAGGAGCCCCGCCAATCTGGCATCTGACGGCTAGGGGAGAAAGTCAAAGCCAAATAGTCTAACACGACTATTAAATCTGAAAACATTCAGCATCACCTGGAACTGAAAAATTGCCTTACCAAAACTTGTTTCAGATACCAGGAACCCTGTTAATCCAGAATTCGCATCCTAGGGGCGCAAGTCAAAGCCAAACAGGCTCACCCGACTATTAAATCTTAAAACATATAGCCCCATCTGGCCGCCAAAACTGATTTACCAAAACTTGTCTTAGATACCAGGAACCCTGTTATTCCAGCATTTGCATTTTAGGGGCTCAAGTCAAAGCCAAACACGCTCACCCGACTATTTAATCTTAAAGCAATTAGTCTTACCTAGCTGTCAAAACTGACTTAACAAAACTGTGCAGCCTAGGGGAGGAAGACAAAGCCAATAAGCCTCACCCGACTAATAAATCTTAAAACGTATTGCCTCATTTGGCCGCCAAAACTGATTTACCAAAACTTGACTCAGATACCAGAACCCTGTTAATCCAGCATTTGCATCCTAGGGGAGCAAGTCAAAGTCAAACAGACTCACCCGACTATTTAACCTTAAAACATACAGACCTACGTAGCTGTCAAAACTGTTTTACCAAAACTTTTTTTAGATTCCAGGAGCCCCGCCACTCTGGCATGTACCGCCTAGGGGAGAAAGTCAAAGCCAAATAGTCTCACACGACTCTTAAGTCTGAATACATTCAGCCTCACCTGGAACTCAAAATTGCCTTACCAAAATTTGTCTTAGATACCAGGAACCCTGTTCTTCCAGCATTTGCATCCTAGGGGCGCAAGTCAAAGCCAAACAAGCTTACCCGACTATTTAATCTTAAAGCAAACATCCTTACCTAGCTGTCAAAACTGTTTTACCAAAACTTGTCTTAGATTCCAGGAGCCCCGCCAATCTGGCATGTGCAGCCTAGGGGAGCAAGTCAAAGCCAAACAGGCTCATCCGACTATTTAATCCTAAAACATATAGCCCCATCTGGCCGCCAAAACTGATTTACCAAAACCTATCAAAGTTACCAGGAACCCTGTTAATTTAGCATTTGCAGCCTAGTGGAGCAAGACAAAGCCAAATAGTCTCACCCGACTTTTAAATTTTAAATCATATAGCCCCACCTGGCCGCCAAAACTGATTTACCAAAACTTGTCTCAGATACCAGGAACCCTGTTAGTCCAGCATTTGCATCCTAGGGGAGCATGTCAAAGTCAAACAGACTCACCCGACTATTTAACCTTAAAACATACAGACTTATGTAGCTGTCAAAACTGTTTTACCAAAGCTTTTTTTAGATTCCAGGAGCCCCGCCAATCTGGCATCTGCCGCCTAGGGGAGAAAGTCAAAGCCAAATAGTCTCACACGACTATTAAATCTGAAAACATTCAGCATCACCTGGAACTCAAAATTGCCTTACCAAAACTTGTTTCAGATACCAGGAACCCTGTTAATCCAGCATTTGCATCCTAGGGGCGCAAGTCAAAGCCAAACAGGCTCACCCGACAATTAAATCTTAAAACATATAGCCCCATCTGGCCGCCAAAACTGATTTACAAAAACTTGTTTTAGATACCAGAAACCCTGTTATTCCAGCATTTGCATTTTAGGGGCGCAAGTCAAAGCCAAACACGCTCACCCGACTATTTAATCTTAAAGCATACAGCCTTTCCTAGCTGTCAAAACTGATTTACCAAAACATGTCTTAGATTCCAGGAGCCCCGCCAATCTGGCATGTGCAGCCTAGGGGAGCAAGTCAAAGCCAAACAGGCTCATCCGACTATTTAATCCTAAAACATATAGCCCCATAGACGCCAAAACTGATTTACCAAAACTTGTCTTAGATACCAGGAACCCTGTTATTCCAGCATTCAAAGTCAAACAGACTCACCCGACTATTTAAAACATACAGACTTACGTAGCTGTCAAAACTGTTTTACCAAAACTTTTTTTAGATTCGAGGAGCCCCGCCAATCTGTCATGTACCGCCTAGGGGAGAAAGTCAAAGCCAAATAGTCTCACACGACTATTAAGTCTGAATACATTCAGCCTCATCTGGAACTCAAAATTGCCTTACCAAAACTTGTCTTAGATACCAGGAACCCTGTTATTCCAGCATTTGCATCCTAGGGGCGCAAGTCAAAGCCAAACACGCTCACCCGACTATTTAATCTTAAAGCATACAGCCTTACCTAGCTGTCAAAACTGATTTACCAAAACTTGTCTCAGATACCAGGAGCCCTGTTAATCCAGCATTTGCATCCTAGGGGAGCAAGTCAAAGTCAAATAGTCTCACCCGACTATTGAATTTTAAATTATATAGCCCCACCTGGCCGCCAAAACTGATTTACCAAAACTTGTCTCAAATACCAGGAACCCCTTTAATCCAGTTTTGGCATCATGGGGGAGCAAGTCAAAGTCAAACAGACTCATCCGACTATTTAACCTTAAAACATACAGACCTACGTAGCTGTCAAAACTGTTTTACCAAAACTTTTTTTAGATTCCAATAGCCCCGCCAATCTGGCATGTACCGCCTAGGGGAGAAAGTCAAAGCCAAATAGTCTCACACGACTATTAAGTCGGAATACATTCAGCCTCACCTGGAACTCAAAATTGCCTTACCAAAACTTGTCTTAGATACCAGGAACCCTGTTATTCCAGCATTTGCATCCTAGGGGCGGAAGTCAAAGCCAAACACGCTCACCCGACTATTTAATCTTAAAGCAAACAGCCTTACCTAGCTGTCAAAACTGTTTTACCAAAACTTGTCTTAGATTCCAGGAGCCCCGCCAATCTGGCATGTGCTGCCTAGGGGAGCAAGTCAAAGCCAAACAGGCTCATCCGACTATTTAATCCTAAAACATATAGCCCCATCTGGCCGCCAAAACTGATTTACCAAAACCTATCAAAGTTACCAGGAACCCTGTTAATTTAGCATTTGCAGCCTAGTGGAGCAAGACAAAGCCAAATAGTCTCACCCGACTTTTAAATTTTAAATCATATAGCCCCACCTGGCCACCAAAACTGATTTACCAAAACTTGTCTCAGATACCAGGAACCCTGTTAATCCAGCATTTGCATCCTAGGGGAGCAAGTCAAAGTCAAACAGACTCACCCGACTATTTAACCTTAAAACATACAGACTTACGTAGCTGTCAAAACTGTTTTACCAAAGCTTTTTTTAGATTCCAGGAGCCCCGCCAATGTGGCATCTGCCGCCTAGGGGAGAAAGTCAAAGCCAAATAGTCTCACACGACTATTAAATCTGAAAACATTCAGCATCACCTGGAACTCAAAATTGCCTTACCAAAACTTGTTTCAGATACCAGGAACCCTGTTAATCCAGCATTTGCATCCTAGGGGCGCAAGTCAAAGCCAAACAGGCTCACCCGACTATTAAATCTTAAAACATATAGCCCCATCTGGCCGCCAAAACTGATTTACGAAAACTTGTCTTAGATACCAGAAACCCTGTTATTCCAGCATTTGCATTTTAGGGGCGCAAGTCAAAGCCAACCACGCTCACCCGACTATTTAATCTTAAAGCATACAGCCTTACCTAGCTGTCAAAACTGATTTACCAAAACATGTCTTAGATTCCAGGAGCCCTGTTAATCTAGCATGTGCAGCCTAGGGGAGCAAGTCAAAGCCAAACAGGCTCATCCGACTATTTAATCCTAAAACATATAGCCCCAAAACTGATTTATCAAAACTTGTCTTAGATACCAGGAACCCTGTTATTCCAGCATTCAAAGTCAAACAGACTCACCCGACTATTTAAAACATACAGACTTACGTAGCTGTCAAAATTGTTTTACCAAAACTTTTTTTAGATTCCAGGAGCCCCGCCAATCTGTCATGTACCCCCTAGGGGAGAAAGTCAAAGCCAAATAGTCTCACACGACTATTAAGTCTGAATACATTCAGCCTCATATGGAACTCAAAATTGCCTTACCAAAACTTGTCTTAGATACCAGGAACCCTGTTATTCCAGCATTTGCATCCTAGGGGCGCAAGTCAAAGCCAAACACGCTCACCCGACTATTTAATCTTAAAGCATACAGCCTTACCTAGCTGTCAAAACTGATTTACCAAAACTTGTCTCAGATACCAGGAGCCCTGTTAATCCAGCATTTGCATCCTAGGGGAGCAAGTCAAAGTCAAATAGTCTCACCCGACTATTGAATTTTAAATTATATAGCCCCACCTGGCCGCCAAAACTGATTTACCAAAACTTGTCTCAAATACCAGGAACCCTGTTAATCCAGTTTTTGCATCAAGGGGGAGCAAGTCAAAGTCAAACAGACTCATCCGACTATTTAACCTTAAAACATACAGACCTACGTAGCTGTCAAAACTGTTTTACCAAAACTTTTTTTAGATTCCAATAGCCCCGCCAATCTGGCATGTACCGCCTAGGGGAGAAAGTCAAAGCCAAATAGTCTCACACAACTATTAAGTCTGAATACATTCAGCCTCACCTGGAACTCAAAATTGCCTTACCAAAACTTGTCTTAGATACCAGGAACCCTGTTATTCCAGCATTTTCATCCTAGGGGCGGAAGTCAAAGCCAAACACGCTCACCCGACTATTTAATCTTAAAGCAAACAGCCTTACCTAGCTGTCAAAACTGATTTACCAAAACTTGTCTCAGATACCAGGAGCCCTGTTAATCCAGCATTTGCATCCTAGGGGAGCAAGACAAAGCCAAATAGTCTCACCCGACTATTAAATTTTAAATCATATAGCCCCACCTGGCCGCCAAAACTGATTTACCAAAACTTGTCTCAGATTCCAGGAACCCTGTTAATCCAGCATTTGCATCCTAGGGGAGCAAGTCAAAGTCAAACAGACTCACCCGACTATTTAACCTTAAAACATACAGACTTACGTAGCTGTCAAAACTGTTTTACCAAAGCTTTTTTAGATTCCAGGAGCCCCGCCAATCTGGCATCTGACGGCTAGGGGAGAAAGTCAAAGCCAAATAGTCTAACACGACTATTAAATCTGAAAACATTCAGCATCACCTGGAACTGAAAAATTGCCTTACCAAAACTTGTCTCAGATACCAGGAACCCTGTTAATTCATGCATTTGCATCCTAGGGGCGCAAGTCAAAGCCAAACAGGCTTACACGAACTATTAAATCTTAAAACATATAGCCCCATCTGGCCGCCAAAGCTGATTTACGAAAACTTGTCTTAGATACCAGGAACCCTGTTATTCCAGCATTTGCATCCTAGGGGCGCAAGTCAAAGCCAAACACGCTCACCCGACTATTTAATCTTAAAGCATACAGCCTTACCTAGCTGTCAAAACTGATTTACCAAAACTTGTCTTAGATTCCAGGTGTCCCGCCAATCTGGCATGTGCAGCCTAGGTGAGGAAGACAAAGCCAAATAGCCTCACCCGACTATTAAATCTTAAAACATATAGCCTCATCTGGCCGCCAAAACTGATTTACCAAAACTTGGCTCAGATACCAGGAACCCTGTTAATCCAGCATTTGCATCCTAGGGGAGCAAGTCAAAGTCAAACACGCTCACCCGACTATTTAATCTTAAAGCAAACAGCCCCACCTGGCCGCCAAAACTGATTTACCAAAACTTGTCTCAGATTCCAGGAACCCTGTTATTCCAGCATTTGCATCCTAGGGGTGCAAGTCAAAGCCAAACACGCTCACAGGACTATTTAATCTTAAAACATACAGCCTTACCTAGCTGTCAAAACTGTTTTACCAAAACTTGTCTTAGATTCCAGGAGCCCCGCCAATCTGGCATGTGCAGCCTAGGGGATCAAGTCAAAGCCAAACAGGCTCATCCGACTATTTAATCCTAAAACATATAGCCCCATCTGGCCGCCAAAATTGATTTACCAAAACCTATCTCAGTTACCAGGAACCCTGTTAATCTATCATTTGCAGCCTAGGGGAGCAAGACAAAGCCAAATAGTCTCACCCGACTATTAAATCTTAAAACATATAGCCTCATCTGGCCGCCAAAACTGATTTACCAAAACTTGGCTCAGATACCAGAACCCTGTTAATCCAGCATTTGCATCCTAGGGGAGCAAGTCAAAGTCAAACACGCTCACCCGACTATTTAATCTTAAAGCAAACAGCCTCACCTGGAACTCAAAATTGCCTTACCAAAACTTGTCTTAGATACCAGGAACCCTGTTATTCCAGCATTTGCATCGTAGGGGCGCAAGTCAAAGCCAAACACGCTCACCCGACTATTTAATCTTAAAGCAAACAGCCTTACCTAGCTGTCAAAACTGTTTTACCAAAATTTGTCTTAGATTCCAGGAGCCCCGCCAATCTGGCATGTGCAGCCTAGGGGATCAAGTCAAAGCCAAACAGGCTCATCCGACTATTTAATCCTAAAACATATAGCCCCATCTGGCCGCCAAAATTGATTTACCAAAACCTATCTCAGTTACCAGGAACCCTGTTAATCTATCATTTGCAGCCTAGGGGAGCAAGACAAAGCCAAATAGTCTCACCCGACTATTAAATTTTAAATCATATAGCCCCACCTGGCCGCCAAAACTGATTTACCAAAACTTGTCTCAGATACCAGGAACCCTGTTATTCCAGCATTTGCATCCTAGGGGCGCAAGTAAAAGCCAAACACGCTCACAGGACTATTTAATCTTAAAACATACAGCCTTACCTAGCTGTCAAAACTGTTTTACCAAAACTTGTCTTAGATTCCAGGTGTCCCGCCAATCTGGCATGTGCAGCCTAGGGGAGGAAGACAAAGCCAAATAGCCTCACCCGACTATTAAATCTTAAAACATATAGCCTCATCTGGCCGCCAAAAATGATTTACCAAAACTTGTCTCAGATACCAGAACCCTGTTAATCCAGCATTTGCATCCTAGGGGAGCAAGTCAAAGTCAAACAGACTCACCCGACTATTTAACCTTAAAACATACAGACCTACGTAGCTGTCAAAACTGTTTTACCAAAACTTTTGTTAGATTCCAGGAGCCCCGCCAATCTGGCATGTACCGCCTAGGGGAGAAAGTCAAAGCCAAATAGTCACACACGACTATTAAGTCTGAATACATTCAGCCTCATCTGGAACTCAAAATTGCCTTACCAAAACTTGTCTTAGATACCAGGAACCCTGTTATTCCAGCATTTGCATCCTAGGGGCGCAAGTCAAAGCCAAACACGCTCACCCGACTATTTAATCTTAAAGCATACAGCCTTACCTAGCTGTCAAAACTGTTTTACCAAAACTTGTCTTAGATTCCAGGAGTCCCGCCAATCTGGCATGTGCAGCCTAGGGGAGGAAGACAAAGCCAAACAGGCTCACCCGACTATTTAATCCTAAAACATATAGCCCCATCTGGCCGCCAAAATTGATTTACCAAAACCTATCTCAGTTACCAGGAACCCTGTTAATCTATCATTTGCAGCCTAGGGGAGCAAGACAAAGCCAAATAGTCTCACCCGACTATTAAATTTTAAATCATATAGCCCCACCTGGCCGCCAAAACTGATTTACCAAAACTTGTCTCAGATACCAGGAACCCTGTTAATCCAGCATTTGCATCCTAGGGGAGCAAGTCAAAGTCAAACAGACTCACCCGACTATTTAACCTTAAAACATACAGACTTACGTAGCTGTCAAAACTGTTTTACCAAAGCTTTTTTTAGATTCCAGGAGCCCCGCCAATCTGGCATCTGCCGCCTAGGGGAGAAAGTCAAAGCCAAATAGTCTCACACGACTATTAAATCTGAAAACATTCAGCATCACCTGGATCTCAAAATTGCCTTACCAAAACTTGTTTCAGATACCAGGAACCCTGTTAATCCAGCATTTGCATCCTAGGGGCGCAAGTCAAAGCCAAACAGGCTCACCCGACTATTAAATCTTAAAACATATAGCCCCATCTGGCCTCCAAAACTGATTTACGAAAACTTGTCTTAGATACCAGGAACCCTGTTATTCCAGCATTTGCATCCTAGGGGCACAAGTCAAAGCCAAACACGCTCACCCGACTATTTAATCTTAAAACATACAGCCCTACCTAGCTGTCAAAACTGTTTCACCAAAACTTGTCTTAGATTCCAGGAGCCCCGCCCATCTGGCATGTGCAGCCTAGGGGAGCAGGTCAAAGCCAAACAGGCACATCTGACTATTTAATCCTAAAACTTATAGCCCCATCTGGCCGCCAAAACATATTTACGACAACTTGTCTTAGATACCAGGAACCCTGTTATTCCAGCATTTGCATCCTAGGGGTGCAAGTCAAAGCCAAACACGCTCACTCGACTAGTTAATCTTGAAGCATACAGCCTTACCTAGCTGTCAAAACTATTTTACCAAAACTTGCCTTAGATTCCAGGAGCCCCGCCAATCTGGCATGTGCAGCCTAGGGGAGCAAGTCAAAGCCAAGCAGGCTCATCGGACTATTTAATCCTAAAACATATAGCCCCATCTGGCCGCCAAAACTGATTTACCAAAACCTATCTCAGTGACCAGGAACCCTGTTAATCTAGCATTTGCAGCCTAGGGGAGCACGACAAAGCCAAATAGTCTCACCCGACTATTAAATTTTAAATCATATAGCCCCACCTGGCCGCCAAAAACTGATTTACCAAAACTTGTCTCAAATACCAGGAACCCTGTTAATCCAGCATTTGCATCCTAGGGGAGGAAGTCAAAGTCAAACAGACTCACCCGACTATTTAACCTTAAAACATACAGACTTACGTAGCTGTCAAAACTGTTTTACCAAAGCTTTTTTTAGATTCCAGGGGCCCCGCCAATCTGGCATCTGCCGCCTAGGAGAGAAAGTCAAAGCCAAATAGTCTCACACGACTATTAAATCTGAAAACATTCAGCATCACCTGGAACTCAAAATTGCCTAACCAAAACTTGTTTCAGATCCAAGGAACCCTGTTAATTCCGCATTTGCATCCTAGGGGCGCAAGTCAAAGCCAAACAGGCTAACCCCACTATTAAATCTTAAAACATGTAGCCCCATCTGGCCGCCAAAACTGATTTACCAAAACTTGTCTCAAACCGGAACCCGTTAATCCAGCATTTGCATCCTAGGGGAGCAAGTCAAAGTCAAACAGACTCACCCGACTATTTAATTTTAAGACATACAGCCTTACGGCTGTCAAAACTGTTTACCAAACTTGTCTTAGATCCAGGAGCCCCGCCAATCTGCATGTGCAGCCAGGAGCAAGTCAAAGCCAAGCATGCTCATCCGACTATTTAATCCTAAAACATATAGCCCCAAAACTGATTTACCAAAACTTGTCTTAGATACCAGGAACCCTGTTATTCCAGCATTTGCATCCTAGGGGCGCAAGTCAAAGCCAAACACGCTCACCCGACTATTTAATCTTAAAGCATACAGCCTTACCTAGCTGTCAAAACTGTTTTACCAAAACTTTTCTTAGATTCCAGGAGCCCCGCCAATCTGGCATGTGCAGCCTAGGGGAGCAAGTCAAAGCCAAACAGGATCACCCGACTATTTAATCCTAAAACATATAGCCCCATCTGGCCGCCAAAACTGAATTACCAAAACTTGTCTCAGATACCATGAACCCTGTTAATCAAGCAATTGCAGCCTAGGGGAGCAAAACAAAGCCAAAAGCCTCACCCGACTATAAATTTTAACTCATTCAGCCACACCTGGAACTCAAATTGCCTTACCAAAACTTGTCTCAGATACCAGGAACCCTGTTAATCCAGCATTTGCATCCTAGGGGCGCAAGTCAAAGCCAAACAGGCTCACCAAACTATTAAATCTTAAAACATATAGCCCCATCTGGCCGCCAAAACCGACTTACCAAAACATGTCTTAGATACCAGGAACTCTGTTATTCCAGCATTTGCATCCTAGGTGCGCAAGTCAAAGCCAAACACGCTCACCCGACTATTTAATCTTAAAGCATACAGCCTTACCTAGTTGTCAAAACTGTTCTACCAAAACTTGTCTCAGATACCAGGAACACTGTTAATGCAGCATTTGCATCCTAGGGGCGCAAGTCAAAGCCAAACAGGCTCACTATTAAATCATAAAACATATAGCCCCATCTGGCCGCCAAAACTGATTTACCAAAACTTGTCTTAGATACCAGGAACCCTGTTATCCCAGCATTTTCATCCTAGGGGCGCAAGTCAAAGCCAAACACGCTCACCCGACTTTTTAATCTTAAAGCATACAGCCTTACCTAGCTGTCAAAACTGTTTTACCAAAACTTGTCTTAGATTCCAGGAGTCCCGCCAATCTGGCATGTGGAGCCTAGGGGAGCAAGTCAAAGCCAAACAGGCTCACCCGACAATTTAATCTTAAAACATACAGACTTATGTAGCTGCTAAAACTGCTTTACCAAAACTTGCCTTAAAAACCAGGAGCCTTGTTAATCTAGCATTTACAGCCTAGGGGAGCAAGTCAAAGCAAAATAGTCTCACCCGACTATTAAGTCTTAACACATTCAGCCTCACCTGGAACTCAAAATTGACTTACCAATACCAGTAACCCTGTTTATCCAGCATTTGCATCCTAGGGGCGCAAGTCAAAGCCAAACAGGCTCAACCGACTTAAAATATACAGTCTTGCCCAGCGGTCAAAACTGTTTTACCAAACCTTGTCTAAGATTCCAGGAGCCAAGCCAATCTGGCATGTGGAGCCTAGGGGAGCAAGTCAAAGCCAAACAGGCTCCCCCGACAGTTTAATCTTTAAAACATACAGACTTACGTAGCTGTCAAAACTGTTTTACCAAAACTTTTATTAGATTCCAGGAGCCCCGCCAATCTGGCATGTGCCGCCTAGGGGAGAAATCAAAGCCAAATAGTCTCAAACGACTATTAAGTCTGAATACATTCAGTCTCACCTGGAACTCAAAATTGCCTTACCAAAACTTGTCTCAGATACCAGGAACCCTGTTAATCCAGCATTTGCATCCTAGGGGAGCAAGTCAAAGTCAAACAGACTCACCCGACTATTAAATCTTAAAACATATAGCCCCATCTGGCCGCCAAAACTGATTTACGGAAACTTGTCTTAGATACCAGGAACCCTGTTATTCCAGCATTTGCATCCTAGGGCGCAAGTCAAAGCCAAACACGCTCACCCGACTATTTAATCTTAAGACATACAGACTTACGTAGCTGTCAAAACTGTTTTACCAAAACTTGTCTTAGATTCCAGGAGCCCCGCCAATCTGGCATGTGCAGCCTAGGGGAGCAAGTCAAAGCCAAACAGGCCCAACTGACAATTTAATCCTAAAACTTATAGCCCCATCTGGCCGCCAAAACTGTTTTACCAAAACCTATCTCAGTGACCAGGAACCCTGTTAATCTAGCATTTGCACCCTAGGGGAGCACGACAAAGCCAAATAGTCTCACCCGACTATTAAATTTTAAATCATATAGCCCCACCTGGGCGCCAAAACTGATTTACCAAAACTTGTCTCAAATATCAGGAACCCTGTTAATCCAGTATTTGCATCCTAGGGGAGCAAGTCAAAGTCAAACAGACTCACCCGACTATTTAACCTTAAAACATACAGACTTACGTAGCTGTCAAAACTGTTTTACCAAAGCTTTTTTTAGATTCCAGGGGCCCCGCCAATCTGGCATCTGCCGCCTAGGAGAGAAAGTCAAAGCCAAATAGTCTCACACGACTATTAAATCTGAAAACATTCAGCATCACCTGGAACTCAAAATTGCCTAACCAAAACTTGTTTCAGATACCAGGAACCCTGTTAATCCCGCATTTGCATCCTAGGGGCGCAAGTCAAAGCCAAACAGGCTAACCCCACTATTAAATCTTAAAACATGTAGCCCCATCTGGCCGCCAAAACTGATTTACCAAAACCTATCTCAGTGACCAGGAACCCTGTTAATCTAGCATTTGCATCCTAGGGGAGCAAGTCAAAGTCAAACAGACTCACCCGACTATTTAATCTTAAGACATACAGCCTTACGTAGCTGTCAAAACTGTTTTACCAAAACTTGTCTTAGATTCCAGGAGCCCCGCCAATCTGGCATGTGCAGCCAAGGGGAGCAAGTCAAAGCCAAGCAGGCTCATCCGACTATTTAATCCTAAAACATATAGCATTGTAACATAATATCAGAAAAAATAACCTGCAAGTGAACAAACGTGTTTTCCTTCAAACCCTTCTTCAAAATTTGAGCAGAGCAAAAACGCTCCCCCAACAATCCAGAATTTGAGCAAAGTTCATCTGGAAGCCCTGCAGACGCCCTACTACAACACCTGTTAATCTAGCAATTGCAGCCTAGGGGAGCAAAACAAAGCCAAATTGCCTCACCCGACTATTAAATTTTAACTCATTCAGCCACACCTGGAACTCAAAATTGCCTTACCAAAACTTGTCTCAGATACCAGGAACCCTGTTAATCCAGCATTTGCATCCTAGGGGCGCAAGTCAAAGCCAAACAGGCTCACCAAACTATTAAATCTTAAAACATATAGCCCCATCTGGCCGCCAAAACCGACTTACCAAAACATGTCTTAGATACCAGGAACCCTGTTATTCCAGCATTTGCATCCTAGGGGCGCAAGTCAAAGCCAAACACGCTCACCCGACTATTTAATCTTAAAGCATACAGCCTTACCTAGCTGTCAAAACTGTTCTACCAAAACTTGTCTCAGATACCAGGAACACTGTTAATGCAGCATTTGCATCCTAGGGGCGCAAGTCAAAGCCAAACAGGCTCACCCAACTATTAAATCTTAAAACATATAGCCCCATCTGGCCGCCAAAACTGATTTACCAAAACTTGTCTTAGATACCAGGAACCCTGTTATCCCAGCATTTTCATCCTAGGGGCGCAAGTCAAAGCCAAACACGCTCACCCGACTATTTAATCTTAAAGCATACAGCCTTACCTAGCTGTCAAAACTGTTTTACCAAAACTTGTCTTAGATTCCAGGAGTCCCGCCAATCTGGCATGTGGAGCCTAGGGGAGCAAGTCAAAGCCAAACAGGCTCACCCGACAATTTAATCTTAAAACATACAGACTTATGTAGCTGCTAAAACTGCTTTACCAAAACTTGCCTTAAAAACCAGGAGCCTTGTTAATCTAGCATTTACAGCCTAGGGGAGCAAGTCAAAGCAAAATAGTCTCACCCGACTATTAAGTCTTAACACATTCAGCCTCACCTGGAACTCAAAATTGTCTTACCAATACCAGGAACCCTGTTTATCCAGCATTTGCATCCTAGGGGCGCAAGTCAAAGCCAAACAGGCTCAACCGACTATTTAATCTTAAAACATACAGTCTTGCCCAGCGGTCAAAACTGTTTTACCAAACCTTGTCTAAGATTCCAGGAGCCAAGCCAATCTGGCATGTGGAGCCTAGGGGAGCAAGTCAAAGCCAAACAGGCTCCCCCGACAGTTTAATCTTTAAAACATACAGACTTACGTAGCTGTCAAAACTGTTTTACCAAAACTTTTATTAGATTCCAGGAGCCCCGCCAATCTGGCATGTGCCGCCTAGGGGAGAAATCAAAGCCAAATAGTCTCAAACGACTATTAAGTCTGAATACATTCAGTCTCATCTGGAACTCAAAATTGCCTTACCAAAACTTGTCTCAGATACCAGGAACCCTGTTAATCCAGCATTTGCATCCTAGGGGAGCAAGTCAAAGTCAAACAGACTCACCCGACTATTAAATCTTAAAACATATAGCCCCATCTGGCCGCCAAACTGATTTACGGAAACTTGTCTTAGATACCAGGAACCCTGTTATTCCAGCATTTGCATCCTAGGGGCGCAAGTCAAAGCCAAACACGCTCACCCGACTATTTAATCTTAAGACATACAGACTTACGTAGCTGTCAAAACTGTTTTACCAAAACTTGTCTTAGATTCCAGGAGCCCCGCCAATCTGGCATGTGCAGCCTAGGGGAGCAAGTCAAAGCCAATCAGGCTCACCCGACAATTTAATCTTAAAACATACAGACTTACGTAGCTGCCAAAACTGATTTACCAAAACTTGTCTTAGATACCAGGAACCCTGTTATTCCAGCATTTGCATCCTAGGGGCGCAAGTCAAAGCCAAACACGCTCACCCGACTATTTAATCTTAAAGCATACAGCCTTACCTAGCTGTCAAAACTGTTTTACCAAAACTTGTCTCAGATACCAGGAACCCTGTTAATCCAGCATTTGCATCCTAGGGGCGCCAGTCAAAGCCAAACAGGTTCACCAAACTTTTAAATCTTAAAACATATAGCCCCATCTGGCCGCCAAAGCCGACTTACCAAAACATGTCTTAGATACCAGGAACCCTGTTATTCCAGCATTTGCATCCTAGGGGCGCAAGTCAAAGCCAAACACGCTCACCCGACTATTTAATCTTAAAGCAAACAGCCTTACCTAGCTGTCAAAACTGTTTTACCAAAACTTGTCTTATATTCCAGGAGCCCCGCCAATCTGGCATGTGCAGCCTAGGGGATCAAGTCAAAGCCAAACAGGCTCATCCGACTATTTAATCCTAAAACATATAGCCCCATCTGGCCGCCAAAATTGATTTACCAAAACCTATCTCAGTTACCAGGAACCCTGTTAATCTATCATTTGCAGCCTAGGGGAGCAAGACAAAGCCAAATAGTCTCACCCGACTATTAAATTTTAAATCATATAGCCCCACCTGGCCGCCAAAACTGATTTACCAAAACTTGTCTCAGATACCAGGAACCCTGTTAATCCAGCATTTGCATCCTAGGGGAGCAAGTCAAAGTCAAACAGACTCACCCGACTATTTAACCTTAAAACATACAGACTTACGTAGCTGTCAAAACTGTTTTACCAAAGCTTTTTTTAGATTCCAGGAGCCCCGCCAATCTGGCATCTGCCGCCTAGGGGAGAAAGTCAAAGCCAAATAGTCTCACACGACTATTAAATCTGAAAACATTCAGCATCACCTGGATCTCAAAATTGCCTTACCAAAACTTGTTTCAGATACCAGGAACCCTGTTAATCCAGCATTTGCATCCTAGGGGCGCAAGTCAAAGCCAAACAGGCTCACCCGACTATTAAATCTTAAAACATATAGCCCCATCTGGCCTCCAAAACTGATTTACGAAAACTTGTCTTAGATACCAGGAACCCTGTTATTCCAGCATTTGCATCCTAGGGGCACAAGTCAAAGCCAAACACGCTCACCCGACTATTTAATCTTAAAACATACAGCCCTACCTAGCTGTCAAAACTGTTTCACCAAAACTTGTCTTAGATTCCAGGAGCCCCGCCCATCTGGCATGTGCAGCCTAGGGGAGCAGGTCAAAGCCAAACAGGCACATCTGACTATTTAATCCTTAAACTTATAGCCCCATCTGGCCGCCAAAACATATTTACGACAACTTGTCTTAGATACCAGGAACCCTGTTATTCCAGCATTTGCATCCTAGGGGTGCAAGTCAAAGCCAAACACGCTCACTCGACTAGTTAATCTTGAAGCATACAGCCTTACCTAGCTGTCAAAACTATTTTACCAAAACTTGCCTTAGATTCCAGGAGCCCCGCCAATCTGGCATGTGCAGCCTAGGGGAGCAAGTCAAAGCCAAGCAGGCTCATCGGACTATTTAATCCTAAAACATATAGCCCCATCTGGCCGCCAAAACTGATTTACCAAAACCTATCTCAGTGACCAGGAACCCTGTTAATCTAGCATTTGCAGCCTAGGGGAGCACGACAAAGCCAAATAGTCTCACCCGACTATTAAATTTTAAATCATATAGCCCCACCTGGCCGCCAAAACTGATTTACCAAAACTTGTCTCAGATACCAGGAACCCTGTTAATCCAGCATTTGCATCCTAGGGGCGCAAGTCAAAGCCAAACAGGCTCACCAAACTATTAAATCTTAAAACATATAGCCCCATCTGGCCGCCAAAACCGACTTACCAAAACATGTCTTAGATACCAGGAACTCTGTTATTCCAGCATTTGCATCCTAGGTGCGCAAGTCAAAGCCAAACACGCTCACCCGAGTATTTAATCTTAAAGCATACAGCCTTACCTAGTTGTCAAAACTGTTCTACCAAAACTTGTCTCAGATACCAGGAACACTGTTAATGCAGCATTTGCATCCTAGGGGCGCAAGTCAAAGCCAAACAGGCTCACTATTAAATCATAAAACATATAGCCCCATCTGGCCGCCAAAACTGATTTACCAAAACTTGTCTTAGATACAAGGAACCCTGTTATCCCAGCATTTTCATCCTAGGGGCGCAAGTCAAAGCCAAACACGCTCACCCGACTTTTTAATCTTAAAGCATACAGCCTTACCTAGCTGTCAAAACTGTTTTACCAAAACTTGTCTTAGATTCCAGGAGTCCCGCCAATCTGGCATGTGGAGCCTAGGGGAGCAAGTCAAAGCCAAACAGGCTCACCCGACAATTTAATCTTAAAACATACAGACTTATGTAGCTGCTAAAACTGCTTTACCAAAACTTGCCTTAAAAACCAGGAGCCTTGTTAATCTAGCATTTACAGCCTAGGGGAGCAAGTCAAAGCAAAATAGTCTCACCCGACTATTAAGTCTTAACACATTCAGCCTCACCTGGAACTCAAAATTGACTTACCAATACCAGTAACCCTGTTTATCCAGCATTTGCATCCTAGGGGCGCAAGTCAAAGCCAAACAGGCTCAACCGACTTAAAATATACAGTCTTGCCCAGCGGTCAAAACTGTTTTACCAAACCTTGTCTAAGATTCCAGGAGCCAAGCCAATCTGGCATGTGGAGCCTAGGGGAGCAAGTCAAAGCCAAACAGGCTCCCCCGACAGTTTAATCTTTAAAACATACAGACTTACGTAGCTGTCAAAACTGTTTTACCAAAACTTTTATTAGATTCCAGGAGCCCCGCCAATCTGGCATGTGCCGCCTAGGGGAGAAATCAAAGCCAAATAGTCTCAAACGACTATTAAGTCTGAATACATTCAGTCTCACCTGGAACTCAAAATTGCCTTACCAAAACTTGTCTCAGATACCAGGAACCCTGTTAATCCAGCATTTGCATCCTAGGGGAGCAAGTCAAAGTCAAACAGACTCACCCGACTATTAAATCTTAAAACATATAGCCCCATCTGGCCGCCAAAACTGATTTACGGAAACTTGTCTTAGATACCAGGAACCCTGTTATTCCAGCATTTGCATCCTAGGGCGCAAGTCAAAGCCAAACACGCTCACCCGACTATTTAATCTTAAGACATACAGACTTACGTAGCTGTCAAAACTGTTTTACCAAAACTTGTCTTAGATTCCAGGAGCCCCGCCAATCTGGCATGTGCAGCCTAGGGGAGCAAGTCAAAGCCAAACAGGCCCAACTGACAATTTAATCCTAAAACTTATAGCCCCATCTGGCCGCCAAAACTGTTTTACCAAAACCTATCTCATTGACCAGGAACCCTGTTAATCTAGCATTTGCACCCTAGGGGAGCACGACAAAGCCAAATAGTCTCACCCGACTATTAAATTTTAAATCATATAGCCCCACCTGGGCGCCAAAACTGATTTACCAAAACTTGTCTCAAATATCAGGAACCCTGTTAATCCAGTATTTGCATCCTAGGGGAGCAAGTCAAAGTCAAACAGACTCACCCGACTATTTAACCTTAAAACATACAGACTTACGTAGCTGTCAAAACTGTTTTACCAAAGCTTTTTTTAGATTCCAGGGGCCCCGCCAATCTGGCATCTGCCGCCTAGGAGAGAAAGTCAAAGCCAAATAGTCTCACACGACTATTAAATCTGAAAACATTCAGCATCACCTGGAACTCAAAATTGCCTAACCAAAACTTGTTTCAGATACCAGGAACCCTGTTAATCCCGCATTTGCATCCTAGGGGCGCAAGTCAAAGCCAAACAGGCTAACCCCACTATTAAATCTTAAAACATGTAGCCCCATCTGGCCGCCAAAACTGATTTACCAAAACCTATCTCAGTGACCAGGAACCCTGTTAATCTAGCATTTGCAGCCTAGGGGAGCACGACAAAGCCAAATAGTCTCACCCGACTATTAAATTTTAAATCATATAGCCCCACCTGGCCGCCAAAACTGATTTACCAAAACTTGTCTCAAATACCAGGAACCCTGTTAATCCAGCATTTGCATCCTAGGGGAGCAAGTCAAAGTCAAACAGACTCACCCGACTATTTAACCTTAAAACATACAGACTTACGTAGCTGTCAAAACTGTTTTACCAAAGCTTTTTTAGATTCCAGGGGCCCCGCCAATCTGGCATCTGCCGCCTAGGAGAGAAAGTCAAAGCCAAATAGTCTCACACGACTATTAAATCTGAAAACATTCAGCATCACCTGGAACTCAAAATTGCTTAACCAAAACTTGTTTCAGATACCAGGAACCCTGTTAATCCCGCATTTGCATCCTAGGGGCGCAAGTCAAAGCCAAACAGGCTAACCCCACTATTAAATCTTAAAACATGTAGCCCCATCTGGCCGCCAAAACTGATTTACCAAAACCTATCTCAGTGACCAGGAACCCTGTTAATCTAGCATTTGCATCCTAGGGGAGCAAGTCAAAGTCAAACAGACTCACCCGACTATTTAATCTTAAGACATACAGCCTTACGTAGCTGTCAAAAATGTTTTACCAAAACTTGTCTTAGATTCCAGGAGCCCCGCCAATCTGGCATGTGCAGCCAAGGGGAGCAAGTCAAAGCCAAGCAGGCTCATCCGACTATTTAATCCTAAAACATATAGCATTGTAACATAATATCAGAAAAAATAACCTGCAAGTGAACAAACGTGTTTTCCTTCAAACCCTTCTTCAAAATTTGAGCAGAGCAAAAACGCTCCCCCAACAATCCAGAATTTGAGCAAAGTTCATCTGGAAGCCCTGCAGACGCCCTACTACAACACCTGTTAATCTAGCAATTGCAGCCTAGGGGAGCAAAACAAAGCCAAATTGCCTCACCCGACTATTAAATTTTAACTCATTCAGCCACACCTGGAACTCAAAATTGCCTTACCAAAACTTGTCTCAGATACCAGGAACCCTGTTAATCCAGCATTTGCATCCTAGGGGCGCAAGTCAAAGCCAAACAGGCTCACCAAACTATTAAATCTTAAAACATATAGCCCCATCTGGCCGCCAAAACCGACTTACCAAAACATGTCTTAGATACCAGGAACCCTGTTATTCCAGCATTTGCATCCTAGGGGCGCAAGTCAAAGCCAAACACGCTCACCCGACTATTTAATCTTAAAGCATACAGCCTTACCTAGCTGTCAAAACTGTTCTACCAAAACTTGTCTCAGATACCAGGAACACTGTTAATGCAGCATTTGCATCCTAGGGGCGCAAGTCAAAGCCAAACAGGCTCACCCAACTATTAAATCTTAAAACATATAGCCCCATCTGGCCGCCAAAACTGATTTACCAAAACTTGTCTTAGATACCAGGAACCCTGTTATCCCAGCATTTTCATCCTAGGGGCGCAAGTCAAAGCCAAACACGCTCACCCGACTATTTAATCTTAAAGCATACAGCCTTACCTAGCTGTCAAAACTGTTTTACCAAAACTTGTCTTAGATTCCAGGAGTCCCGCCAATCTGGCATGTGGAGCCTAGGGGAGCAAGTCAAAGCCAAACAGGCTCACCCGACAATTTAATCTTAAAACATACAGACTTATGTAGCTGCTAAAACTGCTTTACCAAAACTTGCCTTAAAAACCAGGAGCCTTGTTAATCTAGCATTTACAGCCTAGGGGAGCAAGTCAAAGCAAAATAGTCTCACCCGACTATTAAGTCTTAACACATTCAGCCTCACCTGGAACTCAAAATTGTCTTACCAATACCAGGAACCCTGTTTATCCAGCATTTGCATCCTAGGGGCGCAAGTCAAAGCCAAACAGGCTCAACCGACTATTTAATCTTAAAACATACAGTCTTGCCCAGCGGTCAAAACTGTTTTACCAAACCTTGTCTAAGATTCCAGGAGCCAAGCCAATCTGGCATGTGGAGCCTAGGGGAGCAAGTCAAAGCCAAACAGGCTCCCCCGACAGTTTAATCTTTAAAACATACAGACTTACGTAGCTGTCAAAACTGTTTTACCAAAACTTTTATTAGATTCCAGGAGCCCCGCCAATCTGGCATGTGCCGCCTAGGGGAGAAATCAAAGCCAAATAGTCTCAAACGACTATTAAGTCTGAATACATTCAGTCTCACCTGGAACTCAAAATTGCCTTACCAAAACTTGTCTCAGATACCAGGAACCCTGTTAATCCAGCATTTGCATCCTAGGGGAGCAAGTCAAAGTCAAACAGACTCACCCGACTATTAAATCTTAAAACATATAGCCCCATCTGGCCGCCAAAACTGATTTACGGAAACTTGTCTTAGATACCAGGAACCCTGTTATTCCAGCATTTGCATCCTAGGGGCGCAAGTCAAAGCCAAACACGCTCACCCGACTATTTAATCTTAAGACATACAGACTTACGTAGCTGTCAAAACTGTTTTACCAAAACTTGTCTTAGATTCCAGGAGCCCCGCCAATCTGGCATGTGCAGCCTAGGGGAGCAAGTCAAAGCCAATCAGGCTCACCCGACAATTTAATCTTAAAACATACAGACTTACGTAGCTGCCAAAACTGATTTACCAAAACTTGTCTTAGATACCAGGAACCCTGTTATTCCAGCATTTGCATCCTAGGGGCGCAAGTCAAAGCCAAACACGCTCACCCGACTATTTAATCTTAAAGCATACAGCCTTACCTAGCTGTCAAAACTGTTTTACCAAAACTTGTCTCAGATACCAGGAACCCTGTTAATCCAGCATTTGCATCCTAGGGGCGCCAGTCAAAGCCAAACAGGTTCACCAAACTTTTAAATCTTAAAACATATAGCCCCATCTGGCCGCCAAAGCCGACTTACCAAAACATGTCTTAGATACCAGGAACCCTGTTATTCCAGCATTTGCATCCTAGGGGCGCAAGTCAAAGCCAAACACGCTCACCCGACTATTTAATCTTAAAGCAAACAGCCTTACCTAGCTGTCAAAACTGTTTTACCAAAACTTGTCTTAGATTCCAGGAGCCCCGCCAATCTGGCATGTGCAGCCTAGGGGAGCAAGTCAAAGCCAAACAGGCTCATCCGACTATTTAATCCTAAAACATATAGCCCCATCTGGCCGCCAAAATTGATTTACCAAAACCTATCTCAGTTACCAGGAACCCTGTTAATCTATCATTTGCAGCCTAGGGGAGCAAGACAAAGCCAAATAGTCTCACCCGACTATTAAATTTTAAATCATATAGCCCCACCTGGCCGCCAAAACTGATTTACCAAAACTTGTCTCAGATACCAGGAACCCTGTTAATCCAGCATTTGCATCCTAGGGGAGCAAGTCAAAGTCAAACAGACTCACCCGACTATTTAACCTTAAAACATACAGACTTACGTAGCTGTCAAAACTGTTTTACCAAAGCTTTTTTTAGATTCCAGGAGCCCCGCCAATCTGGCATCTGCCGCCTAGGGGAGAAAGTCAAAGCCAAATAGTCTCACACGACTATTAAATCTGAAAACATTCAGCATCACCTGGATCTCAAAATTGCCTTACCAAAACTTGTTTCAGATACCAGGAACCCTGTTAATCCAGCATTTGCATCCTAGGGGCGCAAGTCAAAGCCAAACAGGCTCACCCGACTATTAAATCTTAAAACATATAGCCCCATCTGGCCTCCAAAACTGATTTACGAAAACTTGTCTTAGATACCAGGAACCCTGTTATTCCAGCATTTGCATCCTAGGGGCACAAGTCAAAGCCAAACACGCTCACCCGACTATTTAATCTTAAAACATACAGCCCTACCTAGCTGTCAAAACTGTTTCACCAAAACTTGTCTTAGATTCCAGGAGCCCCGCCCATCTGGCATGTGCAGCCTAGGGGAGCAGGTCAAAGCCAAACAGGCACATCTGACTATTTAATCCTAAAACTTATAGCCCCATCTGGCCGCCAAAACATATTTACGACAACTTGTCTTAGATACCAGGAACCCTGTTATTCCAGCATTTGCATCCTAGGGGCGCAAGTCAAAGCCAAACACGCTCACTCGACTAGTTAATCTTGAAGCATACAGCCTTACCTAGCTGTCAAAACTATTTTACCAAAACTTGCCTTAGATTCCAGGAGCCCCGCCAATCTGGCATGTGCAGCCTAGGGGAGCAAGTCAAAGCCAAGCAGGCTCATCGGACTATTTAATCCTAAAACATATAGCCCCATCTGGCCGCCAAAACTGATTTACCAAAACCTATCTCAGTGACCAGGAACCCTGTTAATCTAGCATTTGCAGCCTAGGGGAGCACGACAAAGCCAAATAGTCTCACCCGACTATTAAATTTTAAATCATATCAGCCCCACCTGGCAACTCAAAATTGCCTTACCAAAACTTGTCTCAGATACCAGGAACCCTGTTAATCCAGCATTTGCATCCTAGGGGCGCAAGTCAAAGCCAAACAGGCTCACCAAACTATTAAATCTTAAAACATATAGCCCCATCTGGCCGCCAAAACCGACTTACCAAAACATGTCTTAGATACCAGGAACTCTGTTATTCCAGCATTTGCATCCTAGGTGCGCAAGTCAAAGCCAAACACGCTCACCCGACTATTTAATCTTAAAGCATACAGCCTTACCTAGTTGTCAAAACTGTTCTACCAAAACTTGTCTCAGATACCAGGAACACTGTTAATGCAGCATTTGCATCCTAGGGGCGCAAGTCAAAGCCAAACAGGCTCACTATTAAATCATAAAACATATAGCCCCATCTGGCCGCCAAAACTGATTTACCAAAACTTGTCTTAGATACCAGGAACCCTGTTATCCCAGCATTTTCATCCTAGGGGCGCAAGTCAAAGCCAAACACGCTCACCCGACTTTTTAATCTTAAAGCATACAGCCTTACCTAGCTGTCAAAACTGTTTTACCAAAACTTGTCTTAGATTCCAGGAGTCCCGCCAATCTGGCATGTGGAGCCTAGGGGAGCAAGTCAAAGCCAAACAGGCTCACCCGACAATTTAATCTTAAAACATACAGACTTATGTAGCTGCTAAAACTGCTTTACCAAAACTTGCCTTAAAAACCAGGAGCCTTGTTAATCTAGCATTTACAGCCTAGGGGAGCAAGTCAAAGCAAAATAGTCTCACCCGACTATTAAGTCTTAACACATTCAGCCTCACCTGGAACTCAAAATTGACTTACCAATACCAGTAACCCTGTTTATCCAGCATTTGCATCCTAGGGGCGCAAGTCAAAGCCAAACAGGCTCAACCGACTTAAAATATACAGTCTTGCCCAGCGGTCAAAACTGTTTTACCAAACCTTGTCTAAGATTCCAGGAGCCAAGCCAATCTGGCATGTGGAGCCTAGGGGAGCAAGTCAAAGCCAAACAGGCTCCCCCGACAGTTTAATCTTTAAAACATACAGACTTACGTAGCTGTCAAAACTGTTTTACCAAAACTTTTATTAGATTCCAGGAGCCCCGCCAATCTGGCATGTGCCGCCTAGGGGAGAAATCAAAGCCAAATAGTCTCAAACGACTATTAAGTCTGAATACATTCAGTCTCACCTGGAACTCAAAATTGCCTTACCAAAACTTGTCTCAGATACCAGGAACCCTGTTAATCCAGCATTTGCATCCTAGGGGAGCAAGTCAAAGTCAAACAGACTCACCCGACTATTAAATCTTAAAACATATAGCCCCATCTGGCCGCCAAAACTGATTTACGGAAACTTGTCTTAGATACCAGGAACCCTGTTATTCCAGCATTTGCATCCTAGGGCGCAAGTCAAAGCCAAACACGCTCACCCGACTATTTAATCTTAAGACATACAGACTTACGTAGCTGTCAAAACTGTTTTACCAAAACTTGTCTTAGATTCCAGGAGCCCCGCCAATCTGGCATGTGCAGCCTAGGGGAGCAAGTCAAAGCCAAACAGGCCCAACTGACAATTTAATCCTAAAACTTATAGCCCCATCTGGCCGCCAAAACTGTTTTACCAAAACCTATCTCATTGACCAGGAACCCTGTTAATCTAGCATTTGCACCCTAGGGGAGCACGACAAAGCCAAATAGTCTCACCCGACTATTAAATTTTAAATCATATAGCCCCACCTGGGCGCCAAAACTGATTTACCAAAACTTGTCTCAAATATCAGGAACCCTGTTAATCCAGTATTTGCATCCTAGGGGAGCAAGTCAAAGTCAAACAGACTCACCCGACTATTTAACCTTAAAACATACAGACTTACGTAGCTGTCAAAACTGTTTTACCAAAGCTTTTTTTAGATTCCAGGGGCCCCGCCAATCTGGCATCTGCCGCCTAGGAGAGAAAGTCAAAGCCAAATAGTCTCACACGACTATTAAATCTGAAAACATTCAGCATCACCTGGAACTCAAAATTGCCTAACCAAAACTTGTTTCAGATACCAGGAACCCTGTTAATCCCGCATTTGCATCCTAGGGGCGCAAGTCAAAGCCAAACAGGCTAACCCCACTATTAAATCTTAAAACATGTAGCCCCATCTGGCCGCCAAAACTGATTTACCAAAACCTATCTCAGTGACCAGGAACCCTGTTAATCTAGCATTTGCAGCCTAGGGGAGCACGACAAAGCCAAATAGTCTCACCCGACTATTAAATTTTAAATCATATAGCCCCACCTGGCCGCCAAAACTGATTTACCAAAACTTGTCTCAAATACCAGGAACCCTGTTAATCCAGCATTTGCATCCTAGGGGAGCAAGTCAAAGTCAAACAGACTCACCCGACTATTTAACCTTAAAACATACAGACTTACGTAGCTGTCAAAACTGTTTTACCAAAGCTTTTTTTAGATTCCAGGGGCCCCGCCAATCTGGCATCTGCCGCCTAGGAGAGAAAGTCAAAGCCAAATAGTCTCACACGACTATTAAATCTGAAAACATTCAGCATCACCTGGAACTCAAAATTGCTTAACCAAAACTTGTTTCAGATACCAGGAACCCTGTTAATCCCGCATTTGCATCCTAGGGGCGCAAGTCAAAGCCAAACAGGCTAACCCCACTATTAAATCTTAAAACATGTAGCCCCATCTGGCCGCCAAAACTGATTTACCAAAACCTATCTCAGTGACCAGGAACCCTGTTAATCTAGCATTTGCATCCTAGGGGAGCAAGTCAAAGTCAAACAGACTCACCCGACTATTTAATCTTAAGACATACAGCCTTACGTAGCTGTCAAAACTGTTTTACCAAAACTTGTCTTAGATTCCAGGAGCCCCGCCAATCTGGCATGTGCAGCCAAGGGGAGCAAGTCAAAGCCAAGCAGGCTCATCCGACTATTTAATCCTAAAACATATAGCATTGTAACATAATATCAGAAAAAATAACCTGCAAGTGAACAAACGTGTTTTCCTTCAAACCCTTCTTCAAAATTTGAGCAGAGCAAAAACGCTCCCCCAACAATCCAGAATTTGAGCAAAGTTCATCTGGAAGCCCTGCAGACGCCCTACTACAACACCTGTTAATCTAGCAATTGCAGCCTAGGGGAGCAAAACAAAGCCAAATTGCCTCACCCGACTATTAAATTTTAACTCATTCAGCCACACCTGGAACTCAAAATTGCCTTACCAAAACTTGTCTCAGATACCAGGAACCCTGTTAATCCAGCATTTGCATCCTAGGGGCGCAAGTCAAAGCCAAACAGGCTCACCAAACTATTAAATCTTAAAACATATAGCCCCATCTGGCCGCCAAAACCGACTTACCAAAACATGTCTTAGATACCAGGAACCCTGTTATTCCAGCATTTGCATCCTAGGGGCGCAAGTCAAAGCCAAACACGCTCACCCGACTATTTAATCTTAAAGCATACAGCCTTACCTAGCTGTCAAAACTGTTCTATCAAAACTTGTCTTAGATACCAGGAACACTGTTAATGCAGCATTTGCATCCTAGGGGCGCAAGTCAAAGCCAAACAGGCTCACCCAACTATTAAATCTTAAAACATATAGCCCCATCTGGCCGCCAAAACTGATTTACCAAAACTTGTCTTAGATACCAGGAACCCTGTTATCCCAGCATTTTCATCCTAGGGGCGCAAGTCAAAGCCAAACACGCTCACCCGACTATTTAATCTTAAAGCATACAGCCTTACCTAGCTGTCAAAACTGTTTTACCAAAACTTGTCTTAGATTCCAGGAGTCCCGCCAATCTGGCATGTGGAGCCTAGGGGAGCAAGTCAAAGCCAAACAGGCTCACCCGACAATTTAATCTTAAAACATACAGACTTATGTAGCTGCTAAAACTGCTTTACCAAAACTTGCCTTAAAAACCAGGAGCCTTGTTAATCTAGCATTTACAGCCTAGGGGAGCAAGTCAAAGCAAAATAGTCTCACCCGACTATTAAGTCTTAACACATTCAGCCTCACCTGGAACTCAAAATTGTCTTACCAATACCAGGAACCCTGTTTATCCAGCATTTGCATCCTAGGGGCGCAAGTCAAAGCCAAACAGGCTCAACCGACTATTTAATCTTAAAACATACAGTCTTGCCCAGCGGTCAAAACTGTTTTACCAAACCTTGTCTAAGATTCCAGGAGCCAAGCCAATCTGGCATGTGGAGCCTAGGGGAGCAAGTCAAAGCCAAACAGGCTCCCCCGACAGTTTAATCTTTAAAACATACAGACTTACGTAGCTGTCAAAACTGTTTTACCAAAACTTTTATTAGATTCCAGGAGCCCCGCCAATCTGGCATGTGCCGCCTAGGGGAGAAATCAAAGCCAAATAGTCTCAAACGACTATTAAGTCTGAATACATTCAGTCTCACCTGGAACTCAAAATTGCCTTACCAAAACTTGTCTCAGATACCAGGAACCCTGTTAATCCAGCATTTGCATCCTAGGGGAGCAAGTCAAAGTCAAACAGACTCACCCGACTATTAAATCTTAAAACATATAGCCCCATCTGGCCGCCAAAACTGATTTACGGAAACTTGTCTTAGATACCAGGAACCCTGTTATTCCAGCATTTGCATCCTAGGGGCGCAAGTCAAAGCCAAACACGCTCACCCGACTATTTAATCTTAAGACATACAGACTTACGTAGCTGTCAAAACTGTTTTACCAAAACTTGTCTTAGATTCCAGGAGCCCCGCCAATCTGGCATGTGCAGCCTAGGGGAGCAAGTCAAAGCCAATCAGGCTCACCCGACAATTTAATCTTAAAACATACAGACTTACGTAGCTGCCAAAACTGATTTACCAAAACTTGTCTTAGATACCAGGAACCCTGTTATTCCAGCATTTGCATCCTAGGGGCGCAAGTCAAAGCCAAACACGCTCACCCGACTATTTAATCTTAAAGCATACAGCCTTACCTAGCTGTCAAAACTGTTTTACCAAAACTTGTCTCAGATACCAGGAACCCTGTTAATCCAGCATTTGCATCCTAGGGGCGCCAGTCAAAGCCAAACAGGTTCACCAAACTTTTAAATCTTAAAACATATAGCCCCATCTGGCCGCCAAAACCGACTTACCAAAACATGTCTTAGATACCAGGAACTCTGTTATTCCAGCATTTGCATCCTAGGGGCGCAAGTCAAAGCCAAACACGGTCACCCGACTATTTAATCTTAAAGCATACAGCCTTACCTAGCAGTCAAAACTGTTTTACCAAAACTTGTCTCAGATACCAGGAACACTGTTAATGCAGCATTTGCATCCTAGGGGCGCAAGTAAAAGCCAAACAGGCTCACCCGACTATTAAATCTTAAAACATATAGCCCCATCTGGACGCCAAAACTGATTTACCAAAACTTGTCTTAGATACCAGGAACCCTGGTATTCTGTTATTCCTGTTATTATACAAAGCCCAACACACTCACCCGAATATTTAATCTTAAAACATACAGTCTTGCCCAGCTGTCAAAACTGTTTTACCAAACCTTGTCTTAGATTCCAGGAGCCAAGCCAATCTGGCATGTGGAGCCTAGGGGAGCAAGTCAAAGCCAAACAGGCTCCCCCGACAGTTTAATCTTAAAACATACAGACTTACGTAGCTGTCAAAACTGTTTTACCAAAACTTTTTTTAGATTCCAGGAGCCCCGCCAATCTGGCATGTGCCGCCTAGGGGAGAAAGTCAAAGCCAAATAGTCTCAAACGACTATTAAGTCTGCATACATTCAGTCTCACCTGGAACTCAAAATTGCCTTACCAAAACTTGTCTCAGATACCAGGAACCCTGTTAATCCAGCATTTGCATCCTAGGGGAGCAAGTCAAAGTCAAATAGTCTCACCCGACTATTGAATTTTAAATCATATAGCCCCACCTGGCCGCCAAAACTGATTTACCAAAACTTGTCTCAAATACCAGGAACCCTGTTAATCCAGCATTTGCATCCTAGGGGAGCAAGTCAAAGTCAAACAGACTCACCCGACTATTTAACCTTAAAACATACAGACTTACGTAGCTGTCAAAACTGTTTTACCAAAACTTGCCTTAGAAGCCCCGCCAATCTGGCATGTGCCGCCTAGGGGAGAAAGTCAAAGCCAAATAGTCTCACACGACTATTAAATCTGAAAACATTCAGCATCACCTGGAACTCAAAATTGCCTTACCAAAACTTGTTTCAGATACCAAGAACCCTGTTAATCCAGCATTTGCATCCTAGGGGCGCAAGTCAAAGCCAAACAGGCTAACCCCACGATTAAATCTTAAAACATGTAGCCCCATCTGGCCGCCAAAACTGATTTACGAAACCTTGTCTTAGATACCAGGAACCCTGTTATTCCAGCATTTGCTTCCTAGGGGAGCAAGTCAAAGCCAAACAGGCTCCCCCGACAGTTTATTCTTAAAACATACAGACTTACGTAGCTGTCAAAACTGTTTTACCAAAACTTGTCTTAGATTCCAGGAGCCCGCCAATCTGGCATGTGCAGCCAAGGGGAGCAAGTCAAAGCCAAGCAGGCTCATCCGACTATTTAATCCTAAAACATATAGCCCCATAGACGCCAAAACTGATTTACCAAAACTTGTCTTAGATACGAGGAACCCTGTTATTCCAGCATTTGCATCCTTGGGGCGCAAGTCAAAGCCAAACACGCTCACCCGACTATTTAATCTTAAAGCATACAGCCTTACCTAGCTGTCAAAACTGTTTTACCAAAACTTGTCTTAGATTCCAGGAGCCCCGCCAATCTGGCATGTGCAGCCTAGGGGAGCAAGTCAAAGCCAAACAGGATCATCCGACTATTTAATCCTAAAACATATAGCCCTATCTGGCCGCCAAAACTGATTTAGCAAAACTTGTCTCAGATACCAGGAACCCTGTTAATACAGCATTTGCATCCTAGGGGTGCAAAACAAAGCCAAATAGCCTCACCCGACTATTAAATTTTAACTCATTCAGCCACACCTGGAACTCAAAATTGCCTTACCAAAACTTGTCTCAGATACCAGGAACCCTGTTAATCCAGCATTTGCATCCTAGGGGCGCAAGTCAAAGCCAAACAGGCTCACCAAACTATTAAATCTTAAAACAAATAGCCCCATCTGGACGCCAAAACCGACTTACCAAAACATGTCTTAGATACCAGGAACTCTGTTATTCCAGCATTTGCATCCTAGGGGCGCAAGTCAAAGCCAAACACGCTCACCCGACTATTTAATCTTAAAGCATACAGCCTTACCTAGCTGTCAAAACTGTTCTACCAAAACTTGTCTCAGATACCAGGAACCCTGTTAATACAGCATTTGCATCCTAGGGGCGCAAGTCAAAGCCAAACAGGCTCACCCAACTATTAAATCTTAAAACATATAGCCCCATCTGGCCGCCAAAACTGATTTACCAAAACTTGTCTTAGATACCAGGAACCCTGTTATCCCAGCATTTTCATCCTAGGGGCGCAAGTCAAAGCCAAACACGCTCACCCGACTATTTAATCTTAAAGCATACAGCCTTACCTAGCTGTCAAAACTGTTTTACCAAAACTTGTCTTAGATTCCAGGAGTCCCGCCAATCTGGCATGTGGAGCCTAGGGGAGCAATTCAAAGCCAAACAGGCTCACCCGACAATTTAATCTTAAAACATACAGACTTACGTAGCTGCTAAAACTGCTTTACCAAAACTTGCCTTAAAAACCAGGAGGCTTGTTAATCTAGCATTTGCAGCCTAGGGTAGCAAGTCAAAGCAAAATAGTCTCACCCGACTATTAAGTCTTAACACATTCAGCCTCACATGGAACTCAAAATTGTCTTACCAATACCAGGAACCCTGTTTATCCAGCATTTGCATCCTAGGGGCGCAACTCAAAGCCAAACAGGCTCAACCGACTATTTAATCTTAAAACAAACAGTCTTGCCCAGCTGTCAAAACTGTTTTACCAAACCTTGTCTTAGATTCCAGGAGCCAAGCCAATGTGGCATGTGGAGCCTAGGGGAGCAAGTCAAAGCCAAACAGGCTCCCCCGACAGTTTAATCTTCAAACATACAGACTTACGTAGCTGCTAAAACTGCTTTACCAAAACTTGCCTTAAAAACCAGGAGCCTTGTTAATCTAGCATTTACAGCCTAGGGGAGCAAGTCAAAGCAAAATAGTCTCACCCGACTATTAAGTCTTAACACATTCAGCCTCACCTGGAACTCAAAATTGTCTTACCAATACCAGGAACCCTGTTTATCCAGCATTTGCATCCTAGGGGCGCAACTCAAAGCCAAACAGGCTCAACCGACTATTTAATCTTAAAACATACAGTCTTGCCCAGCTGTCAAAACTGTTTTACCAAACCTTGTCTTAGATTCCAGGAGCCCCGCCAATCTGGCATGTGCAGCCTAGGGGAGCAAGTCAAAGCCAAACAGGATCATCCGACTATTTAATCCTAAAACATATAGCCCCATCTGGCCGCCAAAACTGAATTACCAAAACTTGTCTCAGATACCATGAACCCTGTTAATCTAGCAATTGCAGCCTAGGGGAGCAAAACAAAGCCAAATAGCCTCACCCGACTATTAAATTTTAACTCATTCAGCCACACCTGGAACTCAAAATTGCCTTACCAAAACTTGTCTCAGATACCAGGAACCCTGTTAATCCAGCATTTGCATCCTAGGGGCGCAAGTCAAAGCCAAACAGGCTCACCAAACTATTAAATCTTAAAACATATAGCCCCATCTGGCCGCCAAAACCGACTTACCAAAACATGTCTTAGATACCAGGAACTCTGTTATTCCAGCATTTGCATCCTAGGGGCGCAAGTCAAAGCCAAACACGCTCACCCGACTATTTAATCTTAAAGCATACAGCCTTACCTAGCTGTCAAAACTGTTCTACCAAAACTTGTCTCAGATACCAGGAACACTGTTAATGCAGCATTTGCATCCTAGGGGCGCAAGTCAAAGCCAAACACGCTCACCCGACTATTTAATCTTAAAGCATACAGCCTTACCTAGCTGTCAAAACTGTTTTACCAAAACTTGTCTTAGATTCCAGGAGCCCCGCCAATCTGGCATGTGCAGCCTAGGGGAGCAAGTCAAAGCCAAACAGGATCATCCGACTATTTAATCCTAAAACATATAGCCCTATCTGGCCGCCAAAACTGATTTAGCAAAACTTGTCTCAGATACCAGGAACCCTGTTAATACAGCATTTGCATCCTAGGGGTGCAAAACAAAGCCAAATAGCCTCACCCGACTATTAAATTTTAACTCATTCAGCCACACCTGGAACTCAAAATTGCCTTACCAAAACTTGTCTCAGATACCAGGAACCCTGTTAATCCAGCATTTGCATCCTAGGGGCGCAAGTCAAAGCCAAACAGGCTCACCAAACTATTAAATCTTAAAACAAATAGCCCCATCTGGACGCCAAAACCGACTTACCAAAACATGTCTTAGATACCAGGAACTCTGTTATTCCAGCATTTGCATCCTAGGGGCGCAAGTCAAAGCCAAACACGCTCACCCGACTATTTAATCTTAAAGCATACAGCCTTACCTAGCTGTCAAAACTGTTCTACCAAAACTTGTCTCAGATACCAGGAACCCTGTTAATACAGCATTTGCATCCTAGGGGCGCAAGTCAAAGCCAAACAGGCTCACCCAACTATTAAATCTTAAAACATATAGCCCCATCTGGCCGCCAAAACTGATTTACCAAAACTTGTCTTAGATACCAGGAACCCTGTTATCCCAGCATTTTCATCCTAGGGGCGCAAGTCAAAGCCAAACACGCTCACCCGACTATTTAATCTTAAAGCATACAGCCTTACCTAGCTGTCAAAACTGTTTTACCAAAACTTGTCTTAGATTCCAGGAGTCCCGCCAATCTGGCATGTGGAGCCTAGGGGAGCAATTCAAAGCCAAACAGGCTCACCCGACAATTTAATCTTAAAACATACAGACTTACGTAGCTGCTAAAACTGCTTTACCAAAACTTGCCTTAAAAACCAGGAGGCTTGTTAATCTAGCATTTGCAGCCTAGGGTAGCAAGTCAAAGCAAAATAGTCTCACCCGACTATTAAGTCTTAACACATTCAGCCTCACATGGAACTCAAAATTGTCTTACCAATACCAGGAACCCTGTTTATCCAGCATTTGCATCCTAGGGGCGCAACTCAAAGCCAAACAGGCTCAACCGACTATTTAATCTTAAAACAAACAGTCTTGCCCAGCTGTCAAAACTGTTTTACCAAACCTTGTCTTAGATTCCAGGAGCCAAGCCAATGTGGCATGTGGAGCCTAGGGGAGCAAGTCAAAGCCAAACAGGCTCCCCCGACAGTTTAATCTTCAAACATACAGACTTACGTAGCTGCTAAAACTGCTTTACCAAAACTTGCCTTAAAAACCAGGAGCCTTGTTAATCTAGCATTTACAGCCTAGGGGAGCAAGTCAAAGCAAAATAGTCTCACCCGACTATTAAGTCTTAACACATTCAGCCTCACCTGGAACTCAAAATTGTCTTACCAATACCAGGAACCCTGTTTATCCAGCATTTGCATCCTAGGGGCGCAACTCAAAGCCAAACAGGCTCAACCGACTATTTAATCTTAAAACATACAGTCTTGCCCAGCTGTCAAAACTGTTTTACCAAACCTTGTCTTAGATTCCAGGAGCCCCGCCAATCTGGCATGTGCAGCCTAGGGGAGCAAGTCAAAGCCAAACAGGATCATCCGACTATTTAATCCTAAAACATATAGCCCCATCTGGCCGCCAAAACTGAATTACCAAAACTTGTCTCAGATACCATGAACCCTGTTAATCTAGCAATTGCAGCCTAGGGGAGCAAAACAAAGCCAAATAGCCTCACCCGACTATTAAATTTTAACTCATTCAGCCACACCTGGAACTCAAAATTGCCTTACCAAAACTTGTCTCAGATACCAGGAACCCTGTTAATCCAGCATTTGCATCCTAGGGGCGCAAGTCAAAGCCAAACAGGCTCACCAAACTATTAAATCTTAAAACATATAGCCCCATCTGGCCGCCAAAACCGACTTACCAAAACATGTCTTAGATACCAGGAACTCTGTTATTCCAGCATTTGCATCCTAGGGGCGCAAGTCAAAGCCAAACACGCTCACCCGACTATTTAATCTTAAAGCATACAGCCTTACCTAGCTGTCAAAACTGTTCTACCAAAACTTGTCTCAGATACCAGGAACACTGTTAATGCAGCATTTGCATCCTAGGGGCGCAAGTCAAAGCCAAACTGGCTCACCCAACTATTAAATCTTAAAACACATAGCCCCATCTGGCCGCCAAAACTCATTTACCAAAACTTGTCTTAGATACCAGGAACCCTGTTATCCCAGCATTTTCATCCTAGAGGCGCAAGTCAAAGCCAAACACGCTCACCCGACTATTTAATCTTAAAGCATACAGCCTTACCTAGCTGTCAAAACTGTTTTACCAAAACTTGTCTTAGATTCCAGGAGTCCCGCCAATCTGGCAAGTGGAGCCTAGGGGAGCAAGTCAAAGCCAAACAGGCTCACCCGACAATTTAATCTTAAAACATACAGACTTACGTAGCTGCTAAAACTGCTTTACCAAAACTTGCCTTAAAAACCAGGAGCCTTGTTAATCTAGCATTTACAGCCTAGGGGAGCAAGTCAAAGCAAAATAGTCTCACCCGACTATTAAGTCTTAACACATTCAGCCTCACCTGGAACTCAAAATTGTCTTACCAATACCAGGAACCCTGTTTATCCAGCATTTGCATCCTAGGGGCGCAAGTCAAAGCCAAACAGGCTCAACCGACTATTTAATCTTAAAACATACAGTCTTGCCCAGCGGTCAAAACTGTTTTACCAAACCTTGTCTAAGAATCCAGGAGCCAAGCCAATCTGGCATGTGGAGCCTAGGGGAGCAAGTCAAAGCCAAACAGGCTCCCCCGACAGTTTAATCTTAAAACATACAGACTTACGTAGCTGTCAAAACTGTTTTACCAAAACTTTTATTAGATTCCAGGAGCCCCGCCAATCTGGCATGTGCCGCCTAGGGGAGAAAGTCAAAGCCAAATAGTCTCAAACGACTATTAAGTCTGAATACATTCAGTCTCACCTGGAACTCAAAATTGCCTTACCAAAACTTGTCTCAGATACCAGGAACCCTGTTAATCCAGCATTTGCATCCTAGGGGCGCAAGTCAAAGCCAAAAACGCTCACCCGACTATTTAATCTTAAGACATACAGACTTACGTAGCTGTCAAAACTATTTTACCAAAACTTGTCTTAGATACCAGGAACCCTGTTATTCCAGCATTTGCATCCTAGGGGCGCAAGTCAAAGCCAAACACGCTCACCCGACTATTTAATCTTAAGACATACAGACTTACGTAGCTGTCAAAACTATTTTACCAAAACTTGTCTTAGATTCCAGGAGCCCCGCCAATCTGGCATGTGCAGCCTGGGGGAGCAAGTCAAAGCCAATCAGGCTCACCCGACAATTTAATCTTAAAACATAAAGACTTACGTAGGTGCCAAAACTGATTTACCAAAACTTGTCTTAGATACCAGGAACCCTGTTATTCCAGCATTTGCATCCTAGGGGCGCAAGTCAAAGCCAAACACGCTCACCCGACTATTTAATCTTAAAGCATACAGCCTTACCTAGCTGTCAAAACTGTTTTACCAAAACTTGTCTTAGATTCCAGGAGCCCCGCCAATCTGGCATGTGCAGCCTAGGGGAGCAAGTCAAAGCCAAACAGGCTCATCCGACTATTTAATCCTAAAACATAATGCCCCATCTGGCCGCCAAAACGGATTTACCAAAACTTGTCTTAGATACCAGGAACCCTGTTATTCCAGCATTTGCATCCTAGGGGCGCAAGTCAAAGCCAAACACGCTCACCCGACTATTTAATCTTAAGACATACAGACTTACGTAGCTGTCAAAACTATTTTACCAAAACTTGTCTTAGATTCCAGGAGCCCCGCCAATCTGGCATGTGCAGCCTGGGGGAGCAAGTCAAAGCCAATCAGGCTCACCCGACAATTTAATCTTAAAACATAAAGACTTACGTAGGTGCCAAAACTGATTTACCAAAACTTGTCTTAGATACCAGGAACCCTGTTATTCCAGCATTTGCATCCTAGGGGCGCAAGTCAAAGCCAAACACGCTCACCCGACTATTTAATCTTAAAGCATACAGCCTTACCTAGCTGTCAAAACTGTTTTACCAAAACTTGTCTTAGATTCCAGGAGCCCCGCCAATCTGGCATGTGCAGCCTAGGGGAGCAAGTCAAAGCCAAACAGGCTCATCCGACTATTTAATCCTAAAACATAATGCCCCATCTGGCCGCCAAAACTGATTTACCAAAACTTGTCTCAGATACCAGGAACCCTGTTAATCCAGCATTTGCATCCTAGGGGCGCAGGTCAAAGCCAAACAGGTTCACCAAACTATTAAATCTTAAAACATATAGCCCCATCTGGCCGCCAAAACCGACTTACCAAAACATGTCTTAGATACCAGGAACCCTGTTATTCCAGCATTTGCATCTTAGGGGCGCAAGTCAAAGCCAAGCACGGTCACCCGACTATTTAATCTTAAAGCATACAGCCTTACCTAGCTGTCAAAACTGTTTTACCAAAACTTGTCTCAGATACCAGGAACACTGTTAATGCAGCATTTGCATCCTAGGGGCGCAAGTCAAAGCCAAACAGGCTCACCCGACTATTAAATCGTAAGACATATAGCCCCATCTGGACGCCAAAACTGATTTACCAAAACTTGTCTTAGATACCAGGAACCCTGTTATTCTGTTATTCCTGTTATTATACAAAGCCAAACAGGCTCAACCGACTATTTAATCTTAAAACATACAGTCTTGCCCAGCGGTCAAAACTGTTTTACCAAACCTTGTCTAAGATTCCAGGAGCCAAGCCAATCTGGCATGTGGAGCCTAGGGGAGCAAGTCAAAGCCAAACAGGCTCCCCCGACAGTTTAATCTTAAAACATACAGACTTACGTAGCTGTCAAAACTGTTTTACCAAAACTTGTTTTAGATTCCAGGAGCCCCGCCAATCTGGCATGTGCAGCCTAGGGGAGAAAGTCAAAGCCAAATAGTCTCAAACGACTATTAAGTCTGCATACATTCAGTCTCACCTGGAACTCAAAATTGCCTTACCAAAACTTGTCTCAGATACCAGGAACCCTGTTAATCCAGCATTTGCATCCTAGGGGAGCAAGTCAAAGTCAAATAGTCTCACCCGACTATTGAATTTTAAATCATATAGCCCCACCTGGCCGCCAAAACTGATTTACCAAAACTTGTCTCAAATACCAGGAACCCCGTTAATCCAGCATTTGCATCCTAGGGGAGCAAGTCAAAGTCAAACAGACTCACCCGACTATTTAACCTTAAAACATACAGACTTACGTAGCTGTCAAAACTGTTTTACCAAAACTTGCCTTAGAAACCAGGAGCCCCGCCAATCTGGCATGTGCCGCCTAGGGGAGAAAGTCAAAGCCAAATAGTCTCACACGACTATTAAATCTGAAAACATTCAGCATCACCTGGAACTCAAAATTGCCTTACCAAAACTTGTTTCAGATACCAAGAACCCTGTTAATCAAGCATTTGCATCCTAGGGGCGCAAGTCAAAGCCAAACAGGCTCACCCCACTATTAAATCTTAAAACATGTAGCCCCATCTGGCCGCCAAAACTGATTTAGGAAACCTTGTCGTAGATACAAGGAACCCTGTTATTCCAGCATTTGCTTCCTAGGGGAGCAAGTCAAAGCCAAACAGGCTCCCCCGACAGTTTAATCTTAAAACATACAGACTTACGTAGCTGTCAAAACTGTTTTACCAAAACTTGTCTTAGATTCCAGGAGCCCGCCAATCTGGCATGTGCAGCCAAGGGGAGCAAGTCAAAGCCAAGCAGGCTCATCCGACTATTTAATCCTAAAACATATAGCCCCATAGACGCCAAAACTGATTTACCAAAACTTGTCTTAGATACGAGGAACCTTGTTATTCCAGCATTTGCATCCTAGGAGAGCAAGTCAAAGCAAAATAGCCTCACCCGACTATTTAATCTTAAAGCATACAGCCTTACCTAGCTGTCAAAACTGTTTTACCAAAACTTGTCTTAGATTCCAGGAGCCCCGCCAATCTGGCATGTGCAGCCTAGGGGAGCAAGTCAAAGCCAAACAGGATCATCCGACTATTTAATCCTAAAACATATAGCCCCATCTGGCCGCCAAAACTGATTTAGCAAAACTTGTCTCAGATACCAGGAACCCTGTTAATCTAGCATTTGCAGCCTAGGGGAGCAAAACAAAGCCAAATAGCCTCACCCGACTATTTTAAAAAAATTTTAACTCATTCAGCCACACCTGGAACTCAAAATTGCCTTACCAAAACTTGTCTCAGATACCAGGAACCCTGTTAATCCAGCATTTGCATCCTAGGGGCGCAAGTCAAAGCCAAACAGGCTCACCAAACTATTAAATCTTAAAACATATAGCCCCATCTGGCCGCCAAAACTGACTTACCAAAACTTGTCTTAGATACCAGGAACCCTGTTATTCCAGCATTTGCATCCTAGGGGCGCAAGTCAAAGCCAAACACGCTCACCCGACTATTTAATCTTAAAGCATACAGCCTTACCTAGCTGTCAAAACTGTTCTACCAAAACTTGTCTCAGATACCAGGAACCCTGTTAATGCAGCATTTGCATCCTAGGGGCGCAAGTCAAAGCCAAACTGGCTCACCCAACTATTAAATCTTAAAACACATAGCCCCATCTGGCCGCCAAAACTCATTTACCAAAACTTGTCTTAGATACCAGGAACCCTGTTATCCCAGCATTTTCATCCTAGGGGCGCAAGTCAAAGCCAAACACGCTCACCCGACTATTTAATCTTAAAGCATACAGCCTTACCTAGCTGTCAAAACTGTTTTACCAAAACTTGTCTTAGATTCCAGGAGTCCCGCCAATCTGGCATGTGGAGCCTAGGGGAGCAAGTCAAAGCCAAACAGGCTCACCCGACAATTTAATCTTAAAACATACAGACTTACGTAGCTGCTAAAACTGCTTTACCAAAACTTGCCTTAAAAACCAGGAGCCTTGTTAATCTAGCATTTGCAGCCTAGGGTAGCAAGTCAAAGCAAAATAGTCTCACCCGACTATTAAGTCTTAACACATTCAGCCTCACCTGGAACTCAAAATTGTCTTACCAATACCAGGAACCCTGTTTATCCAGCATTTGCATCCTAGGGGCGCAACTCAAAGCCAAACAGGCTCAACCGACTATTTAATCTTAAAACATACAGTCTTGCCCAGCTGTCAAAACTGTTTTACCAAACCTTGTCTTAGATTCCAGGAGCCCCGCCAATCTGGCATGTGGAGCCTAGGGGAGCAAGTCAAAGCCAAACAGGCTCATCCGACTATTTAATCTTAAAACATACAGCCTTACCTAGCTGTCAAAACTGTTTTACCAAAACTTGTCTTAGATTCCAGGAGCCCTGTTAATCTAGCATTTGCAGCCTAGGGGAGCAAAGTCAAAGCCAAATAGTCTCACCCGACTATTAAGTCTTAACACATTCAGCCTCACCTGGAACTCAAAATTGCCTTACCAAAACTTGTCTCAGATACCAGGAACCCTGTTAATCCAGCATTTGCATCCTAGGGGCGCAAGTCAAAGCCAAACAGGCTCACCAAACTATTAAATCTTAAAACATATAGCCCCATCTGGCCGCCAAAACTGATTTACCAAAACTTGTCTTAGATACCAGGAACCCTGTTATTCCAGCATTTGCATCCTAGGGGCGCAAGTCAAAGCCAAACACGCTCACCCGACTATTTAATCTTAAAACATACAGTCTTACCTAGCTGTCAAAACTATTTTACCAAAACTTGTCTTAGATTCCAGGAGCCCCGCCAATCTGGCATGTGCAGCCTAGGGGAGCAAGTCAAAGCCAAACAGGCTCACCCGACAATTTAATCTTAAAACATATAGACTTACGTAGGCTGCCAAAACTGATTTACCAAAACTTGTCTTAGATACCAGGAACCCTGTTATTCCAGCATTTGCATCCTAGGGGCGCAAGTCAAAGCCAAACACGCTCACCCGACTATTTAATCTTAAAGCATACAGCCTTACCTAGCTGTCAAAACTGTTTTACCAAAACTTGTCTTAGATTCCAGGAGCCCCGCCAATCTGGCATGTGCAGCCTAGGGGAGCAAGTCAAAGCCAAACAGGCTCATCCGACTATTTAATCTTAAAACATACATGCCCCATCTGGCCGCCAAAACTGATTTACCAAAACTTGTCTCAGATACCAGGAACCCTGTTAATCCAGCATTTGCATCCTAGGGGCGCAAGTCAAAGCCAAACAGGCTCACCCAACTATTAAATCTTAAAACATATAGCCCCATCTGGCCGCCAAAACTGACTTACCAAAACATGTCTTAGATACCAGGAACCCTGTTAATCCAGCATTTGCATCCTAGGGGCGCAAGTCAAAGCCAAACAGGCTCACCCGACTATTTAATCTTAAAACATACAGCCTTACCTAGCTGTCAAAACTGTTTTACCAAAACTTGTCTCAGATACCAGGAACACTGTTAATGCAGCATTTGCATCCTAGGGGCGCAAGTCAAAGCCAAACAGGCTCACCCGACTATTAAATCTTAAAACATATAGCCCCATCTGGCCGCCAAAACTGATTTACCAAAACTTGTCTTAGATACCAGGAACCCTGTTATTCTGTTATTCCTCGTTAGTATACAAAGCCAAACAGGCTCACCCGACTATTTAATCTTAAAACATACAGTCTTACCCAGCGGTCAAAACTGTTTTACCAAACCTTGTCTAAGATTCCAGGAGCCCAGCCAATCTGGCATGTGGAGCCTAGGGGAGCAAGTCAAAGCCAAACAGGCTCACCCGACAATTTAATCTTAAAACATACAGACTTACGTAGCTGTCAAAACTGTTTTACCAAAACTTGTCTTAGATTCCAGGAGCCCCGCCAATCTGGCATGTGCAGCCTAGGGGAGCAAGTCAAAGCCAAATAGTCTCAACCGACTATTAAGTCTTAAAACATTCAGCCTCACCTGGAACTCAAAATTGCCTTACCAAAACTTGTCTCAGATACCAGGAACCCTGTTAATCCAGCATTTGCATCCTAGGGGAGCAAGTCAAAGCCAAATAGTCTCACCCGACTATTGAATTTTAAATCATACAGCCCCACCTGGCCGCCAAAACTGATTTACCAAAACTTGTCTCAAATACCAGGAACCCCGTTAATCCAGCATTTGCATCCTAGGGGAGCAAGTCAAAGCCAAACAGGCTCACCCGACTATTTAATCTTAAAACATACAGACTTACCTAGCTGTCAAAACTGTTTTACCAAAACTTGCCTTAGAAACCAGGAGCCCTGCCAATCTGGCATGTGCCGCCTAGGGGAGAAAGTCAAAGCCAAATAGTCTCACCCGACTATTAAATCTGAAAACATTCAGCCTCACCTGGAACTCAAAATTGCCTTACCAAAACTTGTCTCAGATACCAGGAACCCTGTTAATCAAGCATTTGCATCCTAGGGGCGCAAGTCAAAGCCAAACAGGCTCACCCCACTATTAAATCTTAAAACATATAGCCCCATCTGGCTGCCAAAACTGATTTACCAAACCTTGTCTTAGATACCAGGAACCCTGTTATTCCAGCATTTGCTTCCTAGGGGAGCAAGTCAAAGCCAAACAGGCTCCCCCGACAGTTTAATCTTAAAACATACAGACTTACGTAGCTGTCAAAACTGTTTTACCAAAACTTGTCTTAGATTCCAGGAGCCCGCCAATCTGGCATGTGCAGCCAAGGGGAGCAAGTCAAAGCCAAGCAGGCTCATCCGACTATTTAATCCTAAAACATATAGCCCCATAGACGCCAAAACTGATTTACCAAAACTTGTCTTAGATACGAGGAACCTTGTTATTCCAGCATTTGCATCCTTGGGGCGCAAGTCAAAGCCAAACAGCGCTCACCCGACTATTTAATCTTAAAGCATACAGCCTTACCTAGCTGTCAAAACTGTTTTACCAAAACTTGTCTTAGATTCCAGGAGCCCCGCCAATCTGGCATGTGCAGCCTAGGGGAGCAAGTCAAAGCCAAACAGGATCATCCGACTATTTAATCCTAAAACATATAGCCCCATCTGGCCGCCAAAACTGATTTAGCAAAACTTGTCTCAGATACCAGGAACCCTGTTAATCTAGCATTTGCAGCCTAGGGGAGCAAAACAAAGCCAAATAGCCTCACCCGACTATTTTAAAAAAATTTTAACTCATTCAGCCACACCTGGAACTCAAAATTGCCTTACCAAAACTTGTCTCAGATACCAGGAACCCTGTTAATCCAGCATTTGCATCCTAGGGGCGCAAGTCAAAGCCAAACAGGCTCACCAAACTATTAAATCTTAAAACATATAGCCCCATCTGGCCGCAAAACTGATTTACCAAAACTTGTCTTAGATACCAGGAACCCTGTTATCCCAGCATTTTCATCCTAGGGGCGCAAGTCAAAGCCAAACACGCTCACCCGACTATTTAATCTTAAAGCATACAGCCTTACCTAGCTGTCAAAACTGTTTTACCAAAACTTGTCTTAGATTCCAGGATCCCGCCAATCTGGCATGTGGAGCCTAGGGGAGCAATCAAAGCCAAACAGGCTCACCCGACAATTTAATCTTAAAACATACAGACTTACGTAGCTGCTAAAACTGCTTTACCAAAACTTGCCTTAACAACCAGGAGCCTTGTTAATCTAGCATTTGCAGCCTAGGGTAGCAAGTCAAAGCAAAATAGTCTCACCCGACTATTAAATCTTAAAACATATAGCCCCATCTGGCCGCCAAAACTGATTTACCAAAACTTGTCTTAGATACCAGGAACCCTGTTATCCCAGCATTTTCATCCTAGGGGCGCAAGTCAAAGCCAAACACGCTCACCCGACTATTTAATCTTAAAGCATACAGCCTTACCTAGCTGTCAAAACTGTTTTACCAAAACTTGTCTTAGATTCCAGGAGTCCCGCCAATCTGGCATGTGAAGCCTAGGGGAGCAAGTCAAAGCCAAACAGGCTCATCCGACTATTTAATCCTAAAACATACAGACTCACCTGGCAGCCAAAACTGCTTTACCGAAACTTGTCTCGATACAAGGATCGCGATAATCTAGCATTGCATCCTGGGGGCAAGTCAAAGCCAAATAGTCTTACCCGACTATTAATCTAAAACAACAGCCTTACCTGCTGTCAAAACTGTTTTAATAAAACTTTTTAGATTCCAGGAGCCCTGTTAATCTAGCATTTGCAGCCTAGGGAACGCAAGTCAAAGCAAAATAAGTCTCACCCGACTATTAAGTCTTAACACATTCAGCCTCACCTGGAACTCAAAATTACCTTACCAAAACTTGTCTCAGATACCAGGAACCCTGTTAATCCAGCATTTGCATCCTAGGGGCGCAAGTCAAAGCCAAACAGGCTCACCAAACTATTAAATCTTAAAACATATAGCCCCATCTGGCCGCCAAAACTGATTTACCAAAACTTGTCTTAGATACCAGGAACCCTGTTATCCCAGCATTTTCATCCTAGGGGCGCAACTCAAAGCCAAACAGGCTCAACCGACTATTTAATCTTAAAACATACAGTCTTGCCCAGCTGTCAAAACTGTTTTACCAAACCTTGTCTTAGATTCCAGGAGCCAAGCCAATGTGGCATGTGGAGCCTAGGGGAGCAAGTCAAAGCCAAACAGGCTCCCCCGACAGTTTAATCTTCAAACATACAGACTTACGTAGCTGCTAAAACTGCTTTACCAAAACTTGCCTTAAAAACCAGGAGCCTTGTTAATCTAGCATTTGCAGCCTAGGGGAGCAAGTCAAAGCAAAATAGTCTCACCCGACTATTAAGTCTTAACACATTCAGCCTCACCTGGAACTCAAAATTGTCTTACCAATACCAGGAACCCTGTTTATCCAGCATTTGCATCCTAGGGGCGCAACTCAAAGCCAAACAGGCTCAACCGACTATTTAATCTTAAAACATACAGTCTTGCCCAGCTGTCAAAACTGTTTTAGCAAACCTTGTCTTAGATTCCAGGAGCCCCGCCAATCTGGCATGTGCAGCCTAGGGGAGCAAGTCAAAGCCAAACAGGATCATCCGACTATTTAATCCTAAAACATATAGCCCCATCTGGCCGCCAAAACTGAATTACCAAAACTTGTCTCAGATACCATGAACCCTGTTAATCTAGCAATTGCAGCCTAGGGGAGCAAAACAAAGCCAAATAGCCTCACCCGACTATTAAATTTTAACTCATTCAGCCACACCTGGAACTCAAAATTGCCTTACCAAAACTTGTCTCAGATACCAGGAACCCTGTTAATCCAGCATTTGCATCCTAGGGGCGCAAGTCAAAGCCAAACAGGCTCACCAAACTATTAAATCTTAAAACATATAGCCCCATCTGGCCGCCAAAACCGACTTACCAAAACATGTCTTAGATACCAGGAACTCTGTTATTCCAGCATTTGCATCCTAGGGGCGCAAGTCAAAGCCAAACACGCTCACCCGACTATTTAATCTTAAAGCATACAGCCTTACCTAGCTGTCAAAACTTTTCTACCAAAACTTGTCTCAGATACCAGGAACACTGTTAATGCAGCATTTGCTTCCTAGGGGCGCAAGTCAAAGCCAAACTGGCTCACCCAACTATTAAATCTTAAAACATATAGCCCCATCTGGCCGCCAAAACTCATTTACCAAAACTTGTCTTAGATACCAGGAACCCTGTTATCCCAGCATTTTCATCCTAGGGGCGCAAGTCAAAGCCAAACACGCTCACCCGACTATTTAAGCTTAAAGCATACAGCCTTACCTAGCTGTCAAAACTGTTTTACCAAAACTTGTCTTAGATTCCAGGAGTCCCGCCAATCTGGCATGTGGAGCCTAGGGGAGCAAGTCAAAGCCAAACAGGCTCACCCGACAATTTAATCTTAAAACATACAGACTTACGTAGCTGCTAAAACTGCTTTACCAAAACTTGCCTTAAAAACCAGGAGCCTTGTTAATCTAGCATTTGCAGCCTAGGGTAGCAAGTCAAAGCAAAATAGTCTCACCCGACTATTAAGTCTTAACACATTCAGCCTCACCTGGAACTCAAAATTGTCTTACCAATACCAGGAACCCTGTTTATCCAGCATTTGCATCCTAGGGGCGCAACTCAAAGCCAAACAGGCTCAACCGACTATTTAATCTTAAAAATTACAGTCTTGCCCAGCTGTCAAAACTGTTTTACCAAACCTTGTCTTAGATTCCAGGAGCCAAGCCAATGTGGCATGTGGAGCCTAGGGGAGCAAGTCAAAGCCAAACAGGCTCCCCCGACAGTTTAATCTTCAAACATACAGACTTACGTAGCTGCTAAAACTGCTTTACCAAAACTTGCCTTAAAAACCAGGAGCCTTGTTAATCTAGCATTTGCAGCCTAGGGGAGCAAGTCAAAGCAAAATAGTCTCACCCGACTATTAAGTCTTAACACATTCAGCCTCACCTGGAACTCAAAATTGTCTTACCAATACCAGGAACCCTGTTTATCCAGCATTTGCATCCTAGGGGCGCAACTCAAAGCCAAACAGGCTCAACCGACTATTTAATCTTAAAACATACAGTCTTGCCCATCTGGCCCAGCTCAAAACTGTTTTACCAAACCTTGTCTTAGATTCCAGGAGCCCCGCCAATCTGGCATGTGCAGCCTAGGGGAGCAAGTCAAAGCCAAACAGGATCATCCGACTATTTAATCCTAAAACATATAGCCCCATCTGGCCGCCAAAACTGAATTACCAAAACTTGTCTCAGATACCATGAACCCTGTTAATCTAGCAATTGCAGCCTAGGGGAGCAAAACAAAGCCAAATAGCCTCACCCGACTATTAAATTTTAACTCATTCAGCCACACCTGGAACGCAAAATTGCCTTACCAAAACTTGTCTCAGATACCAGGAACCCTGTTAATCAAGCATTTGCATCCTAGGGGCGCAAGTCAAAGCCATACAGGCTCACCAAACTATTAAATCTTAAAACATATAGCCCCATCTGGCCGCCAAAACCGACTTACCAAAACATGTCTTAGATACCAGGAACTCTGTTATTCCAGCGTTTGCATTCTAGGGGCGCAAGTCAAAGCCAAACACGCTCACCCGACTATTTAATCTTAAAGCATACAGCCTTACCTAGCTGTCAAAACTGTTCTACCAAAACTTGTCTCAGATACCAGGAACCCTGTTAATCCAGCATTTGCATCCTAGGGGCGCAAGTCAAAGCCAAACAGGCTCACCCAACTATTAAATCTTAAAACATATAGCCCCATCTGGCCGCCAAAACTCATTTACCAAAACTTGTCTTAGATACCAGGAACCCTGTTAATCCCATTTCTCCTGGACAAAGCCAAACACGCTCACCCGACTATTTAATCTTAAAACATTCAGACTTACCTAGCTGTCAAAACTGTTTTACCAAAACTTGTCTTAGATTCCAGGAGCCCCGCCAATCTGGCATGTGCAGCCTAGGGGAGCAAGTCAAAGCCAAATAGGCTCACCCGACTATTAAATCTTAACACATTCAGCCTCACCTGGAACTGCAAAATTGTCTTACCAATACCAGGAACCCTGTTTATCCAGCATTTGCATCCTAGGGGCGCAAGTCAAAGCCAAACAGGCTCACCCGACTATTTAATCTTAAAACATACAGTCTTACCTAGCTGTCAAAACTGTTTTACCAAACCTTGTCTTAGATTCCAGGAGCCCCGCCAATCTGGCATGTGCAGCCTAGGGGAGCAAGTCAAAGCCAAACAGGCTCACCCGACTATTTAATCTTAAAACATACAGCCTTACCTAGCTGTCAAAACTGATTTACCAAAACTTGTATCAGATACCAGGAACCCTGTTAATCTAGCATTTGCAGCCTAGGGGAGAAAATCAAAGCCAAATAGTCTCACCCGACTATTAAAATCTTAACACATTCAGCCTCACCTGGAACTCAAAATTGCCTTACCAAAAACTTGTCTCAGATACCAGGAACCCTGTTAATCCAGCATTTGCATCCTAGGGGCGCAAGTCAAAGCCAAACAGGCTCACCCGACTATTAAATCTTAAAACATATAGCCCCATCTGGCCGCCAAAACTGATTTACGGAAACTTGTCTTAGATACCAGGAACCCTGTTATTCCAGCATTTGCATCCTAGGGGCGCAAGTCAAAGCCAAACACGCTCACCCGACTATTTAATCTTAAAGCATACAGCCTTACCTAGCTGTCAAAACTGTTTTACCAAAACTTGTCTTAGATTCCAGGAGCCCCGCTAATCTGGCATGTGCAGCCTAGGGGAGCAAGTCAAAGCCAAACAGGCTCATCCGACTATTTAATCCTAAAACATAATGCCCCATCTGGCCGCCAAAACTGATTTACCAAAACTTGTCTCAGATACCAGGAACCCTGTTAATCCAGCATTTGCATCCTAGGGGCGCAGGTCAAAGCCAAACAGGTTCACCAAACTATTAAATCTTAAAACATATTGCCCCATCTGGCCGCCAAAACCGACTTACCAAAACATGTCTTAGATACCAGGAACCCTGTTATTCCAGCATTTGCATCCTGGGGGCGCAAGTCAAAGCCAAACACGGTCACCCGACTATTTAATCTTAAAGCATACAGCCTTACCTAGCTGTCAAAACTGTTTTACCAAAACTTGTCTCAGATACCAGGAACACTGTTAATGCAGCATTTGCATCCTAGGGGCGCAAGTCAAAGCCAAACAGGCTCACCCGACTATTAAATCTTAAAACATATAGCCCCATCTGGACGCCAAAACTGATTTACCAAAACTTGTCTTAGATACCAGGAACCCTGTTATTCTGTTATTCCTGTTATTATACAAAGCCAAACACACTCACCCGATTATTTAATCCTAAAACATACAGTGTTGCCCAGCTGTCAAAACTGTTTTACCAAACCTTGTCTAAGATTCCAGGAGCCAAGCGAATCTGGCATGTGCAGCCTAGGGGAGCAAGTCAAAGCAAAATAGTCTCACCCGACTATTAAGTCTTAACACATTCAGCCTCACCTGGAACTCAAAATTGTCTTACCAATACCAGGAACCCTGTTTATCCAGCATTTGCATCCTAGGGGCGCAACTCAAAGCCAAACAGGCTCAACCGACTATTTAATCTTAAAACATACAGTCTTGCCCAGCTGTCAAAACTGTTTTACCAAACCTTGTCTTAGATTCCAGGAGCCAAGCCAATGTGGCATGTGAAGCCTAGGGGAGCAAGTCAAAGCCAAACAGGCTCCCCCGACAGTTTAATCTTCAAACATACAGACTTACGTAGCTGTCAAAACTGTTTTACCAAAACTTTAATTAGATTCCAGGAGCCCCGCCAATCTGGCATGTGCAGCCTAGGGGAGAAAGTCAAAGCCAAATAGTCTCAAACGACTATTAAGTCTGAATACATTCAGTCTCACCTGGAACTCAAAATTGCCTTACCAAAACTTGTCTCAGATACCAGGAACCCTGTTAATCCAGCATTTGCATCCTAGGGGAGCAAGTCAAAGTCAAACAGACTCACCCGACTATTAAATCTTAAAACATATAGCCCCATCTGGCCGCCAAAACTGATTTACGAAAACTTGTCTTAGATACCAGGAACCCTGTTATTCCAGCATTTGCATACTAGGGGCGCAAGTCAAAGCCAAACACGCTCACCCGACTATTTAATCTTAAGACATACAGCCTTAATTAGCTGTCAAAACTGTTTTACCAAAATTTGTCTTAGATTCCAGGAGCCCCGCCAATCTGGCATGTGCAGCCTAGGGGAGCAAGTCAAAGCCAAACAGGCTCACCCGACAATTTAATCTTAAAACATACAGAATTACATAGCTGCCAAAACTGATTTACCAAAACTTGTCTTAGATACCAGGAACCCTGTTATTCCAGCATTTGCATCCTAGGGGCGCAAGTCAAAGCCAAACACGCTCCCCCGACTATTTAATCTTAAAGCATACAGCCTTACCTTGCTGTCAAAACTGTTTTACCAAAACTTGTCTTAGATTCCAGGAGCCCCGCCAATCTGGCATGTGCAGCCTAGGGGAGCAAGTCAAAGCCAAACAGGCTCATCCGACTATTTAATCCTAAAACATAATGCCCCATCTGGCCGCCAAAACTGATTTACCAAAACTTGTCTCAGATACCAGGAACCCTGTTAATCCAGCATTTGCATCCTAGGGGCGCCAGTCAAAGCCAAACAGGTTCACCAATCTATTAAATCTTAAAACATATAGCCCCATCTGGACGCCAAAACTGATTTACCAAAACTTGTCTTAGATACCAGGAACCCTGTTATTCTGTTATTCCTGTTATTATACAAAGCCAAACACGGTCACCCGACTATTTAATCTTAAAGCATACAGCCTTACCTAGCCGTCAAAACTGTTTTACCAAAACTTGTCTCAGATACCAGGAACACTGTTAATGCAGCATTTGCATCCTAGGGGCGCAAGGCAAAGCCAAACAGGCTCACCCGACTATTAAATCTTAAAACATATAGCCCCATCTGGACGCAAAAACTGATTTACCAAAACTTTTCTTAGATACCAGGAACCCTGTTATTCCCTGTTATTATACAAAGCAAAACACGCTCACCCGACTATTTAATCTTAAAACATACAGTCTTGCCCAGCTGTCAAAACTGTTTTACCAAACCTTGTCTAAGATTCCAGGAGCCAAGCCAATCTGGCATGTGGAGCCTAGGGGAGCAAGTCAAAGCCAAACAGGCTCCCCCGACAGTTTAATCTTAAAACATACAGACTTACGTAGCTGTCAAAACTGTTTTACCAAAACTTTTATTAGATTCCAGGAGCCCCGCCAATCTGGCATGTGCCGCCTAGGGGAGAAAGTCAAAGCCAAATAGTCTCAAACGACTATTAAGTCTTAACACATTCAGCCTCACCTTGATCTCAAAATTGCCTTACCAAAACATACAGACTTCAGCAGCTGCCAAAACTGATTTACCTAAACCTATCTCAGTTACCAGGAACCCTGTTAATCTAGCATTTGTAGCCTAGGGGAGCAAGACAAAGCCAATTAGTCTCACCCGACTATTAAATTTTAAATCATATTGCCCCACCTGGCCGCCAAAACTGATTTAACAAAACATGTCTCAGAACCCTGTTAATCCAGCATTTACAGCCTAGGGGAGCAAGTCAAAGCAAAATAGTCTCACCCGACTATTAAGTCTTAACACATTCAGCCTCACCTGGAACTCAAAATTGTCTTACCAATCTACCAGGAACCCTGTTTATCCAGCATTTGCATCCTAGGGGCGCAAGTCAAAGCCAAACAGGCTCAACCGACTATTTAATCCTAAAACATACAGTTTTGCCCAGCGGTCAAAACTGTTTTACCAAACCTTGTCTAAGATTCCAGGAGCCAAGCCAATCTGGCATGTGGAGCCTAGGGGAGCAAGTCAAAGCCAAACAGGCTCCCCCGACAGTTTAATCTTAAAACATACAGACTTACGTAGCTGTCAAAACTGTTTTACCAAAACTTTTATTAGATTCCAGGAGCCCCGCCAATCTGGCATGTGCCGCCTAGGGGAGAAAGTCAAAGCCAAATAGTCTCAAACGACTATTAAGTCTTAACACATTCAGCCTCACCTGACTCAAAATTGCCTTACCAAAACATACAGACTTCAGCAGCTGCCAAAACTGATTTACCTAAACCTATCTCAGTTACCAGGAACCCTGTTAATCTAGCATTTGTAGCCTAGGGGAGCAAGACAAAGCCAATTAGTCTCACCCGACTATTAAATTTTAAATCATATTGCCCCACCTGGCTGCCAAAACTGTTT